>PVJI01000668.1:0-235523 GCA_004026765.1 Micronycteris hirsuta
TGAAGAAAGGTTTAGCATAGAGGAGATGTTGAAAAGATAATGGTTTCCTTGCATTTACCTTTATTTTTAAGAAAACAATATAGCTCTAATTATTTTCCATTGAGCAGAATTCTGGCAATCATTTCTTTTTTCCCCCTGGATGTTCAACCCACTAGGAGAAGAGAGAAGGACGTACTGTTGAAAGCAAACTGACTGCCTATCCATAAGGAAACGTGTCCACCTGGGGCCATTTAAGACTGGGGCAAACAGTCCTTCATACCTCAATAGCCCCCTATGCTACAGCACAGTTCAGTAATTGATGTCCATAATGATGATCCTGCATTACTAAGTAATTGCAAAATTCTTCTCCGGAGTCTCTGCTCAAGTGTGTTCAACTTCTATTAGAAAGATTTTCCATTTCAAAAGTTTAAATCACTTTTGGGGGCCCCAGACAGGACAAGCTTTGGTTATTTAGAACATTTTACTTGATAAAATTATCTTATTCTCTGCAGATGCCATAGGCATTAGATACTAGTATCTATTTGTCAACATATTTCCCCTGGTGAGTAGGGCACTTATTATCTGAGGGGTCTGTGTCTTCTCTGTCCTTGGAGTCACATTCAGGGCCTAGTTCAAGTGACTCCACACAAAAGGTCCCTGGAAGGACTGCAGCATGAGCAGCTGGTTGACCTCCGTAACCTGAATTTTCTACTGTGAAGACAATGGGTCATCGCCATAATCACTGCCCTCTCCGATACCCTTTAAGCTTGCGCTCTTGCCAGATAAGCTAAAGAGATAACAATTCTCAAAGTCACTGGCATTTATTGAAAGCCAAAGAAATTAGTGAGCTCTGACATTTATAGGCCTTAAACATTAAAGAAGTTAAAAGTGGTTCGAGCAAGGTTCAAGTTTCAAATGTAATGCCATGTGAGTCGCTGTTAATTCTGCAATAATTACTCTGTTTATTATTTCAGCAGCCAGATTTACAGTTCTAGTTAGCCCCAACTTTAATAACACGGTCCCTCACCTTCCAAACTTTTCCATTTCCCAGTTACCTAGGTTGTCTCTTGGGAATAAGGAATGATGAGGCATTCCTTAATGGTACCCAATTTTGAACACTTACTATATGTCAAAATGTGCTATATTTGCTTCACACGTATTAATTGATTTAATCTTAACAACAACCCAGTAAGGTAGGGACTAGTGTGAAATTTGTTTCACATGCGAAGATCCAAAAGTACACAGAGGCTGTGTAATTCATCCAAGGTGACACAGCCAGTAGGCAGCACCATGAGTCACACTCAGAATCTGCCCTTGTACTTATTCCGCAATACTGTCTTCCAAGGAAATATGTTTCAATTGAGGAGGAAACAATGAACTATTAATTATTCATTGTGCAGGACAGAAGTCATAAAGCTCTCAGGAGAGGAAAGTGAGAATTCAGGGAAACTTCTGCCCAAGCAGGGCATCCCCTTCTCTCCTGCCAGGACCTACCTCCCCATCCTCAACAACACTGACAGAATGGATGGGACTGTCTCCCAAATTCAGGTAACGCAACTACAGGACCTCTCTGTGGCCTTTGCTGCTCCAAACTCAATGCAGGTAGTCTGGCTAGCAAAAGGTCTGGAAAAGTATTGTGGTGCAAATTAGGTCAAAACCATTATTAATATGAGGTTTGGGCAGTCTTTGTTGATTTGACTTTACTCAATTATTACTAGTCTCAGCATCCATTAGCATTAATAATTGATGCCTGGCTACATTTTTTTAAACTATTGACTTTGAATTACACACACACACACACACACATATGTATACAACACATACACTTATATATGCACTTATATACATATGTATACCAATATATGATATACATGGATGGATATGATATATACACATATATACTTATATATTAATCTGCAAAGCTAAGGTTTACTTTATGGGAGAAAAAGTAAAGCTCAACACTGGTGGGAAACTAATCCAGAGAGGAGGCAAGCATTTGCTTAGTGATATTGAACCAAGTAAACCAAAGCTGTCCAACGGGCTCGAACAATAAACATAATAAAGCCTTTGGTGAGCACAGCAGGTTCTTCCTTGAAAGAAGCCATTTTGCCCCGACAGGGCTGGAGCCTGAAGTTTGATGCAAGAGCAGATAGGAGCAGTCTCTTTCACCATTTCTGGGGAAGATGCAGGGCTCGGTCGGCATGGGTGAATGAGAAAACTCTTTTGGCTTTTCAGTGAATACAGAATAAATGTCACTTTCTTTGGAAATGACCTTTCTGCTATTCTCATCTTTGTATATAAAGTTGCTGTGTGAGAAAAATCCATGCCTATGAATTTCATTTCTGAAGGCACAACAGAATCATTCCATAGACATTTTCAAGATGGATGGACTAAAAAGTATCAGAAGCAGAGATGAGAGTCGATTTCTTCAGTGATCTTGAAAGAATCAACATCATCAGGTTCTCATCCAGTGTAATTCAGCAGGGGTTTTAGATTCTCATCAGATGAGTATTTGGATCGAGAAATGCGGTGCATTTCTTAGAAAAGGGTTTGTCTGGAACCGTTTGGCTTTCATTCACCACGAAAAAATGGATAGCATGTACTTGTCATTGGGCACTGTTCTTGGCCCTTCTGTCCCCAAAACACAGGGAGCTCGAATTAATTCCCTTGGGATTTTAGAGCTGGGCATAGGCATGATGTTGTTAATAAAAACAACAAAAGCATATACTCTGTTGTAGAATTGCTAGAAACAGCAGAGATCTGACATACAGATCTTCAATGGCCAGCTTTTGTAAGAAGGGGATATTCTAGCTTGTACACGCTGAGAATTGCTTGTACATGTGTTGCATTCTTGCAGGACTAATAATGCAATGCCAAAAACTATCAACCTTAAAAAAAAAAACTTCAGCTGTCCAGCAAATGGATGATCATATTATAGCAAATCACTATGTACCTGAGAACAAATGAGGTTTACAGTTCAGTGTAATTCAATGGCGAGGTTCCATCACCAGCTCCCCAAAGCAGTGCGATCTGTCAGAGGAATACAATTTGTCATCTGAATTTGAAGACCTAACCAAGGTCTAACTGAGCGATCTCCTCTACCCTCCCTTCCTCGTTGTTCCCCCACCCCACGTTCTGGAATCTTCCTTATCTTACTCAATACTATGGTTACGGATCCTAAATATTTCAAGGAGGTATTCTTTCAAAATTCTGTTCAGAAATCTAATTAATTTTATGCCAAACTACACATCAAAACACTGATGCCAGCTTCCAGATGCAAAAGAAAAAAAAAAAAAAGGTCATATATAAGCACCATCACTGGGTTGCAAGCTCTTTGAAAGAAGAAACTGGAGTTTGTTGACTAAAATAGAACCGTTTTAGTCCTCACATAAAGCCTAGGACTCAGCACTGTAGTCAGTGGGTAAAACGCTAAATCAATTTTTGGTAAAATGACAGACACCTTTAATTCAGGATGTAACTCACATACGTCTTGAGCTTGGGTTTTGATCCACACCTTTTTAGGACGAAAAGCCAATTATTATTTACTCATTTAGGACTGGTACATCGACAGGATGCAGGTGTGGGTTGCTCAGCTCTGTTACAGAGCAGTATTTATATACAAATAATTATTATGCTAATTTCACAGAATCTGGATCTACTCATTAAGGCAGACACAAAGAATCAGCGTGGTGTAGTGAGAAAGCATTCAAAGGCTAATTAGGAGCCCTGGGCTCTGATCCCAGCTCCACCACCCATCATCAGTGTCACCTTGACCCTGTCTCCTAACCCCTCGGAGTCTGTTTCCTCACCTGTAAAATGAAGGGATTGAACTAGAGCATTGGAAACACCCTCCGGCCTTACATGTTAGGATTCTACGACCCCACTGAATGCCCACGTGGCGGCCACACTCTCCTTTCAGTTCGTCCTGAGCACCATCTCCCCTCTTATCCCGCACGGGGCTTGAGCCGGAGATGCTCTTCCCTCCCATTGCCCACACCTCCCTCTCAGTATAGAATTCCTCTGTTCCTTCAGGAAGCCAGTTCCTCAGGGAAGCCTTCCTGGATTCCTCCAGGTAAATTCTAAATATAATCTTAACTTCTTAATATAAGCTTAAATTCTTAATATAGTCTTATGCCTCTCTTCACAGTTTACATCACAAGTCTAATTTTTAAGTAACATCCATCACCTCAACTAGATTGTTAGTTCCATGAGAACAGGACAAAGATGGTGTGTTCTTTCGAACTATTGCTTCACCAGAACCTTCTATGATGCCTGCCTCAGAGCATCCGCTGAGTAAACAGTTATGGAAAAAGCCATTGTGTGACTGAATGTGTGACACGGTGCCAAAACTGATTGATGTATTTTTTTTCTTTTTTCTTTTAAGAGAGGGAGAGAAACATCAATGTGTGGTTGCCCCTCGCGTGCCCCCTACTGGGGACCTGGCCCGCAACCCAGGCATGTGCCCTGACTGGGAATCAAACCTGCGACCCTTTGGTTTGCAGGCTGGTGCTCAACCCATTGAGCTACACCAGCCAGGGTCATACCACCCTGAACGCACCCAATCTCCTCTGATAGATGTATTTAAAGGAAAGAGAGGAAGTGTGTGGGGGGTGGCTGTTTTCCAGACTCTCATTACTATGTGAAATTAAAAGTAATAAATGTTTCCGTTTTCAATTGTACTTCACTTTTTAAATTAGGTCATTTATAAATGACTCCAAGGTAAAAAGACTTTTTAAACTAGTTTTTATATCAGAACTGATGTCATACGATTTTGAACCAAGATAATTTTCACTTTATTTGTATGGTGACATTTGCAGAAACATGGAGGTTAGTTCCAATACAAATTTAAACCCATGGAGTTTTTCCTCCGTAAATGCTTCATTATCCTGTTTGAATACATGCTCACTTTCAGCCTTTGAGTTTTCCTGTTATAGTTTCATCCATACATTCGTGATCACCTGTGAAGCTTTTATATGTACGTATATATAAAATCTAACTAAACTGTCTTCATGCCAGATCATTCTTTGTAGTTTTATTTTGTGTTTCTCCTGTTTTTCAAGCCTGTTATGTTTTCAAGCAGCTTTCCCCTGTCATTTTCTCTGGTTTAAAACCTTTCCATTGGTCATGAATTTCTATCACAAAGCCCAGAAATTTCACATTTCCAGAAGTTCACGGCATGAATATATTTCATGCTATTAACTCTAGTCTCGAATCACAGGCAACCGAGCACAGGCGGCCCTGTCATCTTCGTCTTCCGCCCCCTGCTTATGCCCGAGAAAAGAAGAAATTGGGATTCACAGTAAATCGTGGCATAAAAGAATATCTCATGTGTCTCCTTTTGTGATTGTTCTGGACTTGAAGGATGACATGTAATAATAAATAGCCAGGTTTTAAAAATGACAGTTTAGAATTTCAAAAAAGAGAAATGATGTATCAAATATCACAGTCCCCCTTATCCATTGAGGACACATTCTAAGAACCTCAACGGACGCCTGAAACCGTGAACAATACCAAAGCCTCTTCAGGGTTGGACGAAAGTAGGTTTACAGTTGTGAGTATGAAAATAAGAGTTTATTCTTGTATTACTATTTATTAATTATTGTATTATTTTCTATAAGAACGACTGTAAACCTACTTTTGCCCCATCTGGTATATACGATGTTTCTTCCTATACATATATACCTATAATAAAATTTAATGTATAAATTAGACATAGTAAGATATTAACAACAATAACTAATAATAAAATAGAACAATTATAACAATGCACTGTAATAAAAGTTATGTGAATATGGTCGCTGTTTTCAGAGAACCCCTTGCTGAAGTCTTCCCACAGTCTTCAATGCTTTCTGGTGCAACAGGTGGCTATCAATAAGAACACATTTTCTGTTCATTTCTTCCACCCACAAATCGAATGCCTTTTCTATCTTAACTAAGCACTTATCACTACTGTGGCTGTAACTTCTCCAGTTTAAGGTGTGACAGCGAAAGTAGCATGCACTTCTTTTCTCTGCTTTGCAATTTCATGGCTAGATTTGTTCTTATCCTAGATCTTAGCAACCTCAGCATACAATTTTGTTTCTTATTAAGTCAAGAACTTTCACCTTTTTCCTTAAAGAAAGCACTTCACAGTGTCTCTTTGGCTTATCCAAATTGCTAGCATCTCTACTCTTCAGCTTTGAGGCCATTATTAGGCAAAATAAGGATGACTTGAACACAGTTGATCTGACCAGCAAGAGGGCCACGGGGTGACTAGTGGGCAGGTACATACAACAACACGGAGACTTTGGACAAAGGGCTGGTTCACATTCTGGGTGGGACGGAGTGTGTTTATATCACACTACTCAGTACACGTGCAATGTAAAATTTATGAATTGTTTATTTCTGGAATTTTCTATTTAACATTTTGGGACCATGGTTGAATGCAGGTAACAAACCATAGTAAGCAAAACCATGGATAAGGGGGGACTACTGTAGCAATATTACCGTCAGAAGTATGGCTATGTAGATTGAGACAAATAAATATAATTCATTACCTTTGTATGTGAGCCCCTTGCTATTGATCCCCAAACTGTCTCTTTGTATTTTCACACAGAACATCAGTTTTTATGCACTACAGTAGGGGAGGGAGCCTACAGTTTGTATAAATATCATATGTGTGATGCAGGTCTATGTGAAACCATAATTGACAGCCTTTTCAAACTTTGGGGATGGTTAAAAATTGAATTTGGGACTCACTCTCCAAGAATATGTTACTTGCAATTATAATGCCATCATCCTCTAAATGTGTTTATAGATCTGACATGCAAAAGACATTTTATCATCATCATTTGTGCTGGCTTGTATTTAGATTGCTTCTTGCAATTTGTGCTTTTAGCGGTTAAGCATCTTTCTGGTTCACTTTTTAAATGTGCGAATCAAAATGTAGAGGCAAAATTCCTGTCAACGTTGAAAAAAAAAGATATTTAAGAACTGTTCAAATCAAATTTATATTTCAGTCATTTAATTTCCCCCAAATGGAGAAAAAAAAAGCCTAATCAACAGAAGAGCCTTTTCCCAGTGGTTCATAATTCTCTTTAAGTGAGGACTTGAGAAAAACATTCTCCCAGCACCACACTGAGCAGAGAAGAAACTCCCCGAAGACATATTAAAGCAAGGAGGGATAGGCACTAGGGGAGAGAGGGAGAAATAGCCACAGTGGACAGACCCATTGGCCTGAAGCAGTCAGAAAGCGGTTGGCTCCGTTTGAATAAACACCTAATGAACCTAGAAGCAGCGGTACCGACCTCAGCCTCATAGACACTCAGTGAAGAGGACCCTGCTGCTAGCCCTGTAGGACTGCTTTGAAGACACCATATCTACAGGAAGAGGAGACGGGGGAATGAGCAACTTTCTCCGTGGTGATAAAGAACAACAGCCACGCATCCCACTCTGGGTTTTCAAAAGTTTTCCTTTTGAAATGGTGTAGAGCAAAACCTCATAAATTTGGACCCTATTACAAGCTCTTTCTTCCAGCAGTCACAATGGTTTCCTGGGAAAGTTTTATTGCCCAGCTCTAGTCACGGAACTCAGTGGGAAAGACTGATGTGACAGTTCCTGTTTGTCTTGCAGAAGCACATTTTTATCCAGGCTTACTGTGGTCACAACACCTCTGCTCCTTTAACACACAGCAGGATGGAAAACTCTCCTTCCTATGTGGACTTACCTCCTTTCTATGACAAGATTCTGGCTTGAGCTGGGGTCTCTGCTCAAAGTCATCACCTCCTTGGAGACACTGATTTTCCATACTACACAAGCCCTCTCCAACCCCTCATTTTGTTTGCTTAATAGCTCTTTTTACTACTTAAAGCCGTCCTGCTATTTACTTGTTTGTTATCTTTCTCCCCCATTAGAATGGGCATTCCAGGAGTAAGGGACATGTTGAGATTTATTTAGAACTCTATCCTTAGTTATTAGAAGAATGCCTTGCAAGTAGTACAATAGGTATTCAATAAATACTGTTGAATGAATGAAATTAATGAAATAGTGCGAGTAGACACGGTATTACATAAACATGGGTGGTAAGGGAAGGTACCTAATTAGAGTTCTGGTACCCAATTTCAATGTCTGTTGAGGGGGTGGTATGGGGTGGGATCCACCAGCTGGGTGTCCTATAATTCAATTCAATCCTGACCCCGTCTACCTGGAGATAGGGTCATATTCCACAGTTAAGGGCTTCCTCCTGCGAGGTGGTACCTCCATACTACTTCAGGCATCAGTCAGAAGCTCAGGTCAGTATCTCTGCTTCAGACCAATCCAGCTATGGATCAGAGGTTTCAGTGACCTCCTCCTCCATCTTCCAGTGCCCATGTCCAAGATGCTACCTGTACTTCTGACTGAATGACTATAAGTCACAGATTCACACGACCCCCTCCCCAGTGCAATTAATTTGATAGAATGGCTCACAGAACTGAGAGAAACATTTTACTTCCTAGATTACAGGTTTATTATAAAGGATAGAACTCAGGAACAGCCAGATGGAAGAGATGCCCAGGGCAAGGTGTGGGGAAAGGCGCATGGAGCTCCTATGCCCTCTCAGAGCAGACTCTCCTCCAAATCTCCACGCGCTCCACCCCCTGGAGGCTCCCTGAATACCCTGCTTGTGTGTATGGAGGCTGCGTTACTTAGGCATGATGGATTAATCATTGCCCCGTTGCAATCAATTCTCTCTCCAGCCCCTGGCCCCTCCATGAAGGTCTGAGGATGAAATTGAAAGTTCCAACCCTCCAATCACAAGATTGGTTCTCCTGGCAACCAGGACTGAAGGAGGTGTAAAATTCACTTCCTCAACATAACAAGTGATACCTTTGTGCTCACATCATAGGAAATTCCAAGGGTTTGGGCAGCTGACAACCATGAATTGTAGACACAGACCAAATATGTATTTGAGGAATGTCTTTTGATCATCTAAATGACCAAATAGATAGTCCTTATAAATTACAGTGTCTCCATATGTATAAGAAGATATCATTGATGCTGACCTCAGAAGAATACAGTGGGAATCAGCCAAGCCAGCAAGGGCATGGGGCTGACCTAAGAATGAGCATGGCAGGTGCCCTGGGTCCTGGAACAGAGCTTAGCTTTTATTCTAAACATAATGAGAATCTGACTTACATTTTTTTTACTTTTTCAACCACTATGGATGCATTTTTAAAATTTACTCCTATTAACAACTCTGTAGTGTAGCTGCTTTTTTGTCAAACTGATATATTAGTAACTATGGCTTTAAGCAGCTCAGTAGTTCAAAATCTCACAATTAATAAGTGATATGAAAGAAGTCTCAGATCTAAGTCCATCCAAACCAAAGAAAGTGTCATTTCCTCTACTCTGAACTCTTTCCAAGCAGCCGTGACATTCAAACAATCATCACACCATTTAAATTTGCTATTTGCTATGTGAATTATAAACCATTTTAAAGTTATTATGTTAAAACACGACTCCCAAGGAGATCTGCTTTGCAATACTTTAGTTGGTCTAGTTTGAGTAATTACTTGCTTTTGAAAGCAATAAGGCTGCATAATCTATGCAAAAGCTATTATTTCTTGAAAGTGTTAAGACATGCTCCTTCTTCACTAGTCAATTCCCCTCCGATCACAATGATCAGTCACATGCAATTGTAGAGTTCTGTAGAGAAGGGCTCTTTGGAGGACTTGAGTTCCTACCATCTGAGCTGCTAGAGAGGCCACAGAAACCTCATGTTCCATATTTTTCAAATCTGAAGACATAGGTTCACAGATGATTTCATTTTGAAGACTGTGTGTCATCTTTAATATTTTTTTTTCTGTTCAAAATGAGTTTCCTGACTCCATGTCGGGGAATGCCCTCCAGCTTTCCATCTTCTTGGACAAATAATTGACAAAGCCTCTTCCTGTTCCTGTAGTCATTAGGAAGGTTTTGTTCCTTCTTCCCCAAAAGAAAAACCCTTTTCACCAATTGTGCCTCTGCTCCTTTCAAGCTCTGGAAGACATTCGGGGACTCACGTGGAGAGTGTGTAGGTGTGGCAGCATCGCTGTTGACCCAAAGCAAACTTCTGCCTCCAACACTACTTGCTGCTCATCTCCCCAGAGAGTGCAAATCTGTTCAGCAACACCTGCCATCAGCTGAAAATGGACAATTTCCTCCTAAAAGGATAATCCTACACAGCATTTGATCTGATGTGGCAGCCGGAACGAAGACTTGCTGTGGGGTCAGGAGCACTCCTATCCCCAAACTGCCAGGCACCACCCCACAAGCATCCTCTGAGGCCTGCAGGACACAATCACATAGGAGATGACAAGGGACACTGGTGAAGGGACTGCTCAAGGCTTTTGATGGCAGGCTAAGAGCTGTCCTTGCCCCACCCCCTGCAATTCGAACTGGAGGAGAAACTTTCCTCATTTAAAATACCCCTTAGAGAAAGTAATACCAGAGTGAGCTTGGCAAAGTAATATTGAGTCACTGCTTTAAAAATGCCTATTTCTGTGGACTGGCTGCAGAGGTGTCCAGGGTGGGTCATCTCTTGCTGCTCCTTTTGAGGATTGGGTTATAAACTGTGCACCTTAGCCCCCTGCTCTACATGTAATTTTCCAGGTGGCTATCAACAAAATCAGATAATTTGTCAGGAATAAAGCAGGCCAGGTGCAGGGTCTCCAGGATCCCAGACCCAGCCTGCTGCTAATGGAATCAATTGATTAATGAATGAGGGGCTTTACTCAGATCCCGAGGTTAAAAGTCAACAGGGAGAGCTTCAAAAACTACTTTATTAGGTAGCTGCATGCCATGGTACTCCAGCCTGAAAATACCTGCCTCTTCTAGCTAAGGATTCCAGTGGATTAAGACACACTAAAACACACACACACATATAGACACATACATTACCTTAGGATAACTTGCTTTAGGGGTGATTAAAACCACTTGGCCTCAACACTCTGCCTTAAAATACCCCCAAGATGTATAAATAATGGTTTGACGGTACCAACCCATCACATTTATTAGGTAGAAAAAAATTTTATTTTTCAATTAGGGTCGATATGTGCAGAAGGAAATTACCAGTGCGGAGGACTTAAACAAGTCGGAAGCAATTGATACATTGCCAGTGTTATTACATAGTTGATGGATTTAATAGCCAAATATGTAAAGTTAATTTTAAAAACACAGGATCCAATTCTGATTTTAATTGGCATATGACTACTGGCTCCAGATGTAGCCTCTCATGTTTCCCATGAGATATTTCCCAATATTTCTAAACAGATATATAAATCAGTCTCACAACATCAGCAAATTTTAACATTAAAGTTGACTTAATGCTAGACTCTTTGAAGACTTAATACTACCAATAAGGTCAATGGAAATATAAACTATGCAACAGATGAAAAATAAATGCATACCATTTTTAGAAAAAAATATGAACAAATAAAAACTTCCAAAGTAGCAGTATGAAGGAGAAAAATCCAAAATCAACAAAATTTGATTTATAATCAAATAGAAATGGCCAATAAATTTTAGAATTCTCCCAAAATGAAGAGAAAGAAGGGAATGAAAAAGAGAGAGAGAGAGAAAATGCAAGAAATGGTATGATGTCTGAGGTTGGGGGCTGGGTGAAAAAGGTGAAGAGATTAAATACAGATTGGTAGTTACAAAATAGTCATGATAATGCAAAGCACAGGATAGGGAATATAGTCAATAATATTGTAATAACTCTGCATGGTATCGGGTGTGTACTTTAAATATCAGGGGGAATATTTATTATAAAGTATATGATTGTCTAACCACCATGCTATATGTCTGAAACTAATATAAAAGGATATTGAATATAAACTGTTAATGAAAATTTTTTAAATGAAAAGAGAAATACATTATTGGAGCAATAAGAAACAGACATTCTTCTGAGGCACAAAAGGATCTATAGCGTTAAGCTTAAAGAAACCACTGAGATCCAGCACAATGAATAAAAAGAAAACCACATGAAACGTCACCAAAAAATTTTAAGACCCCGAAGCTAAAAGATCCTAAAAGCTTCTAGAGAGACAAAACTGGCTTCTCCAAATCAGCAAGTCAAACTGGAAATTTTCCAGCAACACCAAATGCTAGAAAGTCATAGAATAGTGTAATAAAAATACTAAGGAAATTACTTTCAACTTTGAGTATGATACCCAGCCAAATTATCTATAAAATTCAGAAGTAAAATATTTCTGGAAAAGACCCAGAACATGCCTCTCACATGATATGGGTCTATATTGTGCCAAAGTTATTCTAGCAGAAAAATCAATATTGAAATTATCTTTTCAAAAAGGGTAAGAATGAAGATTGTTGCTGTTTCTAAATTAAAACTCCTAAATTACTTAAACGAAAATCAATGGACAATGGAGTAAAAATATGATTAGCATAGAAGATACTTTTCTCTCTTTTTCTGGGTTTCTCTTAATTAAAAAAAGTTCATTCACAGAATTTAGAATTCACAAGTAGTACTGGGGTTTCTGAAATTATGAATCAGTAGGTCTAAGATGACATCCATGAATGTCAATTAGATGCAGTGATGCATGGACTATATGTTGAGAAATACTAGGTTGTGCATTTTTTATAAACAGAAATGGTGTTTTTCCTCTTGACCACAGTAAGTGCAGAGCACAGCGTTTTTATTAAGGGATTAAATGCATAAGAAAACTTGAGTGTCAGGCCATCTTCTGTGGAATGCCATTCTTTTGGATAATGTGCTACTCACACTTAATAACATTATTAATACTGCGCATATATCTTGTTCTATATCTAGTCCTACATGAAAAATTTCAGAAAACAACCAAGAGGAAATATGAAGATGAATGGCACAGCACCGACAAATTATAAGCTCTACAAGTAAAGAACCATGAGTGAGGCAAAGAAGGGAAAACCCTAAAAAATGAAGTGTATTGTTGGCCACGGCTTTCCTGCCCCTTGTCTACTCACTAGCATGGCATGGTGATTGGAGATGAACCCATCTCAAGCCAAAGTAGAGCCCAATGATAATCTGTTTGAAATTGTGAACAACTTCAAACCCAACCAAAACAATGATTAATCAGTACTCAAGATAAAATCATTCCCCTGATTTGTTGACAGATGACTTGACCTAGGGCAGGCTCCTCTAGAAGAAGCTGAGACAAGGTTGGAGTGCACCTAGTTTACAGGGGAGAAGGTCCCAGGAAGCTTCAATCAGGAAGGAGGGAAGTAATTAATGGCAAGGAAGGCAGCCAACAAAAGTTCATGAACAAGCAAGATTTGCTGTGAAAAACTAGTGCTCGGATCCACTACAGATCTCTGGGACAGAGCCTAGGACAGGCCTCGAAGTTGTCCCAATGGAGAGGTTAAGAAGCGGGGCAACTCCCATTCCACAGGGGACTGCTGTCGTGAGGGCTACTGTCAGGATACCAACTCTCCGGCACTTCTTTCCAGTCCTCACACATGCTGGAGAAGCCTCGGGTGGAGAATCCCAAATGGTACTAGCTTGCTCAGAGATGGAGTAATGAAGGGATGTGACAGCATCCATTATGCAACTATTTTGGGGAGGCCCCTCTCTTCACTGGATAATGGGAAAACCCAACAGGAAAGCATGGCCTTGTGAAGATGGGGTATATTGTGATTAGGACAGGACAAAGCCTTAAGAGCACAGAGAAGAAAAATATCTCTGGAAACCATTTATTAAAATGACCAGAATAATGTTTTAGAAAATGTTTTATGTTCTTAGGATGCACACAGGGTAGCGTCTATGAAACCAAAGCAGAAAGCCACAGGAGGGGTACATGGTGACGGAGAGACCAATAGGATGAGGGAAAAGGAGGAATGGTGGGGAAAGAAAGAGCAACGAAGTTAGTTGCAGAGTCAAATTCTGCATTGAAATGAGTAAATAATACAATTGGTGTAAATAATAGAATGGTTGATACAGAAAAAAAAATATCATGGGGAATCTTGGGGAATACACAAGAGAAAACACAAAATAATAAGATTTACTAAAAAGGAGACACCGTTGAAATTCCAGTAAAGAGCTATGAGATTGCCTCTCTAGCATTCCCCAGCCTTATTTAGCTACAGAGCTTCCCCCCCACTGCCACAGGAACATACACGAGGCAACAATAATAAGACAAACAATAAAATAATAAGCTTACAGTTGCTGGACACTTGCCATGTGGCTGTTCCAATGACTTTATGTGTGCTAACTCGTTTAATCCTCTGGCGTCAAGCATGTGGACTGAGGCGAAGAAACTCAACGTGTAGCAAGAGAGAGAAGCAGCCGACATGCAGAGCCAGGCAGCAAAGAGATGAGAACCACTGAAAGAATGCAGTTTTCTCACTTCTCTTTGTTTCTGTTACATTCCAGCCATTTCCATTGCTCTTTTAACTCTTCCTAGTCTGTGGGCCATAAACAACTCCAGGACTCTTACCCCAAGCTTCTGTTTTTGCCTACACTGGTTAGAACTGAATTTCTGTCACTAGCATCTAAAGGGTTCTAAAAAATACAGAATTTCAATCTAAGGAAAATAGAATCACCATTGTTGCTAAGGGAAAAAATGAACTCTTTGGGGGAAGAACCAACAGTTAGACTTAAAGGAAAATATTTCCTGAACTAAAAGTGAGTGGGTTTGTGGTGAGCACACCCTGATGTGATCACCTATACTCCCATCCCTCGAGTCCCGGCAGAAACTCACTTCTGACTGGAAGACCATAAAGGTGGTGGGATGTTGCACTCGCGATTGTACTTCGTTATGTAAAACCCTGTCTCAGCACATGGAGCGAGATTCTTATCGATGGCTTGAGGAATAAGCTGCTGTGTTATGGGAGGACCTATAGAACCAGGTACCTTCCAGGAGCTAGGGGCAAACTCCAGCCTACAGGCAGCAAAGACCCTAAGCATTCAGTCATACTGCTATAGGAAAACGAATTCTGCCAAGAACCTGAATGAGCTTGGAAGCAGATTCTTCTGTGGGCAAGTGTCCAGATAAAAATGCAGCCTGGTCAACACGTGACTCTAGTCTTGTGAGTTCCTAAGATAGGTCCCAGTCAAACTGTGCCCAGACTCCTGAGCCACAGAAACTGTGGGATAATAAATGAGTATGGTTTTCAAGATGCTAACTTTGTATTTAGTTACGGAGCAATGGAAAAGTAATGCAAGGGATATAAGTTTAGCAAGTTTCCAGCAAAACAAATAAAAGTAAAAAGAATAAATATCTGGCCAAATTTTTGTATTCATTCTAGCAGAAATTTTTATTATAATTATTTTTAAGTGTTCTACACAGACAAAATAAGGGGGAATAACTGTTTATACAAAAGAAAAGCCAAATTTAATTATTCAAAAAAATTACCTTTCCCTTCTCATTTGAAATAGTGAAAGTTGAGAGCAGTATGGTAACATAAATAAAGCTAGAGAAGAGGGGTTTTAATAAGAATTTTTCTGCCACATTTTCTTTCATGCTTGAAAAGGTCCATTCTTGGCTATATGAGAACTCAGAAACAATTACGTTTATATTTATGTGTGTATATGTGTATTTTGACTTTTGATTGACATATATGTGTGAAGATACATATATATATATATGATACATATATATATGAGGATACAAGTATGAGAGTATATTTGAAGGTATAGGCACATACATACATATACATAGACATATAGAAATGGATGCATTATGTGTATAAAATGGTTCCTGAGTTCTTATATCTTCATAAACCTATCTATTTACCTATTGATATATCTTCATATATATCTTTCTAAAAACACATGCATATCTTCATGTGTGTGTATGTGTGTGTTATAGGCTGAATGTTTATGTCCCTCCCCAAATGTATATGCTGAAGGCCTCACCCTTAATGTAATATTATTTGAAGGGGGAAGGGCTTTGTGAGACAATTAGGTTTAGAGGCATCCTGGGGCGAGGTCCTCATAATGGCGTGAGTTCTCTCATAAGAAAAGACCAGAGAAGATGTCTGTCTACCTCTCTTTCTCTCTCTCTCTCTCTGCCATGTGTGGTTTCAGCAAGAAGGCAACTGTCCGCAAGCCAACAAGAGGGTTCTCTACAGAACTCAATCATGGCTGATCTCAGATTTCCCAGTCTCCAGCCTTAAAAGTTGAGCAAATTAACACCTGAATTAATAGTGGGTAAGCCTTGGTACAAGAAGGTTGTGATGTTCTTTCTATGAATATCTGCTGCTCCAAAAACTAACCGACTCACTGCAAAGCCTTCAGGAAGAGCATTAATTTCTAAAACAAATTTGACTAACTAGGTCCCAGTAGGGAATCTCCGAGAATACCTGCATTGAGGCATGAGTCTAAGTGAAAAGAATTTTGTTTTGATTCATTACCTTTTATCATAAGAATAACCTATTATGAACAAAAGAAAGTAGTTATTAAAATGTCTCTCTTTTAATATCAGATTTACAATACAAATAACTGTCATTACAACCTGTGAAAACTGAACAAATGCCACCTGTTGGGGGGATGGAGGGTGGGAAAAGGGATGGGGGATGCATGAGAAAATATAGCAAAATTTGAATGCACTTTTTTGGGGTGATAAAAATTAGAAAAAAACTTCACTAATTCTTCAATTATTCTTAAAAAATAAAATGGCATATGCCTCCTTACTAAGAAGAATAAATACGGAATAAGAAATAGGATTCTCTTTTAAAATATGCATAAATTTAAGTGGGAATCTGAAGAAATCTTGGGAACATTGGGCTAATACAAAGAGAATACAATAAACGAACTTGATGTGCACATATTAAATGTCTTGTGAGCATAGGAATCCCAGGCCTTGTTAGCACAGACTCAGTACAGCTGTGTTCCGTTGTTAAGACATATACAAGACCTTGTCTACCCGCCCTCAAGTCTCATGAAGATAAGAGTGATCATTAACACCTACAGAGTCATTTTTTATACTATAAGGATAATTTCATCTAACCCTATGCCAGTGTGGATCTCAAGTGTTGTAAAAAGATTTGAGGTAGTTGTATAAAATCACATCCTCAAAGTATGGCTATTAGTTAAACATTTAAGAGATAATGAGACATCAGGATCTCTATATTTTCTTTTTTTCTACCTTATACAGTTTCTTAGTTTAAACTATAAAAACTCTATGTAACTAACTGGTGTTTGAAGTAGGAAATTATTCTGTGTATCTGTTCTCTGCATGGCTCAATAAAGTATTCCTTCAAATACTGCAGGACTTCTTGTGCATTTGATCAAGTAATACATGTCTGGAAATTAAAACTAGGGAAATACTCAGAAATATAGTCAAATATTATATGCAATGGTATTTAACAGAGAATTTTTATAGCAAAATTGGTTGCATTCTAAAAATAAAAATAAGGATATGGTTAAATGGATTATGGCAAATTATTGAGCAGATAAATACCATGGTAATTTAATAAAAAGGACTGTATCCAATATCTTGCCTTTTTAAAATGGTTCTCATGACTAAAAACAAATAAAGTAATGATTTAATTACATTTTTGTAACAGTTGCATATGTTTATTGTAGAAAGCTAATAAAGTGCAGTACTGTAAAACAAAACAATAAATCACCCACAATCCACCATAAAGTAATATCCAATATGGGCTTCCTAGTTCTAATCTGCTCTCTTTTAAACAAGTAACATAGTTATTTAGCTTTCTAATTTTACTTAATATTTTACCATACAAATAATTTCCAGAGTCAGAATGTTAGGTTTCAAATCTCAGCTAGATAAACCCTTATGCATTGAATGTCATTTTGGCAAGATATTAAACATTTCTACCTGTTTGTTCTCTAATCTACAACATGGAGGTAGTAATAGTACTTATTCACAATAGTAGTCTTATAAAATAATTATTTAAAAATTTTTAATTCTCACCTGAGGATATGTTTATGGATTTTAGAAAGAGAGAGAGAGAGAGAGAGAGATCCATTAAGTGGTTGTCTCCCATATATGCCTGAGTGCAGATCAAACTTACAGCTTTTTTGATGTATGGGACAATGCTCTAACCAACTGAGCCACCAGCCAGAGCTATAAGTAATTATTTTGAAGAATCAATAATATAATGCATATTTAGTGCTTAACATATATAAAGCAAAGCAGATAGACTTAAAAGGAGAAATAGACAAATGAATCATTTTACAACAGTTGGGAATTTCAACACTCCTCTCTCAGTATCTGAAAGAACAAGTAGACAAAAAATAGGTAAAGACATAAAAGACAGAAAATTATTTGCATGAATTGACATTTCTAGTACATGCCACCGAGTAACAGGAGAGCACACATTCTTTTCTACTGTAAATAAATACTCCAGAGATATTTAGATAGATCACATTATTAAAAATATAACAAATCTCAATAAATATAAATTGAAATTGTTAAAACAAAATGTGTTCTCTGAGTACATGGAATTAACTAAAAATCAATACAAAAATAAAAAGAAATGCCTCCAAATGGTTAAAAACCATTATGATGGCACATGAATTAAAAAAGAAATCACAGACTTCTGGAGCCTTCCAGTGAAGATGGCAGAGTAGATAAATTCTGTGCTCACATCTTCCACAACCACATCAAAATTACAAGTAAACTACAGAAAAACCACCATTCAGAACCACTTGAAATCTAGCTGAACAGAAGTCCTATAAGTAAAGTTATAAAAAAGAAGCCACCTCATGACGGGTAGGATGGACAGAGATGCAGAATGGGCTGTTTCACATCCACATGTAGTGGTTAAAAATTAAGAGGGATGTCTTAACAGCGGAGGTCCCCTTGAGGAGTGAGGGGTCCCATCCCCACTTCAGGCTCCCCAGCCCAAGGTTCCATTTCTCAGAAGGAAAGTCCTCATAATTTTCTGGCTCTATCTAAAATAAACAGTGGGGTCCCTGGCCGAGTAACTCAGTTGGTAGGAGCATCATCCCAACCTGCCACAGTTGTGGGTTCAGTCTCCAGTCAGGAACATGCATGGAGCAACCAATGAATGCACAACTAAGTGGAACAACAAACCCATCTCATCTCTCTCTTTCCCTTCCTCTCCCTCTAAAATAAAAATAAAATACAAACCAGTGGGGGTTGTGTCTGAGTGAGATGGAGGGCTTCCCACATGCTCCACTTGAAGGGCTGACACAGAGACCCACTCACTGACTGACACACTCAGCCCCAGCACTGAGGCAGCAGCTCAAAATGTGGCAGGGACACAGGAGGAGGAACTGAATTGTCTGGCATCAGAATGGAGGCTGAAGGGACAGCTTCCTCCCAGACAGAAGTGCTGGCAGAGGCTATTGTTCCTTTTATGAATACCCCTCCCCCATGGAGCCAGCATTCTCCAGTAATCTGGCACACACTGTTTGCCTTGTCCTGGTGATTTCTTGAGATTAACCCCCAACCAACTTGTGGGCCCACCCAAGCTGCTTTCAGTGACTTTTCCATTAAAATGGCCTATCATGGTTCATGTTGCAAACTTTCCTAAAAGATCTCAAATATGCAGTGTCTGTGTTCCCTGTATCTCTTGCTAAGTGGCCCCAGGCCTGGCACTAACTGCAGCCAGCCTTGGTTCACAGCTTGGCATACATAAGGCAATTTCAAGCCTAGCACATGTAGCAGCCACCTGCAGCTCACTTTGTAGCTCATGCCAGGTGGCCCTGGGCAGAGCACAATCATAGGCTGACTTTGGCCTGCACCCCCTGAGAACCAGTGCAATGCATGGATAGCCTCTGACTTGAGTCTTGTTTACTCAAGTACAAAGAGGGTGTACACAGCCCACATGAGGGGATGCCTGGAGGAAAAACAGCTCCAGTGACAGGGAAGGCTGAACCACCAGGCCCTATAGGACACCTACTACATAAAGCCACTCTACCAAGTCAAGGAGACATAGCACCTCTGCCTAATACATAGAAACAGACACAGGGAGGCAGCCAAAATGAGGAGACAAAGAAATATGTCCCAAATAAAGTAACAGAATAAAGCTAGTAAAAGAGCTAAACGAAATTGAAACAAGCAATCTACCAGATGCAGAGTTCAAATAACTGGTTATACAGATGCTCAGTGATCTCAGTGAGAACTTCAAAAAAGAGATAGGAAACATAAAAAAGAACAAGTCAGAAATGAAGAATACAGTAACTGAAATGAAGAACACATTTTAGGGAATCAACAGTAGAGTAGATTAAGCAGAGAATCAAATCAGTGATCTGGAAGATAAAGAAGCAGAAAACACCCAATCAGAACAACAAAAAGAAAAAAGAATTTAAAAAAATTAGAATAGTTTAAGGAACCTCTGGGACAACTTTAAATGTACCAACATTCACATCATGAGGGTGCCAGAGGGAGAAAACAAAGAGCAAGGGATTGAAAACCAATTTGAAAAAAATAATGACAAAAAACGTCCCTAACCTGGTGAAGGAAATAGACACACAAGTCCAGGAAGTGCAGAGATTCCCACCAAGATGAACCTAAAGAGGCCCGCATCCAGGCACATCAAATTGAATAATCACGCGTACATAAATCTTAACCCTTATCTTACAACATATTCTAAAATTATCTCTAAGTAAACAATAGACCTAAATATAACAGCTGAAAATATGAGATACTTAGAAAAATATAGAGGAAGACCCTTGAAAACTTGAACTAGGTCAAAATTCCTTAATTAGGACCCAAATATGAGCCATAAAAAAGCTGATATATGGGTCTAATCAAAATTTAAAATTTAAAACTTCTGTGCTTCTAAAAACTATTTTGAAAAGTGAAAATATGAGCCACATATTATTTAAAGCATTTATATCCAGAATATGTAAAGAATTCTTAGAACTTAATAATGGGAAGACAAACAGTCCTTCTCAATCTCTCTCTCCCCTTCTCTCTCTTTCTCTCTCTCTGTCACACACACACACATCAATTTCACAAAAGATGATATACACATGACCTTGAGCACATTAAAAAGTGTTAAACCTCACTAGTCATCAGAGAAATGCAAATTAAAAACACAATGAACTTATCATAAACCGTGGTATTAGTCAAGGTTCTCCAGATAAACAGGACCAATATATAGAGATTTATAGATATGAAGATTTGTTCTGAGAAATCTGCTTGTGGTTGTGGAGGCTTGGCAAATCTAAAATCTGATGGGGATGGCCAACAGACTATAGACTCAGGAAGGAGTTGCAGTTTGAGTCCAGTAGTCACTCGCCTGGAAAACCAAGAAGAGCTAATGCTGCAGATGAGGAGAGTCTTGTGGTGGAATTCCATCTTGCTCAGTGGAGGTCAACCTTCTGTTTTATTTAGAACTTCAGCTGACGGGATGAGGCCCACCCGTATAATAGAGGGCAATTTGCTTTACTTAAAGTCTACTAATATAAATTTAAATCTCATTTGACAAACACTCAGAAAATACTCAAATATCTGGGCACTGTGGCCCACTGAGTCAATATGACACATTAGATTAACCATTACAAATATCTAAAAATAAAATAATAAAAATACCAAATGTGAATAAAGATGTGGAGCAATTCTAAATAAACACACACCTATAATGTTTTACATTCCCACATACACTGCTGGTGGGAATGTAAAATATTATAGGCACTTTGGAAATCAGCATGGCAATTTCTAATAAGCTACATGTTACGTTTATAATATAACCCAGCAATTCTACTCCAAGAGATAAGAAACATTTGTTCACACACAAAAAAACCCTGTATGAAAATGTAGTGATAGCGATATTCATAATATCTAAATATCGGAAACAACTCAAATTTCTATTAACTGGTGAATGGATAAATAAACCGTGGCATTTTCACACAATAGAAAACTACAGTAAAATGAAGCAAACTACTGATAATGCAACATTGTGGATGAATCTCGAAAGCATTAGGCTGTGTGAAAAAAAGTCATCTGCGAAAGACTACATACTGTGTAAGTCCGTTTATCTGACGCTCTAGGAAAGGCAAACATGAAGAAGCGGAAGGAGATCACTGGTTGCCAGGGACTGAGGCAAGAGGAAGAGATAGGCTGCAAGGAGAGTCGAGGGAACTTACCGAGAGAAGAAATCGTTCTGGATCTTTTTTTTTTTTTTTAAGATTTTATTTATTTATTTTAGAGAGAGGGGAAGGGAGGGAGACAGAGAGGGAGAGAAACAGCAATGTATGGTTGCCTCTTACATGGCCCTCACTGGGGACCCAGCCCGCAACCCAGGCATGTAGCTCTGACGGGGAATCAAACCGGGACCCTCTGGTTCCCAGCCCGCGCTCAGTCCACTGAGCTACACCAGCCAGGGCTCGTTCTGGATCTTGAATAGAATTGTTTACATTTGTCAAAACTCATCAACCCATCCACTTGAAGAGGGTACAATTTAGTAATGTAAATTATGTTTCAATAAACTTAACTTTTTAAAATGGACAAAGATATGCTTTGATTAATTAAGTCAACAAATTATTTAGACAATTAACTACTGATTTTTTTTTTTACAAATTAAGAAAATAGAAATTATTGAAAAGTGTTCAATAAGCATTGGGTATGGTGTCATTAAATTATACTTTGAGGATAATCTAGTCTATAAATTAAACTGAAAGGTCTCTCTCTGTATGTCTACCTCTGTCTGCTCCCTTGCTCTCTCTCTCTCACACACACACATACACACAAACACAAGTACACATACACACAAATACACACACACACAGTTCTCTCGAACACTGGCAGGGCAACAAGGATTTCCCTGGGACCATCATAACAACAATGATGTGACAGGGAATGCAGGAGTAAGGGATGGATGCTCCCCTTTTCCACAAGGTACTGTTGGTGTAGTAGTGCCGGCCTGGAGCAAACCTAGGACAGCCGATTTAAGATCATGAACCGGGTCGGTCAAACCCACAGCAGTGTTAATACCCGTGGCTATTAAAGCGTTGTTTGAGAGCAGACGCAGAAGCAGAGGAAATGCGGCAGTTGCCAGGCAGTGGTGAAAATTACAGGTTCAGGATCTCTCAAGAGGAAGCCCCTGGGGTCTTCCATAAATAGTTGATGAGACATTTTTCCCTGCAATGGCAGGTAGGTGTGAGCCAGAGAGAAACATTTGACACGGACTCTAATGAGCTCACAAATGCTCCAAACCCTGGTGTTTTGATCTTTGATGTAAAAGAAGCTGTTTCTACACTAAGCCTTCAAACAAACTGAAAGCAAAAGGATGTGCGATGTTTATGGATGCCTTTGACTCTCAGAGCTGCATGTTTATGTCAACGTCAGTTATCGTGATGATGGGCATTTGCGGACATGAAATGATGTTCACAATGGCCCAGCTTTTTGGAGCGTCTCATTCTGAGTCTGCCTCTGCCCAAACTCCGTGATTGGGCCAGGGCCTTGGCTTTTGTACATCTCATTTTCCCTGCGAATAAAAAAGGACAGTTTAATTAAATGTAAGACTACAAAATGACTAGATCTGGGACCCAAGCATGTTTTTGTTGGGCATTTTGTTTTGGCATATTTTTTTGTTCATAAAACTAGATGTGTTGCTAACACTGAAAAATCAGAAGGTTTTCTGTGAACGTAGACTTACAGCAGCTTCAGAACACCCCGAAGGTGTGTAACCTTCATTTCAGCAGGAGACCCAACGGTGGCATCTGAGTTATAGTCGCCATATTTAGGCCAGGCGTCACCCCCCATTAACCACGTTCCCATCCCTGAATGACACATACCAGGCTGGCTCCGTAGGCATGGAGTTCACCGCCCCTGAACTCACTGCTGCTAGGGCCTCCTCTTCAGCCTCTGTTTGCCACAGCCCCAATTTACGTACTGCATGTAGCACAACTAGTGAGGACTGTGACAATCTGCCCACTGCTTATCCTATTGTGTAATGCCTCCTGCGGGCACAGCATCCCAAACACCTTTCTTCTGATCAAATAGTAACCGACATGGAAGCGATTTCACAAAAGAGGGAAGGAACTCAAGAACCACCAAAGGAGCATGTCCACTGCTTAGGAACCAACAGCGGAATCCAACCCATACGAAAACTTCCTGACCTGACCAGCCATTTTAGCAATGAAATTGCTGCACTCACTTTTTTCAGAAAGAATAGTGTCATTATTAAATTTAATTACATGAACATTTTGGCACCTACTGAACACCAGGCTCTGCACTATACAACAATGAATTATATACCCACATAGCCTCAGACACATAGTCCCAGACACATAAATACATAATTTATAAAATGTGTACTTTCCATAATATAAAATACATTTTTAAATTTTAATAATTAATAATCACAAAATATTTGAATAAGTGTCTTAATACAAATAGATATGGTACAGAGAAAACATGAAGGAAAAGTGATGCTGCAGTCTTTGATTTACTGTTCCTCTCTCTGGAACATTCTTCCCTTAGTTTCTAAGTAATTCATTCTTTCTCCTCCTTCACCTTTTTGTTCAAATGTCTTTGCCAATCAACCTGTTTAAATTGAAACTACCCTTCTCCCCAGCTTTAGCATTCTATAATCTTTATTTCTCCACAGCACTGATGATCGTCTTTTATTCTATATATTTTGTTTATTTGTCTTGGTTATTGTTTATGCTCTCTGGTAGAATGGAAGCTCGATGAGGCAGGGACTTTTTAATCTTTTGTTCAAAACTATTCCCATAGTTCCAAGAACAGTGCCTAGCACATAGAAGGCATTGGGTAAACACTGGCTGAAGGACTCAAGGAATGAAGTAATCAGTTCTCCTCAAGATGGTCAGGGCATACTCCCTGAGAAGACAATGTCTGTATAGAAGGGTTTTGGAGGATGAGGAAAAATTCACTATGCTAAATGATACACTGGGGGCGAGGGTGGTGTTTGAGAAAAGAAAGCAATATGTGCGAAGGCAAGAATGTGAGAGGGATCACTGTACATTCAAGAAGAGTGTTTATTTACAGTTATTACATGTATATGATTATTGGTGTTAGTAATAGTGCAATTATTTTAAGTTATAGCTTCTAAGAGTGTTAGATACCCTTCTAAGCCCCTTATAGGTGATGTTTTATTTCACATTCATATTAGCCTTTGAGGTAATTCGAATTCACGCCATTTTCTAGATGACGAAAGTGGTCCTCAACAGGTTACATCTTGCCCAAAGGCCATGGCTAATAAATGCCAAAATGACATTTTAGATTGGTTTGGTGTCGCCAAACCTGTGTTTTTGCAACAGGTAGACTTAGATTCTGACTTCATTCAACACAAGCTCTAGCATCAACTAACCAGAGGTCGACCTTAATGAAGGGTATCTGATTATCCTCACGACTGGATCTTTTAGGGAGCTTTCCATAAGGCACATTACCACAAAGGGGTTGAATGGAATGCAAATATTTATCTCTTTGGCATAAAATGACTTGCCTACAAGTTAAATTGATGCTTTCCCTTCCTGGATTCCATTTCTTTGTTTTCTAAGATTTTATTGATTTATCTTTTAGAGAGAGAGGAAAGGAAGGAGAGAGAGAGAAATATCAGTGTGTGGTTGCCTCTCACGTGTCCCCAGCTGGGCACCCGGCCTACAACTCAGTCCTGTGCCCTAGACTGGGAATTGAACCAGGGACCCTTTGGTTCACAGGCCAGCATGCAGTCCACTGAGCCACACCAGCCAGGGCTCAGATTCCATTTCTCTATCGGTTGGTCTAAAGATGCACATGCACTATGTGGTAAGAAGCCATACGTTTCAGCTAAAACTCTCCTTTGTTGGTTGCAAAAATCTTTCATGATATTTTAAAAAGTAAAAGCAAAAGTTAGAGAAAGAGAAAAAGATAACTTCTGATTTTAAAACATACCGATCTTGTCCCTCTAAGGACTGCTATTAGGCATTTGTTTAGCTGGTGCTGATTTGGAAACCAATTGAATATACAGCATTTATTTCAAAGCATTATTTTTCCTCTGCCACTCTGTAATTTTTCTGGGAGAATATTTGCATTTAGATGCTACCTGTATAAAGTGACAGATTTGACCATAAACAATTTGAAGACAATGAGAAAAAATAGTTAAAGCAAAGTGAAAACAAAGGCAGCTAGCTGCAAAGGGAAGAAGCGAGGAGATAAAACGAGCAAAGGGGGCTCATTGATTTAGCTTTACAAAAAATAATGGGAAATCAAAAGAGACAGTGAAGAGGAAAGACAACTCAAAGAAAAATCAAAGGCAATGAGGGTGCTGTTTTTGTATATTAAAACATAATTAATATTCATCATGCTCTTTAATGGGGAAGTGGAAAATTGAGAGAGACAGAAAAGCAAAGGAAAGGAGTGAATAAATGGTTCAAGATAATAAGGGGAAAAAACAGAGAATGGAGATAATTGCAAAGATTGTATGGTCAAGGTCACAGCATAAACAGTCAATCAAATGATACTTTTATAATGTTATAAAAAATTACAGCAAGACAATCATTCATTCTGCCATTCTTTTAGCCAGTACTTGTTCGGTACCTACTGCATACTAGGCTCTGTGTTAGATACCGGAAATACCAAGATGAGTAGGCATGGTCTTTCCTTCAAGAAAACTAGAATTGTATACTCCAGTTATAACCAGATCTTTTGAACGGATGTAAGAAACTTTGCGTTATTTGAATGTGTTCACTGCTACATGCTGAATGCCAGGCTCTTATATCTGTTTCTTTTATAGTGATGCTCTTTGACCTGTACTTGACATTTTGTATAACCTGTGTATGTCCTGGGTTTCTAGGACAGAAGGAGGAAGGGACACAGGACCAGAAAGAGTTGAAAGAGAGAAACTTTGTAACTTAGAAAGATTAGAATGAAGAAGAACATAGGCCTGGCTCAAGTCAGATTTTAACAGAATAAATGGTTCCATGTTTTCTGGAAACATTGAACTCACAGAACCAGGAAGAAACTGGGTACATGAACATATATATGGGTGTGTGTGTATGCACATATCCATGTGCAAAGGGGTGTGCATCCCAACACACAAGATGGCTAATTTCATTGAAGCTGGTGAATATCCCAATTATGTTGAAAGAGAGACACAAAAGAGTTGACTTAGAGAAGAGACGGTGAGTGTCGATGTGTGCTGGGTAAAACAAGCCCTAAAAACAGTTCTCAAAGTCAGGACAGTTATTTCCAACTGGACATTTGCAACAGCCTCTAGATTATCCCCCTTTCTTCTTCAGTCTTTTGACATTTCATGCATTTTTTTTTACTGATCCCTGATTATTCTTTCTGGGCACAGATCTGGTCTGACCACACCAGTCCTCTGACTGATTGATTTTGCTTAATGTTTCTTATCATCTCTGGTTGCACATTAAGCATTCAAGGTCATCTAAAACCTGACCTTACCTTCCCTTTCCAATTTTATGTCTCATTTTACTCATTGGCAAATCCATCATTCCCTAACCTTAGGGAATGCTCTATAACTTTCCTTTTCTAGGACTATGATTCTGTTTACTCTGCCCCTCTCTCCCCATCTCTTCATGCTCATATCCTGCCCATTGAAGACCCAGTTCCAAGACCATATCACACCCTGGCTGGTGTAGCTC
The DNA here is from genome assembly GCA_004026765.1 of Micronycteris hirsuta. Classification (NCBI taxonomy): domain Eukaryota; kingdom Metazoa; phylum Chordata; class Mammalia; order Chiroptera; family Phyllostomidae; genus Micronycteris; species Micronycteris hirsuta. Next base: position 27,464 of record PVJI01000668.1, read on the forward strand.
AGTGGATTGAGTGCAGGCTGTGAACCAAAGGGTCGCCAGTTCAATTCCCAGTCAGGGCACATACTTGGGTTGTGGGCCAGGTCCCCAGTGGGGGCCACATGAGAGTCAAACACACATTGATATTTCTTTCCCTCTCTTTCTCTCTCCCTATCCCTCTCTCTAAAAATAAATAAATACAATTTTTAAAAATAAGAAAAAAGACCCATGTCACTTCTTCCAGGAATTCCTCCTTCATGTTGCCTAATAGACATATACTCACTTCTATCTCTGAATTTCTATAGTATGTTTTCTGTTCTTTGCCCATGGCATTTACGATACTTGGCTTAAGTTAAAGTGATTTGTGCTTACCTTCCTTTCTAGAGTATAATCTTGTAAAGGAAGTGCCTCTTTCTGAGTCAGGTTTATATCACTTAAACAGTGCAACACATCAGCCCATTAATGACTGCACTTGAAGGGGAAAGAAGATCATATAGGTGGAGTTAGATGAGAACAGTAGGATGGGGTTAGAAATAGAGGGAAGTAGTAGTTGGAGAGAAGGACTGACAGTGGTTAGAAAATAATCAGTGAACTGGTTTCCCTGCATAGCCAGAATCCACAAAGCCAGAAAAACTATGTTATTTGTTAACACTAGGAACTATGTTTTATAAAAATTTTATTTATGATTTTTAAAAGAGAGAGAGAGAGAAGAAGGGGAAGAAAGTGGAGAGAGAGAGAGAAATGAGAGAGAAAGATCAGTTTGTTGTTCATCTTGTCCATGCATTCATTGGTTGATTCTTGTACGTGCCCTGACTGAGGATCGAACCCACAACCTCAGCGTATCAGGATAACACTCTAACCTACTGAGCTACCCAGCCAGTGAAAGGAGCTATCTTAAATAATCTGCCAGAAGCCAACTAAGAACATATATTCCGTGTGATTCATCAATTTATTAAACAATATCCAATTCAAGAAGGACATTTTTCTAGTTACTGTATATTTATATAGATAAATATTAGCTGGAGTTATCAAATTTGTTTATCCACTTGGGATACATTAAAGACTTTTATACAAAAAATAATACGTTTGCTCATAAAATCTCATGTTTGCTTTTTCTCCTTATATCTTTACTGCCATCATTGTATTTTGAATATGTATAATTACTCCATATGCTACAGCCTTGTCCATAGGGTTTAAAAAAAAAACCCAAAAAACTTTTAAGCCTGCCAGCATCAGTTCTACCAGGCTAGAGAGCCTCCCTGGATAACTCTGATACATTCTAGAGTTATGGGGATGTGCCTTGATGTGATTAGCCCAACCAAAGTCTCAGGATGTACACCTGATACTCTTTCCAGGCGCTCACAACTCCTCACTGCTGGAAAACAATTTTAGGCCCTGCACAACTGCAGCCCAACTAATGCACAAACTTTGTGCATAACTTCTTTCCCCACCTATGGTTAATGTGTACACTGTATTAGATTTTGCAAATAAATTCTGTAAAGCCACAGCAATCATTGCTTTACTGAAATGCTAAACTGTATTCAACCAAATCAACATATTTCCTTTGGAGTGGTCACCTTGAGAATGTCTATACTCACTCCAGAGTTGGAGCCCCTTCTCACAGCCTCTCTGCCATCAGCATCTTTGGGGTATTAGTTAGCAGATGCCTTTCCCTTGGCCTCACATTTCCGTGAAGCAACATCAGCTAGAGTAAAAGTTCCACGTGTTTACACCAACGCAGTGTCTCTGGGGGTGGGGGGGGGGCAGTTTCTTGTTTGTTAGATGCCGTTAATTGGTCCATGTTTCTCATTTTGCTGTAATGAATCTAATTAAAACCTGGAAGCCCTGGGGACTGTCTTCCTATACTTCACTCTCCTTCCTCAATCATTCCAGGGAAGCAACCCTGGCCTGCCTCACATCTGCACACAGGTCTGACCTGTAAGGGGCCAGAGGTCTGCTTCTGTCCCAGCAATCAGTGATGGGGTGAAACGTTCTGTCTCATTTCAGGCTTGGTAGATTAGCAAGGCCACATTTCCACAGATCTCAAGTTCCATGTTTCAATCAGCATTAATACTGTAAACGTGTTAAGTTGCTCTGTAACTTTGTAAATCCTACATTCATCTCTGAGTTGTTTCCAAATTCATCAGAAAATACTGGGATGATATACATTAGCAACCTGAAACTCCAACTATGTTATTTTTTGGTCCTTTTTGTAGAAAATCTACTTTTGAGGGGATGCCTTTAGAGTTCAAAACGGCCAAAGATATTTGGTGACACTTTGGATGAGGTAAGTGTAGGGGGTCAGGTGGCTGGTGACAAACTTGAGTGATGCCATTTGTGACTGTAAGACTGTGAGATGACTGTTTTGTTTGATTCCATAAGCTCACACTGAATGCAGATTTTCAAAAATTGTTTTCAGCCACTGTAGCATCATTAGCATAGATTCACAACCTCCCAAGCTGATGACTTGGATGTTAGCACTCATTTGGAGGTACAGTTCCAGTGTCTTTATTAAAAAATCAATCCTACTCCTTTATAAGCACACTGGGAACATGAAGAGGATTGCTGCAAGATGCTTCAAGCTGGGTTTCAGGGCTTCACCACCCTCAGCAATGATTCGGCCTCCAATGGCCTTGTTCTTATGATACGGTATTTGGCGCTTTGCCCCAGGGTTCAGTTGAGAGACACCACAAGAAAAGTTTGGTCACTACTTGTCACCATATTTGTGATAGCATATTCCATGATATTCCCCACCAAAATCTCCTTTTGAGGACTCATGGAAAACTTTGGTTAAATGTTTCACTATATGGAAAAATAAAAGGCCCTTTCTAAACCAAAGTTCTTTTTTTTCCTGTCATATTGTATGTTTTTATATCCAAAGGCATGAAACTCCATTTGTAACCAAGTAGAGTAGAAATAAATAAACGTAAAGAGATTTACCCCCAAAAATCAGATTTACCTAAGTATTATATATTTTACTCAATGTGCTTGAAAGAAAATCTTTTATAAGCCTCTTTGGAGCAAGATGTAAAGAACATGCTGAAACAAACAAACAGACAAACACCCCCGCAACAACAGAAAACATCTGCTGAGCTCTCGGGGCGAGAGCATAAAGTACGGAGGTTAAGAGTGTGGATACAGACACCTTGCTGCCTGCGTCCTAATTTCATCTCTGCCTCCTACAGATGGTGACTTAAATTTCCTCCTGTGTAAAATGAGAGTGAAAATGGAAATGCAAAATATCTACCTCCTAGTGGTGTTTTTAGGATTAAATGAATTAATGCATGTAAAGAACTTAGAAAAATGTCTGACACATAATAAGTTCTAGGGAAATGTTACTTCTTTTTTATTATTAAGTATTTGCTCTGTTCCAGTCATTGTCCTGAGTTTAACTGTGCTATCTCATTGAATTGTCACTGCAATCCTGTGAGGCGGGGAATGTTATATCCGCTTTGAAGATTAGTAAACCCAGGTGCAGGAATGTTATGTACTTGCTCAAGCTCATGAGGATAAAAATTGATAGTCATTGATAATCACAAAATAGTCATTAAACTGCATCTGAAGAAAGATGAGCCCTGTTAGTTTGGAATATGCATGTTCGGAAGAAGAGAGATGCTCAGAGCAGCCAATGAGGCACGGGAGAGAAGTCCTAAGGAGAGGCATGGGCAGTGCCTTGGGAAAAGGTGAACCCGAGATCAGAGCTATCAGACCTGAAGCTTCCATCCTCCTCTCTCTCCACGGGGTCAGGGGGCATTGCCCTCCTGGCACACTCATTTATATTTGACGATACTCAGAGTGTTGCCCACCAGGGGAGCTCACCCAAGCTTGGTGTTCCCACAGCCATGATGGACTGAATCAAGGCCTCTGTGGCTCACTGTCCAGTCTCCCTCAACTCGCCAGAGGTCAGGCTGGCATCACATGGCTCACTCAACACTCTGATTGCATGGCTGGCCTTTCTGAAATGACCGTTCCCCATCCCGCATTAGCATAAGTGATCAGGATCCGCCATGAATATCAAAGACACTCCTATCACCCAGGGGATTGCAAGAATTTAGAAGCTTCTTCCCAGGAACTGGGTGAAGAGCCAGCCAAACTTTTTTTTAACATTTGTTACATTTTATTACATTTTTTACACAGTAAGCCACTGAATCTTTGGGCTGGTTTGTTATGCAATATTTTTGTGACTGTAGCTGACCTATGCCACATGATCATCAAAAGTAAAAAAAGGCACTAAATGCCATACTTGTTTATGAAAAACTTCCGTGGCAGTGAGGGGGCAGATAAGGGCACACCTGGGTTTCATATTGAAGCATGCAAATAATTACAGCCACTTTAATGTAGGCTGAGCTCTCATTCTAGATTTAAAAAGAAAGATGGCTTTCTATCCTACGATCTATTATATGTTAGCCATCTCCCTTGTTTTGGTCTAAATTTGCACAAAATTTCTTAGGACTGGAGATGAAATTTGCGGCTCTTGATAAAGATTCCCCCCTCCTTGCCCAGGAGGCAGGGGAATCATTGTTCTCCCTGATGTAAAGGTTAAAGAGGGAGGAACTCACTTGTCTCACATTTCGGTTGGGCGGTAAATGATCTGGCTGGTACTAACAGCCAAGGGTCTAGAACATGCTTTACATGGAGCTTTCTAATGTTCCTCCCAAAAATGTCTTAGGCGATTCTTCTTTTTTTTTTTTTTTTACTAGATTTAAAGACATTTAAACCTGGTTCCATTTACATTTTTACAGCTGTCATGTCACCACAAAAGGAGAAAAAAAAAACCCACTGGTATACTACTCAGAAAATCCATCTTAAGTGCTTTGTGCTGCATTTGCTGTCGCTTTGAACAAGTCACTTCTTTTCACTAAACCCAAAATTCTTCACCTACAAAATTATAGATGAAATAGCAGATCTCCGAGTTCTCTATCAGCTCTAGCAACTCTGTTTCTCTTTGACTTACCAGCATGACATTGGGTGAACCATTTAATCTCTTCAAACCTGACTGTCCTCCCCTGTGCTCCCGAATACACTCTGTCATCTCCAGATTTGCCCTTGGAGTCATCCTCAACTCCCGCCTTGCACACCCCACGATCAATCTTTCAACACATCCTGAGGGTGCCAACTTCTAAATAGTCTGAGAATTCAACCACTTCTCACCATCGTTGCATCCTGGTCCTCAAAATCTGATATGTATTTTACGCTAAGAGCACTTCTCAATTTGAACTAGTCACATCACAAGTGCTTCATAGCCACACGTGGTTAATGGCTACTGTGCTGTGTAGCAACAGTCTACATAAAAGTCTCTTCTTCTGCTTAACCGAGGTCTCCATTTTAAAGTCCAAAATAGAGCTGCTTGCCTTAAGTGAGGTTTCAGGTTCTAGGGTGTGACCACCACCATCACCAGCCCCACCACTACCACCAGATTTTTCTCGCTTTGTGTTTCTCCCGTTGGGAATGTTCTGCTCATCTTCTCCAAATCAATTATTGCAAGAGTGCTCATAACTAATAAACACCTTGATACATTCTTTTATTTATTCAACAATATATTTTTTAAGATTTTATTTATTTTTAGAGGAGAACGGAGGGAAAAAGAGAGGGAGAGAAACAGCAATATATGATTACCTCTCACATGGCCCTCTCTGGGGACCTGGCCTGCAACCCAGGCATGTGCCCTGACTGGGAATCGAACCGGCGATCCCAGCCCATGTTCAATCCACTGAGCTACACCAGCCAGGGCTTTTATTCAACACTGAGTTCCTTTATCTTTCACTGAGCTCTTGCTATCAGTCACAAAGTGTGTTTCTTCCTAGACAACTGTTTCTGCAAAGAACGCTGAAGCCATCCCACAGCTACCCAGAGGGGAAGTGGGTCTCTCACAGTGAGATGCATCACGGTGCTGCAGTTGACTTACGGGCCAGAGCGACTTTTTTCTTATTCCTTCTGTCGTAAATATACTTGTTTTCTCTGCTTATGCATTATGGGAGTTAAGACTGTTTTTTTCTTTTCTTACTTATTTGTTCATTAGTTTAGTGATCTATTGATTATTATGTACCAAGAGCTAACCAAGTGCTGTTAAAATACAGTTATATAGTGTCCATCTTTGTGAAACAAGGAAAATTAGAATGCTTTTTCTTGATGACTTTTCAAGGCACCATCTCATCATCCTAAAAGTCAGAAATAATGGGAACCTTTAGCTACGTTAGATGCATATGTATTTATAAAATCCCCACATGACATTTGTGGGGATTTTTATTGCGACATCTTTTCTGAACTCTTAAAGCATCTCAAGTTGTCAAAATGATAAAAGCGTTGAAGTATAAAAGTCATCTAGAAATATTATCCATTCTCTGGATTTTCAGAATCTTTGGGTGGTAAAATTTGGGGGGTGGGATCTCTTCAAGATCATCTAGCTCCATACTTTTGTTCTATGGAAAATACATGTGAGCCAGAGGGGTAAGTGGATTTTCTAAGATGCTATAATCAAAAGGAATGATAGGGGACTGGGATTTTTATACTTGGTTTTCATTGTTTTTAGCTCTTTGCCCAACAAAAAGCTCTACTCTGCCTTTGTTCTTATCCCTTTCCCTATGAGAAATACACAGTGTTAATGGCATGATGGATGCCTTTCCTAAGAGTGATGGTTACATGCCAGCAACAAAGTAGCCCTCCAAAGATAAAAGAGCAGGAGAGGTCAAGAGAGAGGGTGTCGGGCCGAGCCACTGGAGGGCACCAAATTCTCTCTTTTAACTGGAGAGGAGAAAAAGCTGCAATGGATTGACAGGCGTGGGGGTGAAGACAGAGAATGGAAATCCCCACAATGCAGAATTTAATTCCAGACACTAACGCTAAAGAAACAGAACACAGGCCAGGTATTCATGAACAGGTATTAATTCCTGGGACCAGATGCCCCTCTGGCGCATGCCAGATCTTCAGTGGTCTAAGACCCAAGCTGACTAACATGCTCACAAGGTGCTATTTTAAAGAAGACCAAGAGAACTTGGTTCAGAGGTTTGACTGAATCAGAATTATTTTTCACCTTTATTTTAAACTGTTCAGCCAGAGTCACTTGCCAATAGCCTCAGGAAAATATAAGATGGATATCCACCTGTTCAGAAACCTACAGAATCATCTGTTTTCATAGAGATAGGATTTTGTTCAGCATGTCATCTCCCTTCTTATAATTCACTCTCTTCATCCTCCAGCTGACTTAGATAGTATTTCAAATGGTGACCCTCACAGCCCATTAATGAGTTTGATGTTCCTTTTTGCTATGCTGGTTCTTCATTTGTCTGAGCGGTGATAAAATGTGGCCTGGCATCCCTGCTCCACAGAAAAGGGAGATGATTGAGACTCCCGAGCAATTCCACACAGGCTCGCTTTGGAAAGGAAGCACGCTTCCGCAATGTGTGTGCAATTCAGAGTCACAAATCTTCAACAACAGTGTGAAAAGCTTGCCTTGTGATGGTCATCTGGGAGAGAATAAAAAGAGCCCTGGTTTAGCCAGCAGAAGGAGACGTGAACAGAGACCAGCCTGGGCCCTGTTAGGACAACGGCGTTCTCCTTGGCACTCACTGCGGAGCACTCTGTGGCACTCGGGAAGATGCTAGGGAAAATACATCTATCTAAGGCAGAGTATAAATTGTCCTTCCACACTAGTGCCTTCCAAACAACACAGAGTACTTCAGAACGTGAAGTCCCAGGAATGCCAGTGATTGCTTTTACATCACAGTATTAAATCAGCCGGGACTGGACCAGCAGGCTTAACTATTGTTCTACTATTGGACAAATCATGGGGGAGGTGCTTATCCACATTGGAACTGCAGTTCTAATAAAGTCAACCTCTTTACTAAGTATGTTTTTGACCGTATTCTATAAGAAGACACTTCTTATTTCAGTCATGGAGCGTAACCAAAAGAATAATAGTAACAACTAAAAGTAGTAAATTCTTCTATATTTGGCAAAACATTCTTCCCTGGAGTCAGCCTGAATCCTTTCAGCAGCCTATGAATTTAATATTATTTTTCCACATTAAAAGTATAGACAAAAATAAAACAAAACTAAGATGCAGAGAGGTTGAACAATTTGTATGAGGCCATGCAATAATGGTCAAGTCAGCATTCAAGTTCTCCTTTTTCAGAAAGATTACTGGAGCTGTGATGTGAGTACTGGTCTTCTAGAATGTGCAGAGCTCAAAATGCTGTAATTTAATAGATGCCTGCACCCATTCGCTAGGTGAGTGGAGTACTGTCTGATGTGGACACCGGCCTGCAGTGTCCATGGTGTCATGGCTGAGACATGAGACAAATTCACAGGGACTACCAAATCCTGTGGAGGAAAAGGGAAGTCATGGCCACTCTCTCAAGGGGAGAGTACACCGACCCTTGCCTCCACAGGCTTTTATTGTCTTTCTGGGCACATTACATGGAGGATGGTCCTCATTTACTATGCACAGGTTCGCTGTAGGCGATTACCTTTTACAGATAACAAAGGAGAGGATGTTGCTAATTACATCAAGAAAGAAAGATATTTGCAAATGTAAAGGGAAAAGTGGTTGAACTGGTTACACCCCTCCTTGGAAGGTTTAGCATGGACATTAGCAAGTTACTTTAGAGATGTGCAGTAGACGTTTGTTGCCTCAATCCAGGGTGAGGGAGTTTTAGCAAAAGCAAGCTTCATAGCAGCCTAGGTAGAAAGCAGGCCTGATACCCCACGGGAGAACCCATCCACGGGCGTGGGTCCTGGGTCGCTCTCCACTGTCTGAGTGGGAGCTGGGCCCACGCCACGCAGAATGGTCTCCCATACTGTTTCCCAGAGGAAGATCTTTACGTTGGATATAATTTGCTGTGTGACTATCTGTTTTAGCCCTTGGATTGTAACCTTCCGGCAGGCAGAGACCATGCCTCATTCACCTTTACATTCCTCCCTCTCCTAGCAGTGCCCAGCTACATAATAGATCTTCCAATATTTTTTGAATTGCATTGAATTAGTTGCTAGAATGAAGTTTATAGTGATGAGGCATCTTGACAAAAGATGACCACTTGAATTTCTACTAAGAACAAAAAATGAGATATTTAATTGTGCTATACTCCATTTTGGATGGAAAAGACTTTTAAAACCTACTTAAGAACTATAATTATGAACTGCGAGGCCCTAAGCAGTGGCCCTGTTATCTGCATTCTAGACTTAAGTACCTCAAGACACTTGAGAGCTGCAGAGCTGCAGAGAGTTCTGGAGAAGCAAGCAAGATACAACAGTCTTGCAGGTCACATCCTCTCTGCTCGCGACAGCTTTGTCTAGTAAAAGCCCATGGATATCTCTGCTCCTCGCGCAAGGGCTCGCACTGACCTGCAGGACCTATCGATGTCTGTCTGGAGACTGCAGGAGAAAGCCCGTGTGTTCTCCGTGCACTCATGAGCGGAAACAGTCTTCTCTTGGTTTCACAGACGTTTTTAGACAAAAGCTGGTGGCAAACTTAAACCTGTTCAGAGACAATAGGGTGAGGATATGTGAAAGAGATGAAAAAATTGGGATAAGTGCCCTGGAAGTGAGAATATTTAAAGTGGATATTTATGTGGAGGATTGTTGGCATGGAATAGGTATGACTGCTACCCACAATGTACAACACATGTCCTAAGTATGATTAATGATGGCCTGGACCAAACTATAGCCATGGCTAGCATACTGTGTACAGAGATACCCTACACTTTTGTTTTTATGCTACCTAATACCTTCCCTCTGGTGAAGAATATAGTTTCACAGAAGACCTCCTCCAACAAAGGTCCCTAATTCTTTGACATACTGTTTATCTCCAGCGTAGCTTGCATAGGCTTCTCACTCAGGACATGCTACGCTGTCTTATAGCTTTTTGTCCATTTGACTGCTTCCTTCATCAAATAAGAGCCTGAGGTGGGATGCAATGAATAAAGTTATTTTGTCTTTCTAAGGCTAGTGCTTAATGCAGTGTTTAGCTTGAACTAAATTCTCAGTGAGCAGTTAAGGAAAAAGAGAGGAGAAAGAGAAGAGGAAAAAGAAAGAAGAGAGAGGAATCCTTTGAAACGAATTACCTGTTGGAGCTACAATGAAAGACAAAATTGAGCTACAACAGCCACATCCCTGAGCTGATAGGGGTACAGGGTGGAAATTTAATTGTGCTGCATAGGGAATGGCATGGTACTGTCAACTGGGCAGCATCAGAAACTAAGTATTTCTACCATAAGTTTTTGCATTGCTGCTAGTTTAAGACGCCTAAGCTCAGAGAAAATGGTGTTCCTCCCACAAGACTCTGACTGCCCCCAGAGACCATGGCCTTGTCCACTCTGCTGAAAGAGACAGAGAGCTGCAGCATCTGGCAGACTCTGCAGCCACCTGCCCAGGTGTTGGAGTTTCAGGGATTCGGACAAAGGGAACTGAAGTAGAAATAGCATCCTGGGCAGAAACCTCAAGGCAGGGTGGCTTGGAATGCCCATAAAAGGGTGTAGACCAGGCCAGAACAAGAGAGAGACATTATCTTACTGATACAGAGTAAATGCTCTCATCGTTTGTCTGTGAAGTGTACGTAGAGACTGCCATGGAAACACCTGCAGACACGTTGTACGGCTCATTGTGTGTACACAGAATAAACCGTGTCCAGCTCCCACCCCAGCGCTGGGTTTAGTCATTCTTGTCCAAGCTTTTCGTTACTGAAGTCTCAGGTTAACGTATCCCTCTAAATAGTATTATCTATAGATATAAATAGATATATGCCGGGGAGGGATGAATTCTACCTGAAGACAGAAATCAAGATTTTGATGCTCACTGAGAATAAAACTGGTAACTGTCCTTCAAGAACTTTCCAGTAAGGCCATCTTCTATGATTGTGTCATACTCGTAGGTCCAAGAAGACCTTCAGCAGCAGCCTCTCCACTTATATTTCCAGATTTGCTTTCGTATTCCTGTCCATAGATTAGAGTATTAACCCTGGTATTCTCATGCTCCTCTATCACACGACCAGGACTTGGAGCAATGTGAGATTTGAGTCTCTGAGCTCTGTGGCTGTTTCTGGGGACAAAGGCTTGGATCCCAGGCCATTCGTGTGATCTCATGGGGACACCTGGCTCACCAGCATTTCCCCCCATGAGTTGTAATCAGCAATAACATATTCAACAGGCCTTTCCAAACGGGCTTTTTATATACACAAAAGGTGTCATCCCCTTCCTTCATCAGTTAAAAATAAGTCCATATGAGGAAGCTTTGAAAATTATAAAAAGGCTTTTTTTTTTTGCTTGTTGAATTCCAAAGCCATCCCTGACACAAACTTCTCCACTTTCACTATACCTTAAGGGGTGGGGGTGGGAGGAATAAATGTCATTGCCCAGGTTTCTGGCTCCATAAGAGGCAGCCCGGAGAGCACCAGCACGTCACATAAGGGGCACAGCGGGCCCACGCAGGGGGGAGAGGGAGCTGAAGTTCCTACCCCAGCTGCCAGCAGCTCCATCCCAAACCACCACTACATGCTTCTGTGCAAAATTACACAGCTTTAAAGGCGCTGTCTAATACTGTTCCTACATATTTTATGTTGGAAAAGTATATCTATGAAATGTCATCTGCAGTCATGGTGATATGATTCTCAAAAGCATGGTATTCTGTGCTGCAGTTATGGTCATCAAAGTCATTGTCAAAACATCAGCTCATTCCGACAATTGCCATGTTAGAGGTTTTCAATGAAAACCTGAGAGCCCAGTCATTCGGTGTGAAAAGCCTGCCATTCTAACCCCCCCGAAGCTGAAGGAGCTTTTATGTTATTAGCTTGATCTGCTGTTTGGAACTTTGATGATTCTGAGGTAGTGCAGTAAAAACCCAACGGTGAATGCTCACTGAAGGAATATTAGTGGTGATTTCAAGGAGGAGGGCAGCTGTGAATGTCCCACAGTTCCCATTCAGTCCTCAGAGAGCCCTGCACAAGTGTGCCTCCCACTGTTTGGCCCCCGGGTTGAGTCCGCATGATTCAGACAAATATGGCTGCCCAGCTGCCAGTTACTTTGTAGCAAAGTCTTGAAGCGTACTAGCCATGGAAATCCGATCCCTATGCAAGGAAGTTGCACAGTTCCCTATGGCTGAAGTCACACAGTTTAAAAAAAAAAAAAGAAGAAAAACTATTATCTTAAAACACCAGAAATGTATTGCCTCCGAGTTCTGGAGGAAAGAAGTACAAATGTAAAGAAATCTAAAATTCCAGGTGTGACCCTTGGCATTTGGGGGCCTGTAAGTGCATCACTCCAGTCACATGGCCATCAGCTCCCTGAGTGTTTTCTCATCCTCTTCCCTCCGTGGATATCCAAATTTCCTCTTTTTTTTTTTTTTATAAGGACACCAGTCATATTGGATTAGAGCACATATGAATGACCTCATTTTAACTCCATGGCCTATGTGAAGACCTTATTTCCAAATAGGATTACATGTTGTGATAATAGGGGGTAGGACTTCATCATATCTTTCTTGGGGAACACAAACCAAGCCATACCAGAGGTCTGAAAAAAAAATAAATCTCCAGGAAAACACTCTTCCAAAAACATGTTGGCTTTTTATTTACATCATAAGGGGGAAAAGTCTAAGCTTATGTTTTCTTAAATGCTCTCATTTCTGAAGAATTCGAATTCGAATTTCAAAGCAAATAATTAATTTTGGAAAATCAAGCCTAAAAAAGAAAGGGAATTCTCTGTCATTCTAATGTCGTCCTTCTTCTCTCTTTCCATGGCCACTCTCATGACATTTATCATTTTGTTGCCAGTATCTTAACACATATATGCTTTCCTCTAGACCAGGAGGTCTTAGGTCAGAGACTACCTTGTTTTTCTTTGAGTTTCCAATGCCTAGCAGAATACCTGGAACATATAGGCCACTTAAGAAAAGCTTATTAAATGAAATACTGAATTGCCAAAAAGTAGAGACATGTCTGAGTTCATCAGCTAGAGGATGACAGTGTTGAAGTAAATGACCTCTAAGGTGCTTGCGGGACCCCACATAGGGGATTGTAAGTGCTTTTCATGCCACTTGAAATAGATGGCAGTTGGAAAATGGAGACAACTATACTTGAACAACAATAAAAATAATAATAAAAAATCATCTACTAACTGCCCCAGAATTTTTATGGACCCTTGCAACGGACTGATGCAGCCAGGGAAATAAAATGAGACTCTAGGGATTCAGACCTTCACAAGTTCCTTGCAGCCACCTGCTCTTCAACCTCACCCACATATCCCCTGTGACTCTCTTGACTGTGTTTTGATCTCTCATTCCCTGAGAAAGATCATTTTGTGCACATCCTTCCTGTACCCTTTGCCCATAAATCCCATGATCTATTTCTGATGTTCTTCTGGCCAGTTAGTTCTTCCAAAGGTTCATGGAACCCTCCGTTAGTCATAGGCCATTGTTTCTTTCAGATAGAACAGAATACCCACTTGCATTTTTATCAACACCCTGACTATATTCTCTCCCCCTTCCAAAATAGATCATGATTCAAAAATTTAGTATGTCAGTCAATTTTGATGTTTTAGGCAAGGGTTATAAATATATCTGTGATGATAGAAGAAATTTCTAAAACAAAATCCATGTCTGTGTTCAAACTTAGTCCAACAGGTTCTACGTTAACTTCATACTGTTTTATATTTTCTGTCTGATTCTTATTCCCATTATGTGCTGGAAAATAACTTGCTCTAGACCAGACATGGAAGGTAGGGAAGAAGAGAGTGCTTTTTTTTTTTTTTCCAGAATTGCATGTAACACAGGAAAGAGGCAGTGATATACATGCACTCCAGTGCCTCAGTTTCTCATTAGCAAAGTGAGTTTAATAGTATTTGTTACCCACCTCAAAGATTGTTTGGGAGAATTTATTAGTAAGTACCAAAACCTCTGATCTTCAATATACATTACATAGTCAACTAACAATTTAGAAGTCTGTCTCTTGTTCTTTCAAAGCCTCCAGACACAGATTGATTCATAGTCAAAAGCTGTATTCAGAATGGCTTTAGTGATTATCATCCAAACTAAACTAAGTTTTAGCTTTAAAAGCCCAAGTTATAACCATAGCTTGACATAAGGGATGTCATGGTTGGTCATGAAAAGAGATTCATCTCTGGACCCTCAAACTCTGGGACCAAAAGATATTTAAGCACCCTTTCAAAATCAGGCAGCTTCCTACAATGATTCAAAAAATATATACATGAAAGCTTAAAAAGTGGACTTAGAAAAAAAAATATGACACATCTTGATTTTTTGGCACCAGGGGAAAACGTACATTGATATCTCTTTATTCATTTAGGAAATCTGTTGTCAATTTTAGCTAAAAACACTTTTTGAAGACTTATGAGTAGCCTTTTTCCTTTATGGATAGGAATATATATGTATTAAGGTGGAAAATATGAGTTTATTTTTTGAAAGAAGAAAAAGTCAACTCCCATAGGTCTATGCCACCAGGTGCAGCAAGGTTGACTTCGGGCAGTAGAAGAGTGGAAAATAAAGAAGCAGGACTCTGTACCATTTGGGTAGACAGGAATTATCACCAAGTTGCTTAACCCTTCTCAGTATCAGTTTATTTATCTGTAAATGGAAACATGGTACTTATTCTGATACTTCAGAGGGTTTAGCTTTTCTGACCCAATAATCATAGATTCATGCTCTTTGATAGTTGTGTGTGTTTTTTAATTTTTAATTGTTGTTCAATTACAGTTGTCGCCATTTTCCCCCCTATTACTCTTCCCTGCCCTACCCATGCCCCACTTGCCACATTCAGTCCTCCCACCCATTGTCTTTGCCCACAGGTCCTTTATACATGTTCCTTGACTTGGCTCTTCCCATTCTTTCTCTCGTTATCCCCATCCCCCTGCCCTCTGGTTACTGTCAGTTTATTCTTTATTTCCATGTCTCTGGTTCTATTTTGCTCATTTGTTTCTTTTGTTGATTAGGTTCTACTTATGGGTGAGATCATATGGTATTTGTCTTTCAACATCTGGCTTATTTCACTGAGCGTAATGCTCTCCAGTTCCATCCATGATGTTGTGAAGGGTAGGAGCTCCTTCTTTCTCCCTGCTCTGTCGTATTCCACTGTGTAAACAATAGTTGTGTTTTTGTGTCTCTCTTCCATGTCCTGCTCTTGATTTTTAGAAGTTAGACACATGAGAGGGCTCCCTTTATTGCCACACTGGTTTCCATCACAGCATGAGGTCATATTTTTAGAATTACAGTTTAAAGCTCCTTATCATTACCTTTTGAGCCATCTCTCCTTTTAGAAGCTCTGGCCATAGGATCATATCTCGTCATTGTCTGCACCTATATTAACTGGCTCATTGTAGGTTCTCTGTAACTCTGTGGAATGAATGATGAATAAAATATGATTTTGGTATAGTACTGTGCTCTCTATACCCAAAATTTGATGGCTTGGCTGTTAAAGCTTCTAGAAGTTTATTGTGTTCACTCTCTCCCAAGATCCTCATCTCTTTGGCTTCACAAGAATGAAGTTCAGGGCAGAGGTATTTGGGTTAGCTTATTCTATCTTAAAAAACAATCAAATTGGAAGCAAGGGAGTCAAAGTTTACTAGATTATCTCTATTTCCAAGAAAAAAATATGCCCATTATTGAAATCTCTCTTTCATTCCTTGACCCCTTAGATCACAGTATCTCCCTCTTCAGGTGGACATGTCAGATTCTCCCAAAGATTTTTCTTGGACTTTATCTGTGCCTTTGTTTTATAAAAGAGTAATGATAGGCTTAGATTGGTGTCCTAGGGCTGTATGATGAAGTATCACAAACCGAGTAGTCTATACAACAGAAAGGTGTCTTGCAGATTTGGAGGATAGAGTCTCAAATCAAGGTGCCAGCAGGGTCAGGATTCTCGGAAGGCTCGAGTCAGGAATCTGTTCCAGGCCGCCCTCCTGACTCCCAGGCATTCCCCTGCTTGTGGCAATATAATTCCAATCCCTGCATGGCGTCCTCTCTGTATACAGACAGGTCTGAATACATAGCAAAAGATACACAAGATGAGAGTGAAGGGAGCACTTGGTATGTGTACATGTTTCTTGGTATCTTTTTAGGTGCTAAGTGAAAATAGGATATCCGCTTCTGGCCATAAGGTGGAGGAAAGGATACGATGTTACTCTTAGGAAATCAAAAGTCATGGAGGGCAGGCAATTTCTGTAGACAAGACATAACAAGAGAAATGTCAAAGAGACGTGCTGACTGATGCATGAGAAATTGACAATGTAATTGACAGGAAATTATAGCTTGAGCAAAAGTGACAAGTCATTAAATGAATATCAGAAAAATAAACAGAAAAATGATATTCCCTGGAGATAAATAACCCAGTGGATGCTACCAAGAAACCGCTAACAAGAGTGTACATGGAGGAGAAAAGAGCTTCAGAGCAGCATCTTGGTGACAAATGGTGACAACTGGTAAAGCAAGATGAGTCAACTAGAGAAAGAAACTACAATGCATTCCAGGATAGTAGCAGCAATAAAACCCATGTAAGAAACCATTCACGGGCGCACGAACCCAAACTTCAGGGCACAACCTGCGGAAACGCTGGAGTGTTCAACTGCCTGGGCTCGGTCTCATCCCCTTGGAAAAATTACCCTGATGTCCTCATTTAAATTATTGGCCTTGCGCAGCCTTACACACCACCGAAGACCTGCTAATGACCTGATTTTTTGAACAAATGCACTTTTCTTGCAGAAAATACTCTGAAAACTCAATCCTTTATAATTGATGAAAATCCAAGCAGATTTTATCCTGAAAAATTAAAAATACGCATTACAGTGTACTGTCCTGAAACATGGGTTTATCATGTCATTTTTTGGTACACATGCAATAATATTTTACTAATCCAGAACTTAAATTCTGGCTATGCCACCTGTATGAAATGCAGCTGAGAACTAAAACAATAAGCAGGAAGTCCTTTGAAGAGTCAAAAGTAGTGTCCCAGATGTGTTCTGATAAGCTCATGTAGTTCCCTCTCGGGGAAAGTCTCTGTTCTGCCTGAAACTGCTTGCCCATGCTCCGCACATAGCTACAATATATGTGATTATCTGCTTCCACAACTAGCGGTAGTTGAGGAGCAAGTGATTGAAAGGATATAGTATATCAATTCATGGTGACACATTGATAGCTGCATGAAGTGACAGCTGACAGGAAATGAGAAATCATAGAAATGATAAAAATGAAACCTAAGAATGAAAAAGCACAACAAACTGAAGTTATTTAATAAAGGGAAACAGCTCGATGCATCTCAATTGTCCCAACAGCTCTACTGAATTAGAGCATGCTCTCGGAGCAGATGTCTATAATGATGACCCTGAGCCATCAGGAAAAAATAAACCTAGATCCAAATGCATCTTTTAAGGTGGCAGGAAAATGTGCAATAAAATTTTAGAAAGATCTTCCTCCAAATGATTATTTTTTTAAGTTTTATTGCCTAAAGTAATAAACCTTACTATTCAAAAATTCAGCTCTTAAAAGTGATTCATTTTTGTGGGATTCATAAAATATCTTATCTGCAGTCCTGGCCTGTATCCTGAGTTATAGATTCATATTTGAAAAAGTTTGCCAATGTCTCTGTTTATTTGTCCCACTGGTCCCTCCCATGACACATATGAACCCGATATTTCATCCAGTCTCAGACCTTTTCCTTGTATCAGCTGAGCGCCATTATGCATAGTGTAACCCAAATCAGAACGTTCAATGCTAGCCTCACTGATTCCTTCTGCCTCTCCCTTCCAATGAGTTAGTCTACCCAGTTTTTCCCTCCTCACCCAGCCTACTTTGTATCTATGTTCCTATGTCCCACTTCAGGATCTCTGCCCGAGTTTCTCTAGTTTAGCACCTCTTTCTCACAATCCCCCTTCGTTAGAGTGAAGTGAGATTATTTTCCATTGCCATCCCATCTAACTCTTTCATGTCCTTCCTTCTGCCCAGTCAGAATGAGTCACATCTTCTTATTTAGGTATCTGGTTTTGCTTATGTGTGTTTATTTATAGGTCAGGTGTTTTTGCAAGATAGTGAGAGATTTGAGGTTAGGCACCATGTCTTAGGCATTTAGTGAATATCTCTGGAAACATTTACTGAGCAGCTAAGATGAGCCAGGTGGTCTGTTAAGCACTGGAGGACAGCAATGAATGAGCTAAGCCCCTAGATTTCTGGAATGTACTATATATGTAATTGAATCACATTTCTAAAATGCCCAATTGTCTTAGTGCTTCCATATGTATTATCTATTTTTTAATGAACATAGTAGATAAGCAATTAGTCAAATTGAAAATAATTTATGCCTATCTTTATGGAACACAGTATTTTTAAGTATATTTTATTGATTATGCTACTACAGTTTTCTGAATTCTTTTCTCCCCTTTCTCTCCCCTCTGCCCCGCACCCCTGCCCTCCAGCATCCTCCCTCCCCTTAGTTCACGTTCATCGGTTGTTCATACAAGTTCTTCGGCTTCTCTGTTTCGTAGGCTGTTCTTAACCTCCCCCTACCACAGTGTTCTCATTGGATCATCTCATCTGTTCTTCAGAACTGCTTTCTAACAGATATTTTTTCCGTCCCGGTTATGGTTTAAAAAAAAAGTCTCACTGAGGTTCCAGTCCCAAGTTTCCCTTAGAAAGAGATGACAGATGTAAAAACAGGGCATAGTTTTCTTGCTTAGGCGAGTATTCTTTGCTCTGCACCTTCTTTTCTGCCCACTTGCTCATCCATCAAAACAAACTTTGATCAAATATGAAAATCTTTAATGCAGAGAAACACAAACATTTAGTGAACAGAAACTGCTTGTGATTTCCTGAACTACGGGTAAGTATTAGCCCTTCCAACCATAAAAGGAACCTGCTTCAGTTGAGATACTGGTCCACTCAAAAGGTTAATTGAGGAAACCTCAATGAGGTCCCATTTATGGAGAGGAAAAGAAGGTCAAGGTTATCAGCAAGAGACAATGGAGCATCTGGGAACTAGAAACAGTGGGAAGCTGTTATCTGAGGTCTCAAGGAGCAGGGGAGAGAATGATGTTACTGTTTCTCAAAAAAAGTGGTCACAATGAAGAGGAACTGCCATGGAAAAAGGGACAAACCATGGTCCTGCAGGGAAAGCAGAGAAAGAAATAACGTAAGTCTCCCCCACCTCCTCCTCCGAGAGCCTTGCCAGCGCCTTTCCGTGGCAGAACCCAAGTAAAAGTAGAGAGAATTGGAGCTCCCATGATGCAGTTCTCGGGATCAGACTTTCGGGGCAGAGTGCAGGGGTAAGAAGGGTGAAAATGGATCTGGAGGAGTGGAGAATGGTCAGCTCAGAGACTCCTCTACGCACTGGAGAAAGGAAGGATGCTATTCTCTTATTAATTCTTGGGATTTTCATGGTCCTAGGACAGGGGTTGTTGTACAGGGGCTTTTTATTAGAATTAATTACGTCAAATGACTCTTGGTTTAATGGGGCCATATAAGGTTTTGGACCTTGGAATCTGCCCGAACAGTTTCCTCCACTCAATAGCACTGTGAAGAAGCCAGTTTCTTCATTTCTCTGGCACACAGGGTAAGAGTTCATAGCACGCATAACTTTGAAGACGTATTCCAAAGAGTAAAGTATACCCAAGGAGCATCATTGCCCAACAGAAAATTTGTATTAGGTACAGAAGGCATGTGGAAAAATCTAAAGAACTTAAAAGTTGTAAGGACTTTATTTTTACATTTATTCAGGAGTTTTTAACCATTTCTGTTCCATGCATTTGTGTAGCTGATGAAACCAGTGGAAGATAATATATTCTCAGAATAAAGTATTTGATTTCAAAATAAAATTCATAGTAACATAGATAAAAACAATTATATAAACATGTGCGTATTTATATATAAGCCAATCAGAAATATTTAAGGAATATATTTATGATATAGTAGTGTATGTTCTTTTTCAGTAATACATTCCAAAATAAGATCTAATAGTCACTCTATTAACTAACATAACTTTGAAATAGTAGCAAAGGCAACATTTTTAGATATCAACAATAACTATAATTTGATGAAATGTGTGTGTTTTCTAATGGTGAGAGACATCGCAGATACTGCTGAAACATGTTGCTTCACATTCACAGCTGAAAGGATTAGTGATTAGTTAATAAGAGATTAGTGAAAAAAAGATTTCTTTTTCTACCCAAGTTCACACATCCCAGTGGTCCTACCCACAAAGTGCTGGAGGTCCAAGGAACTCCTGCCCTAGAACCTGATGCAATCCCTGGTAAGCAGTACACATTCGATACGTATGTGCTGAACAGAAATAAACATAAACAAGAGAATCATAGTTACACACAAAGTATTAGAATGCATGTCCTACAGATAGTGAATTCCTCTTGGTAAGCCAGTAAGATTGAACTCATGCCAACAAGATTTCATTAGCTCTCACTTGCCGGTCCCACCAAGCAAAGTCATCAACTACTCATGGGCAGAAGAGAACAAGCTCTTTGAATTACCCACTAATCACAAGGCATTATGGGAAGACATGAATCATGAAGAATATCTACAGAGGATGCTAAGCAATAGACATTTTAAATTGTACAATAAAGGAAAAGGTAAACCAGGGATACTAATGCTTTGATACATAAAATTTCTTTCTGAGGAAGAAAAACATCCTTATAAGTCCATAAGTGACCCCAATCAACATGGTAACCAGTCTATGAGAACATACTCATTCTCCCTGAGAAGCAAAGCAGTAGGACCTGAAAAATAACTAGACACTCCTCCCATCTATCAAATCATCATAAAGAGAAAATGCTGGGGCGATTATGATGAAATGGAAATTTTCGTGTCTTGCTCATCAGAATGTAAATTGGAACAACCATCTGGAGAATAACTCAACAATAGACATCAAAACCTTAAACACTATTCAAGTGCTTCCTGTACAGTGTTTCATTTAGTACTACGCCAAGCCCATGAGGACCCACAGGGTCTGGGAGCTAAGTAACTCCCAGAACTTGTCCAAGCCCTAGAGCGAGCGAGAACAGAAACAAAATCCCAGTCCAAGTCTCTATAGAACCAAAGTGCATGCTCTGTCCACCACATCACACCGCTTAACTTTGGGTCAAGTAGTTAGATCTTTGTTAATTGGATCTAATACAATAATTTGAAAACAAACAAAAAAAATGTTACATGTACCAAGACAGTTATTGCAACATTATACAGGATCCGGCAGAAGTAAGGCCTGTCCGAGTGTGGTCAGTAGGGCAATAATATGGGTGTAATAATTTATAGTTTTAATTTGAACATTTCACCTAAAGTGTCCTATGGTGTGCTTGAGTGTGATATTGTTATGTTACAGAATTACGTGCTTATGATTTTGTAATAAAAAGGGAACATTATTTGTGCCAGACCCTGCATATAATATTAAGACAGGCTCAAAGCTCCATAATAAAGAAAATGTTAAGGAAATTATTATGAATTACTTTTCTAATTAATCTGCAGCTATTTAAATTCTGTTGTAAAGTGCTGATGATAACATTGAGAAATATCTGTGGTTCTTTAAGAAATGAGAATTGAATGAAATAATGGGCAATGCTCACAAATAATTTTTCACAACAAATGGAGCAGATGCCACATTACTATTTTTAGAGTAACTTTTGTGAAAAGTCAAGAATTTAACATAAATCTATGGAAAGCCAGTGAAAGCAATTCCATAAGGACACGGATGATGTGAACCGTGACTGTGTTCTCTTCAGTTCTCCTTTCCTTTCTCTCCCTCATTTTCTCTTTTCTTCCCTACCCTCTTTAAATGCACTGGAGGCCGTCACTAAAAGTAGCTAAGAATATGGACGTTTTTATCAGATTACTTTCAATTCTTATTTCCATGCACACTCATGGTTGACCCGGTATATGAGTCAATCACCCTGCATTCCCATCTGTAGAATGAGGTTAATTATAATTCCCACGTGCGTGGGATTTGTGTGAAGGTTATGTTAGAGAACGCATGCGAAGTGCTTGAAATAGTGCCTAACACATAGTAGGGAGTCCATAAAATTTAATTACAATGGTAATGATGATAATAATAAATAATTGTTTCATTCTTTTAGCAATGATTTCAAATGCATATGCATCAAATGCCTATGATGTATCAGGTAATGTGCTAGGTATTGACTGTTCAAAAATAGGTGGTTTTCTGATCTCAAGAAACTTACATATTTATGGAGATAGCCATCTAAACAGATCATTCTGCAACAAGTTAATATTATACAGGATTATTAAAAAGCACCAAACTCAATTTGGTAAAGAGAAGTGTAGGGGTCAAAGAAAACTTCCTGGAGAAGGTGACGTCTGAGGAAACCTAATAAGAAAAACAATTGCATAATGATATACCTTCTGCCAGAAACTGTTCCAGGTACTTGACTATCTTAACTCAGTTAGTCCTCCCAACAATCCTGTGATGTGCTTTTATTTCTATTTTACAAGTAGGGAAGCTAAGACATGAAGAAATTAAATAATTTGCCCAAGGGCATACAGCTAGAAAGTGACAGAGCTGAGTGACCATGTTCTTAATGATTATGATTCTACCTACAGTGCCTTAAACTTAAATGGACGTATGGGAGTTACCCAGGCAGAGCGAGGCATGTCTCTGCAGACAGAAAGGATAGTGTAGGTACCAGGCACAGATGAAGGGAATCACGTGGTATGGGGGAAAGGGAGCAGTATTTCCTAGCAGCAGACATCAGGAGTTACTACAGGAGGAAGTGATGAGGGTGGAGGTGTTGGGATTGTGAGATCATGAAGCATCTTGCATGCCATGTGAAAGAATTGGAACTTGATCCTGCCGGACCTAAAAATATTTATACGTGAGTTTGAAACATGCCACCTGAGCAAAAATTCTGCTCTGTGTGATCTTGAGCAAGTTACTAAATATCTGTAAGTTTTCATTTCAATAGGGAGAGATGGGACAAATAAAATTTATATTACAAGGCAAGCAGTGATGCATGCATCCATGTAGCGTACATAGTACCTAGTATACATTCAACAAATAATCATTAGTCTTTTTTTTTAAAGATTTTATTTATTTATTTTCAGAGAGAGGAGAAGGGAGAGAGAAAGAGCAATGTATGGTTGCCTCTCACATGGCCCTCACCGGGGACCTGGCCCGCAACCCAGGCATGTGCCCCGACTGGGAATCGAACCGGGACCCTCTGATTCCCAGCCCGCGCTCAATCCACTGAGCTACACCAGCCGGGCTAATCATTAGTCTTGAAATACACATTATGTGCAGCTTCAGTAGAGAAACAGAAGATACATGTGCCCAAAATTCTATTGGTGTCAAACTGGAATGCAGAGGACCTACATCCTATACAGGGTTAGGGCCTCCTGAGCAACCCCTATGGTTGAATGTTTATGCACCCCCCAGCCCCACAATCGATGTTGAAATTGTACGGCCAAAGATGATTGTATTAATAGATGGGGCCTTTAGGAGTTGATTAGGTCATGAGAGTGGAATCCTCATAAGTGGGCTTTGTGCCCTTATGAAGAAATCCCACAGGGCTCCTTTGCCCCTTCCACCATGTGAAAACACAACAGTAAGTGTGCAACCTGAGAGAACCCTTGTCCAACCATGCTGGCCACCCTGCATTCAGACTTCCAGCCTCCAGAACTGTGGAAAGTAAATTGTTGTTTAGAAGCTACTCAGCCTCTGATATTTTGTTACAGCATCTCAAATAGACGAAGACAGCAGGTAAAGATCACAAGATGCTAAAAAACTACCCTTGACATTCCTTTAGGAAATTGCTGACATGTCAACTCTCGACAAGTGCCACATTCAAACATGGAAATCTGTTACCATTGCTTCTATTGATAAAGGATATTTATCTATCTTTGTCTGCTTGTCTGTGTATCCTCTCCCTTGCTTTGTTTCTATCCCCGTTAAATAAATAGAGCTGAATTCACATGTTAAGTGAACATATAATGCAATTCCTTAAGTAGGCTAAAGGGAAAAAACAAACCATCATATACTTTTTCTATTAAGGGAAGTAAATATCTAAGTAGACAATCTGACATTAACAAAATCAAAATAAAACTTTTGAATACATACTTCACATTTTTAAGGGAACTCTTACCAAATTTACTTTATTTGCCATCGCCCAAATCCCTGAGATTCATCCATTGTGCAGAGATGAGAAAAGGGACTAGCAAAGAGTTGATAGTTTCAAATTAAAATCAGGGATCCTACTAGGAGATTTGGGGCTTCACATCTTCTCTGCCCCCAAGAGGGCTTCTTCAGGCTATCTTGGATCACTGGACAGAGGCCTTGGCACAGAGACACTGGACATCTCACCAAAAACCATCATGGAGTAATGACAGGTGGGAGTCACGTAGGCCCCAGAGCTAATAAAGCCGGGAAGAAAGGGAAAGAAACACAAATATACAGGGACTCAATAGACTAAGATGTTACCATAAAACGCAAGTCTCTATTGGGAAGAGAAGGACTTTAAACTTAAGAACCAAACTCACCAAACAGGAGTAGACACCACCACCACCCTATTTCTTCTCATGAAACTGGACTGGAGAAAACCATTGAACCAGATGTCCATATTTAAAGAGAGCATCACAAAGAAGACTGATAAATGGAAGCAGGTGGGTTGAATGATGTGGAGATAGGAAATGGTCTATCTATCCCTATCTGTCCCACAGAGTCCTGGAAACAGATGGGCCCTTTGAAACATCTTTTACGCTCCCAAAGCCAATCAGATCTACACACTGAGAATGAAGATAGAAGAGATACAGTTTTAAAAGGTTATTTCAGCAAGAAACAGTTGTGAAATGCTCCTTATATAATATTTACAATGAGGCTGATTGTTTAAAAGTAGAGTTTGGAGTACGCTTAAAGTTCACCAGGATTACAAATCATACACAGTTGTCTCTAGAAAAAGAAAAATAACAATTACACATATTGAAACACCTGTTACTATTGCAAGACTGTCCTCACAGGTGGGCTCAGTGTCGCCCTCTGCTGGCCTAGTTGACAGGCTGCTGATAAACAGCAGAAAGGGGATTTAAAACCAAATCTAAATCCTCCAAATATTTCTTTCACATAATACTGAGAACCAAACAAATAATGTCAGAGGAAATAAGACAGCTCATATAAGAAGCTGGGGAAACAAATGTGTCAGGAGAGGAACAAAAATGAAATAAACAAAAACAGAGCAAGATTAATGAATGAAAACAGAGCAAGATTAGAATACCACAGAGAGCAAAAAGCAATCTGTCTTGTGGGGATGATTTTCCCTTTCTGATTATTTAAAAATACAAGCAGGGTTTTCAGGCTCAAAAATTGTATTCTGAGTCCTAGTAGCTCAAGAATCATTTCTTTCCAGGCTCTAGTGCAGTCACATACCGCACCAAAATTCTAGGAGTTCACAAATAGATTTCGTTCTCTCTCACTTCACGTGTTGGTTGCTGTGGTTCAGCTACTATGTCTTGATGGTATATGTCTTCTGTTTCAATTACACAGGTGAACAAGCAGCCTCTTGCTGGGACATGCATTTCTCATGGCAATGGGAAAAAAGCAAGGGACTTGGAGGAAACTCGAGATACCTCCAAAACCTGCTGCTGACATGTGGCCTAAATCAAGCCAGTTGACCTTCACTGGCCAAAGCACACTAGGTGGCCATTCCCAACATTGGTGGGGGCAAAACATGCCCTTTCCCACAGAAAAAGCATGGTGAGGACACCTGATCACCGTACAGGGAAGGGAAGAGCCAGCGGTCAGGAGTAATAACAACACTTGTTACAGACTACTCACGTAGTCGCAAATATTGCCCTCCTCCCCATGAGCAAAATTCACTCAGCATCTATCCGTGGAACACTATACTGTTAAGGTCTCACCCATCACAGCATTGGGGTGCATTCTTGGGTTCTCTTGGTCTGTAACATGCATGGGCATGGTTCCACTTGATTCCGAGTCCTGTGGACTGAAAAAATTAGACTGTTCATTGTCTATCTGATGCTTACTTGCCCAAAAAGGAAAACTAAAGCAAAAGTAACTCCCCGATCAGAAAGCATAAGAACCTGAAACACACAACAGTATTGGTTCAAAGCAATTCTGAAGTCTTTCCTGTTTCATGACCCTCTGTAGCCACATCTAAATAAGAACATACCCTCCACCCTCCACCCTCTCTTAGCCCCGTAGACAAGTGTGGACTGAAATGAGATTTTACATTTTCAACATCAATAATCAGTTCAAAGCTTGCATCTGGGCTGTGAGCACTTCTGACTGTTCAATATTCTGAACAGTTTTGCTGGTGTCTGTTTTAACTCTACTCATCTTTATATGCCAGTAGCAATACTCCCAACTCTGTTCCCGACCTTCCTCTCCTAAAGAGGGAGAAAATCAAATGTGCATGGAACCATACTCTTAGTCCTTTCTTTTTTGAGTCATTTTGGGCCTCATATGGGTTGACCGACTTACCCCTTAATTCCTTCAGAGGTTTTAAGAGAGGTGTGACAGCCATATAGAGGAACTCAACCCTCCTCTGCCAACTGTCAACGCTGCTTTATCATGTTTGTGGGAATCTTTTAAAGCAAATCCAGCACACTTACCATAACACACAGGAGCTGCCCCACTTGACTACTACACTTCGGTGAAATACAGTACTCCCCCCTTATGCACAAGGAGTACATTCCAAGACCCCCAGGGGATGCCTCAAACTACACACAGTACTGACCCCTACATATGCTATGTTTTATCCCATACATACATACCTACGATAGTTTAATTTCTAAATTAGGCACAGGAACAGACTAGCACCAATAGCTAATAACAAATAGAACAATTAAACAATACACTGTGATAAAAGTTCTGTGAATGTGGTCTCTCCCTGACAACTGAGACAGCTGCTGAGTGACCAGCAGGTGGAAGGGGTGTCTCACATCCCGGGCAGGACAGAGCGGACAGCACAAGATTTCATCGGGCTGTTCAGAATGACCCACCATAAAGCATATAAATAGTTTATTTTTGGAATTCTCTATTTAGTATTTTTGGACCACAGTTGGCCACAGTTACCTGAAACCATGGAAAGCCCAACTGTGGACAAGAGGGGACTACTGTACAGTGGTATTGAGAAGACTCTGCAAAGAAAAATGAATGTGAAAATGAATGCTTAGAATATGGTCTGCTGTAATCAATGATGGAAGCACAGTGCTGAGCGCTTTTTACAATGATATTTATAAAATTACATGAAGAGTATAGCTGAATAATTTTTTGAAAAGCAAAATTACTGGGGCCTGGTGGTTTCTTGTGTAAATTACCAGTCCATCACTCTGCATAAGAATATATTTGCTTATTCACAATCATGTTTTACAAATTATCTCTTTATACAGGACTACATAAGATTTACACATTCCTCTTTTCTGAAAGATGGAAAAATTAAAGTGAGATTTTGGGAAATAGAGGAAATGAAGGAACCCAGTCAACAGAAACTTAGAGAGTTTCTGTGGATTAATATTAGTGTCAGAAAACTATCTATGTACAAATATATAGAATTCCTCATAGAACTGTTACAGGTAAAGACTCCTTGAAACTTGTCCACAGATATTCACCCAGGGTACCAAGAGCTCCAGGACAAGAGTCACGGGGGTCCCTCTGGTCCACGTAGTCTATGAATATATAAACATTTTGGCACAATGGCACCAATCATATGATTCTAATGCCTTTAAACATTGTTATTTCTAAATTCATATTTACAGTACAGACTTTTTTCTAGCCTTCAAATGCCTATTTGACATGTACACTTAGGGACAAAGATCTCACCAGCATCTCAAACATTACATGTCTGCCACAGACAAGTATCTGCCATTGAATGAAACTGACTTGTACTCACCCAGATAATCATATCACAAACATAGGAATTATCCTTGGTACCTTCCTCTCCTTTAGCATTTCTATACCAACACCAGCAACATTTATTGATGCTACTCTCAAATTATAACTCAACTCTACCTACATAGCTCCACCTCCAAGATCACCCCATTGGTCCAAGCCATGTCTTTCTCAGAGGGCAATGAGCACTTCCTAAATGCTAGTTCTTTTTCATACTACCCTCCCTCCATTTCATTGTCCACAAAACTGCCAAAGGGATATGTATAAAATCCAAAGTCAGTGATATCATTCCCATGCATGTGCATAAAGCCATTCAATATATATTCGTAAACCCTAGAATGGAATCTCAAACTTTGCCCTGACACATAAGTCCCAAACTTTGTCACACCACTCCATCCTCCACTGTTGGTACTCTCTCCCCTCACCCAGCATTCTACAGACTCACCAACTTACTGTTCTTCAACTCCTTGAACATGTCATCTCTCCAAACACAGGACACTTGCACAGGCTTTTCCCTATGCCGTAAGTGTTCTTGTCTCTACTGTGACAACGAGTGAATTCCTAGTTATCCTTCAGGCCTGAGCTTAAAGGACAGTGCCTCAGAAAAGCCTTCTTTGATTCTTCAAAAACTGAAGATGCCTTGTGATAATCTCTCAATATTCTAATTATTTCCCTGCATCAATTTTTAATTACATAGTTTGTGAATATTTGCCTGATGTCTGATTACCTACCTTATCAGATTGGAAGTTAGATGACAGCAGAGATAAATCTGATTTTTAAAATAAGATACACTGCTATATTTCCCACATCTAACACTTAATGCTGTACATCACATGATGAAATATGTGGATAAGATGTTGAACTGTAGCTAAGAATATGTTTATAGATTTAGTTACAAATCCACTAATGCTTATTGTGTGTATACTCTGTACTAGGGGCTCCGGACACAGTGGCGATGAAGCCTGGCCTGGTCCTTTCCCTCATGGATCTCGCAGAACAGCTCATAGTCACATTTTCCAAGGGCAGTTGTCCAAAGTCTCTTCAAAATGGAAGGATGGCGCTTATGCACCTAACTTCCCCCTTGAAAGGGACAACAATTCATGGTGGAAACACCAAGTCTCAGTGGAAATTCTGCCTTCAGTTCAAGCTGCTTTCTCATTCACTCACTCTGCCTACGCCAGCAAATCAAAAAGGGACAGGTCATTGACTTTGATCTCAGATTTCTTTTGTTCATTTGTGTCAGAACTGTGATGTTCTTTAACCTTTGCTTTTTTGTGTGTATGCTTAATGGATCTGAGAGTTCTGATAAATGCAATGCAGTAGTCAATAACACGCCAAAGCCAGCCCGTAATTGGCTAACTGGAGGTGCTGGGAAATAAAAGGCCCTGCTGGCTAATTTCTAAATAATACACACTGGCCAAGTCCCAACATTATTTTATCACCGATTATAGGAATTTAAATGTTCAAATCTCAGTTTTGTTAATAGGAGATATAACCAAGCCGCCCACAACTTATTTTTAAAATATACCAAGACCTATACTGAATTCTCCATGCCCTTCCAATTTTTACCCATAAAAACTGGGTTAGTACACAACTTCAAATAACTTTTTAGCCTAGCTCAATTAAAATAAATTTAAATTTGTAAAGCAAACCCACTTTATGTTAGTAGGAATGGTATACAAATTAACCATGTAAAAACTGTAAACATCATATTAAAATTATAGGGGGAAAACAAATAGAACCTCAATTCATCTTCATATTGAACAATCTGCAATTACTTTTCACAGCCAAACATGATGGCAGGGTATAAACTGTCATTCAGACTTCACTAATAGTTCACAGGGAACATCTGAGAAATTTTCATGTAACTCCATGTAAAGTAGCAATGCACACTGATTGCCTAATGCTAAAAGCATTGGTGCTTTGCTAGTCTCTAAAAGGCTGTAGCATGCTAATAGAGAATCACTCTGCAATGAAGCATATAAATCAGAATGTATGTGCTATGCATCAGCTTCGTGTGGTACCTGAAGAAGAATTTCCTGGAACTCTTTTCAATGTATGAAGAGAATAAGACAAGGAAAACACACCATTCATCAAGTAGAACACACCAAGGCATGCCTTCGCATGTAATTCATGCAAGAATAATGTGTAAAAAGAAAATAACCCATTCAAATCCACGGAGTTTACTAACCAATTCTAAAGCAATAAATGACTGATGAAAATAATTGCAATTGACACCGTGCACATAATCTACACAACACGGGGAGCAAATGACGATTTGAGAAAAAGCAGGCTTCTCAGATTCTGCACTTGGGACTGGAAATCAGGAACCCTTAAGTTCCAGCAGACACCAAGGGACCAGAGTGGCTACTTCAGCCATATGGCTGCATGTAATTCTCTGTCATATGTCATGTCTATTCAAGTGTCCATTTATATATCTATATGTCTATATCTTTGTCTACCTATGTCATCTATATCATCTACACCTATTTAACATACATGCAGATATATTCAACACTACTATGTCAGATACTGATGCGGGCGATAGTTTCAAACACTGAAAAACTCAATCTATAGAACAGACAGACAATGCCCTACAATAGCTAGCACTAGGAACTAGGCAGCTTTACTCATTAGGCACTATAGAGAGAGTGGCGTAGGTCAGTGAGCTTTTCAAAAGCCCACCTCCCGACAAAAAAATTTTAGCCTTCAATTAAAAAACTGGATTTCTGGCTCTAAAATATTAAATTAGATCTGCCAACATTCACAACGGTTTAAATAGATGTTTATAAACTTAATCGTATGTCGCTTTCATTAATGGTGAAATTCAACATTCATAAACATTCTATTACACTTGAAAACCGTTTGCAGGTTAGATTTTTTCTGTTTACAAAAATTCCTGAGTGTGCGCAATGACTCCTGAGAAACTGTAGCCAACTTTAAATTAAATGAGAGAAATACAGACAAATAGCTGGGAAGCCCCTTCTAAAAATCTTCACAATGTTCACTGACCAAATACATTATCTTAAATGTAAGATTTGGGTGCATTTTTATATATTTGATATAATGTGGGGTTGGTTCTCTAAAAGAAAGACGTCTCACCTGGGTGTACCAAAGGGTGATGTTAGCATGCATAAAAAGGGCTTCTTTAGGGATGTGAAGTTGAAATAAGATGAAGAGTTTTCCCCCAAAGAGGTTGGAAAATATGCACATCTGCAAAGACACAGCCATGCATATTGGGGCATCAGTAAAACACGCACTGGGGCTGGAGGGTCAGGTGTGCGTTTTGGAAAGTGGAAAGAGGAACTAGAGAAGTATTGAGGCCAAACAAAGAGCACCTCAGGAGAAAAGAAACCAGTGAAAGTTTATAGGGAAGAAAACGACATGATCAGATACACTTTTTCATACAATAACCCCAGTGGCAGCATGGACAATAGATGCAGCTGGGGTGCCCACTCAGAGACCATTGCAATAGAGGACAGAGAAAAGATGATGAGAGCCAGAGCTCTGGCTGGAAATGTCCAAATTCAAGTGACATTTCCTTTTGTGAAAGTGATTCTCGGAGATAAGAACAGTGTTCAGCTCTGCACTAAACCTTCGAGAGCAATTCAGAGAAAGAAGTGTTGAGTGGGATCATTTTCTCCAAGGCACAAGTTATTTTATAAAGTGGCTGAGTCCAACTCATAGCCACCATTCACATGCCTTTTCCCTTTTAAAAATATAGCATGGTGCTCTTTTGTCGAATCCAGCAAAAATCTGAGTACCCACCATGTAAGTAGCATTATTATCTGCTAGGACTGAAGAAGATAAGCAGGTGGTCGCCATATGGGGTTGGAGCACGGCTCGGCTTCTTGATGACTTCTTCACTCGTTCTTGGTACTTGGGTTGGTTTTCCAGGCTCAGCCAGTCTACTTGCTGTCCTGTAGCAATGCTTTGATTGTAAACCCAGATTGCTACCCTCACCACCCATGTCATCCTCCTTCTTTCGAGGCCCTCTTATGCCTAGATTGGACCAGCCTGGGCTAGGCTGTCTCACTTGACCTACGACCATCAACATCCTCCAGGAGTACACTGGCTTTTCTTTCTCACCTTCTTCTGACTGCATTTTGTCTGCTAAATTTGCAACTATATGTCTTTTTTTTTTTCATACTTAAGGTCTAATCTTTC
Source organism: Micronycteris hirsuta (assembly GCA_004026765.1). Classification (NCBI taxonomy): domain Eukaryota; kingdom Metazoa; phylum Chordata; class Mammalia; order Chiroptera; family Phyllostomidae; genus Micronycteris; species Micronycteris hirsuta. Next base: position 59,448 of record PVJI01000668.1, read on the forward strand.
AAAGCCATATCACAAATTGTCTCAGTTCTATTGTATATAACCTAAAAATATTTTAACATATTTAGTAAGATCATGACAACCCATGCAATTCATTACCCTCTCTAGTCCTGGAGATGATAATAATAAAGGAAAGGAAACGTGATTTATGTGTCATCAGGTATCCAAGAAACCTGTTTATCCTAAGAGAGGTGGTAAAGAAAGATTTTATTATTGTCTCTTAAAAAATATAGTGGCTGAGACAGAGAAAGGTTAACTGGCCTTGGTTACCCATTATTCGGTTTCCATGCCAAAATAAAATGCATGCTTCAAATCCATTTCCACATTCTCCTCAGAGATTTTTTTTCTCCATAATCCCTTACCTCAACAGAAATCTAGCACAATTCTTATAAAGGTGTTTGTCTTATAAATTGATGTTTGCACTGTGCTTCAGATATTTATTTTTGTTTTACTTAAATTGGTTTAAGTTGCATCCCCTGGAGATCATTGTTCTAACAGTCTCCATAACTCTAGGGGGACAAGCAAGGGGATAAATGAAATAATTGGTTTCCTTCTCCTTACTGTCCCTGCCCCTGTCCCTTCTTCTCAGCTCTAGGTTTCGCATTGTTAAATCTTGTGTCAATAAAGTAAAAAATTGAAATATAGAAAAGATAATGTCAACAGTGCAGGATGTTCTCTAATTAGCCACTGAGTCAAAATGGCCTTATCTACAGTGTTCTCTGGTTGGCTAAAAATTAAACAATAATAATAATAACATGTTTGAAGACATGTATAGCCTAGACGTACTCAAGGAATTTGTTTTTTTTTTTCTCCTTTTGGTGCACTCCAGCCAATAATTTCAGTTCCGGTATTTTTTCAAGTCCCAAATTGTGTGCTTTTGTAATTATGCACTGAGCATCCATAAGTCAGTACATTTTTAAATCATTTATTTTACATATCAGCCATCTCATAATTGTATTCATTAAAATGATCTTTATTTGAACATCCATTCTATGCAACCTTCAGCTTGCTGAACATTTCTACATAACCTGAATCTATGGGCTTTGTTTGGCTTTCTTTGTTGAATTACCAGCAAACAGAGAACTGCTTTTGTGCAGTTTTATTTGAATTTTGAAGGCAGGTAATTCACTAATCCTTCTTTCAGATGCTTCCTTTGTTCTTTCCTGAGATGTGTATTGACTGAAGGTTTCAAGGGCTTCATTGTTTAAAGTCAATTAGGAAATAAAATTCTCTTTGATAAACTAACCTTGTTGACCTAGCACTTTGCAAAAATAAAAAAAAATCATCAGTGTATAAAATATATGTTGATGGAGGTGATTGTACCTCTGGGTGAAATACATAGCTGCCTGTCTCTACAAGAGGTGATACCCTTAATAGGAGAGCAGAACTTTATTTTTCGGTTACAACTTTAAACATCCAAAGATGCTGACAATGAAGAAGAGGAAGCAGAAAGTTGATAAAGACATTAATAATGCATGTCTACAAGTCCTCATCCCCAAAGATACTTCCTATGCTGCATCTACACTTAAGTGAACACTTCGCCCCTTAGAACTATTTCTATACCTTCTCCAACGCATCCTCTCCCACAGAGACTTACGTCCGGGCACCAGATGCATGCTCAGCTGCTCTCCTAAAGTCTCGCCTCGCTCTTTGCACAGACTTTCACTGAACTGAGACATCTGCGGAAGAAATAAGGAAGTACTGCCACAGTAGTAGGTAACAATGAGTCCTCCAGTTACAACGCACCACTTTGCACTTTCAAGAAACCACTGCAACGCTTGGGCCTCAGGAATCTCATATGTAAACTAGAGATCATGATATCTTAGCTTCCTAAAATTAGATGAGCCCTGAATTCTCTATCAAGACTCATTTCAATATGAATATACAGAATGGACTTTAAACCTTATCAACACAAACTTCACATTTTAAACATTGGATTCCATGCTTGCGTGTGTTATTAATGTGATCAAGGCACCTGGGCCTACATTTCTTACCTCACAGGGCTGGTATGAGAAACATATTAAAAATGAAAACACTTTCAAGATTTATATAATGATGATCTAAATGTAACTAAAATAATATTAGTATAGAAAAGACAAACAAAATATATTAATAGCTAGCACAAGAATGTCTTATAGGGTAGAAGCAAAGCTATCCCTGTTCAGAGAAAATACTCTGAAAGGTTGCTTGTTGGAAGAAGGGGAGGCATAAGATGGGAAAAATCAAGATAACAGAAGAGGTAGCTGGAATTGAACAGGTTTCTGGCAGTTAGGCCAGAATCACACCAAAATCTTGTGCCCAGGAACCATCAAGCAGAGCAGGGGGTGTGTCAGCAGCACGAGGGCCCTCAGAAGCCTCACTTGAATTCACACTTTCCACTGTGGCCGGATGTAACTTCCTCACAGCTGCATCCTAGAAATCCTGCTGCACACACAAAACCCTGGCATGAATTAGTTTTTGTAGTAAAAATTATGGAAAATGGAATGGTGTTTCTCAGCCTATGCGTTTTACTTGCAGAACAATAAAGTCTAGAACTGAGATACTCTCCAAAATGAATTAATTTAGAAAAAGTACAATCTCAGAAACACGGTAAAACATGAGAAACCTCAGAACATAAAAACTTCATGACAGATGTTAAATTGACTTTGAATCATGGTTTGAGTCTAACTTTTCTGATATTAAGGGTGGGTGACTGCTGCCCGCTGATATCTGGATGATGATGGTGGTGGTGTTGATGACAACGATGATGATGATGATGATAATGATGATAAGTAGGAGAAGAAAGAGGAGGAGCGGGGAGAAACAGGAGGAGAAAGAGGAACACGATGGTGATCATGTTGACAATTGGTATTGGCTGAGTTTATATTTCCAGGGAAATTTAATGATAGAGGAGAAGAATCAATAAGTCCTAAGTGAAAAAAAGGGAATTGTCAGTGAAAAGACAAGCTTTCTAAGCAATATAGTTAAGAACTATGAGCCAAAGACCATAGGAAATTTATAGTGGAGAAAATAAGTTGGGACAAGGGAGTAGGAAACAATCCAGAAAAGAAATGTGAGACCTTGAAGGAGGCGCTGCGAGGTGAGACTGCATCTTAACATGCACAACGAGCTCCCGCAGAATTAGCATTCCTTTTTGAATCATAATTATTGTAACATTAAAGAAAATAATTGAAATGAATTAGTAGTCTTCTTCAATAAATGTCTTAGCTACTATTTCAACTAATAGAACAGATGCATTTCCAGAATCCATTTATAATCGTAAGATGAAAAGCAACATAAAATGAAGGTGACTAATGTGACAGAGAAAAAAAAAAAGAACTGGACTTAAAGTTTAAAATCCAAATTAAAACCTCACTTTAGCTGTTGAAAATTATTTATTGAATTTCTATGTGCCTGAGTTCGTGTTATATGCAAGGATATAAAAGTGACTAACATGATCCCTGGCCTGCAGAAACTCACAGTCTATTTGAACAAACATGAAAGCAGATGACTTTATTCCAATACATAAGTGCTACCTTAGAAATTTGAGCTGAGGCAGTCAAGACCACTGAGCGAGAAGCTAGACCTCCAGGGTGCAAACTCTTTAGCTTCTGCATTTAGCAGTTGTGTGATCTTGTGTGATTTATATAACCTTCTTGTGCCTCAGTTTTCCCACTCATCAAATGGAAACATAGGATTGTTTCCTGTGGTCATTGCAAGGATTAAATGAATTGAACTTGTAAAATACTTAAAACAATTCCTCGCACATTAAGAGGGCTGTTTTATCACCATTTTCTCCACTATCATTATCATCACCATCATCACCCCTCTTGCAGAAATACCAAATTGTAAAGAGTAAACGTTATCTGGGAAAAACAGAAAAAAGATTTCACAAGGTAAATGGACTTAAAGTGTGTCTTCCAGATAAATAAATGAGAAAATGTATGCCAAACAGAATGACCTACATGTCTGAAAGTGAAAACTCAAGACAAGCCCTGTGGTGTTGTGGGGTACGTGCATGGTGGGGCTGAAGAGTTAAGATGGCAAAAAATTGTGAGAGTCCTCATGGTCGACGGTGTCTTTTAAGTAGGTAAATAACATCACAGGATTTATTTGTCTAGGATGATGACTCCAGTGGCTCCACAGAGAACCATAAACTTTCGATGACTTGCAACAACAAAGGGATGCTTTGTGGACTAGCGACAGCTCTGTTCCATGTCCCCCTCACTGTGGCAGCCAGGCTAAATAAATATCTTTCACTTGAGACATTCCTATTGTCTTGGTAGAGGGGGAAGGGAGAAGATAGAACCATGTGATGGCTTGTCAAAACTTTGACTCCACGGTGGCCTGTCATTTCTGTGCATATTTTACTGAACGGAGCAAATTATGTGGCTGAGTTGGATGTCTTTGAGATGAGGAAGTATAATCCCTGCCAAGGAAGGCGTATTACAGATCAAGGGGCAAAACCTAACCTTGATGGGGTGGGAGCTATACAAACAGATTTGGAAAAATAACGCTTTATCATCCTGAGTAGCTATTGCATAACGCACCCCCTGAAATTGTGGCTTAAAATAGTCACAATCATTTGTTGTGCTTATGAATCTCAGGTCATTGAACAGGGCTAGTTTGGAGTACTCAAGGTGGATTTTTTCACTGGCCAGGATCTTGGGCAGGAATGGCTATTAGTGAACCTCAGTTGAGCTCCTTACTCTCTCTCTCTGTAGTCTCAGAGCTTCTTCTTGTGGTTTCTCCAGCAGGGAGTAGCAGGACTTATTGGTATCTTGGGGCTGCAGGAGACCAAGGCAGAAGCTGTCAGTACTCTGAAGGTCATGTGTTCACTGCACTTTATTGGTTTAAGGAGTTGCAAGCCCACCTCTATTCATAGGGAGGAAAAATTAACTTCCCCTCTACTTCCTGAGGGGAAGAAGGCCAAAGAATCTGCAGCCACCCTCCATATATGTAAAGGGTAAGAAGGGGCAAATTGAAAAGCCAGGTCTAATATAGTATCTGCAGGATATGCTGATGACCTAAATGTGTAATGGAAATGAATAGAATAATAAAAAATACAAAAGATAAAAGGTTCATTTCTGCAATGCTCGTGCATGATAACTGAAAAAATATTTGAAAAATAAGATATTACTTTATAAATTCTGAATTATCCAAGAAATTCAAAGAAAAAAATTTGATCAAGATGGTGATCACATCTAGGAGATTTATTGCAAGATGTTATTTGTGTGGTACTTGTAAAAGTGCTACAAAAACATACAAAAAAGCATATGTTAAATCAAAATAAACTTTATTTTAGAAAGTCACTTTAAATATGTGGTGATATAATTAAGCCTTATTAATATGCTGTTTATTTAACAGATTAAAAATGCATAAGGAGCATATCCCATTCATCTTAATTAGACAATATGCTTGTCAGGATTATTTGCTTTATATTTTCATTTTTCATGAACATTTTGAGGATATCCATTGATGCTATTAGAATCAATGTTCCCCTTGGTTTGAAGTTCCCTATTCCCAATGCCATGGCTCCCTCAAGGCACCACCCAGCATTTCACATCTGACTCTCTGCCAATGCCTGGCTGTTAGATCTACTCTGGAGCTGAGAAGAACTACAAGAAAATAATTGTAGGACTTAGTTTTCTCAAAAAAGTTCTCTCCTGTGTTTCAGATTTCAACGTATTTTCACTACCAGATATTGCACACATTTCTGGGTGTAACATAATAGATATGGCATAGAATATGGAATACTATGCAACAGGGAGAAAGAAGGAGCTCCTACCCTTTGCAACAGCATGGATGAAACTGGAGAGCATTATGCTAAGTGAAATAAGCCAGACGGTGAGGGACAAATACCATATGATCTCACCTTTAACTGGAACCTAATCAACAAAAGAAAAAAGCAAGCAAAATATAACCAGAGACATTGAAATTAAGAACAAATTGACAGCAACCAGAGGGGAGGTGGGAGGGGATAATGGGGGGAAGGGTTTTCAGGAACAACTATAAAGGACAGATGGATAAAACCAAGGGTGAGGGGGTAGAAGCAAAGGAGGGAGGTGGGTTTGGCTTGGGTGGGGGGTGATTGGTGGAGGGTAAATGTGGACAACTGTAATTGAACAACAATAAAATAATTTAAAAAATAAAATATTTTTAGTACAATAGAAGGAAAAAAAGAATATCAAATTCTAGAGCTGAGAGATATTTTTAAGATTACGCCTTCCAATTATTTCCAAACACAATCATTGACTCTACTTTTTCTACATTGCACCCGCCACTGACATGCTTTTTTTTCTGTAAAGTTATTCACATTTTTTTACTTAATACACTTTAAGAGGAAAGTATACATGTATACTGCTACTATTAGTGGAAAACTAATTGAATTTGCTAAAAATTAAAGATGGTAATATAAATGAATAAAGCAAATACCAAAAAAATGTTGAGATTCTAGCTAGATGTTTTTGTTTACCTGAAGCTCAGTGCCTGAGATTCACGCACTTTCTTAGAAAATAGATTCCCAAGAATGAGATTTACAGGTTCTAACTAAAGTTTTCTCCTTGAACCAGAAGGATTAAGAATAAGTTGTAGGCCACTTGTATGCCTTTTTGGAAGAATCTATTCAGATCCACCGTCCATGTTCTAACTGAAGTGTTTATTTGTTTGGTGTTGAGTTCAATGGGTTCTTTATATATTTTGGATATTACTATCTTGTCAGAGCTGTTGTTTGTGAATATCTTATCCTGTTTGGCTCATTGCCTTTTTGTTTTGGTGGCAGTTTCTTTGCTGTGTAAAAGCTTTTTTATTTGATATAGTTCCATTACTTTATCTTTGCCTTTACTTCCCTTACCTTTGGAGTTAGTGTCATGAAATCCTTTCTAATATCTACTAAGGTCCATAAGTTTAGTACCTATGTTTTCTTCTATGTAATTTATTATTTCAGGTCTTATATTTAGTTATTTGATCCACTTTGAATTAATGTTCATATGTGGAAATAAACAGTAGTCTCTTTTCTTTCTTTCTTTTTATCCCCAATTTAGCATTTATCACTCTGTGGCTGTCAGTTTACAGTTTTTCTCAAAGACTTTGAGGACTTTAAAGGCAGGAAGTGGGTCTATATCTGTAAGTGGGTCTGCCCAAGACCTAATGGACCTGGTACCCAAGAGGCACTTATGAAATTTGCTAACAAAGACCTGGTCTCTTGACTTCAGGAATTTAGTTAAAATTATTTGTTTAAACTTTTAACTCACCAGACTACAAACTTTCTGAGGGTTGGGTGACCATTCCCTCTGAATCCCAGCTCAGGCCCCATAGAAGAGGAAAGAAGGAACACTTAATGTGGCAGGAGAACCAGATGAGACTCACTCACCATTGGCTACCTACTTGACGACATCCATCTTTGCTTCCAGAGTCTAAATTTTGCCTGAGATTCTCCTGGCCCAGAAACGATTAAAGACTTCTCTAAACTGTCAATCAAAGGTTATTGCTGCCAATCTAGCACCAATATGGGGCACCGTAAAGGGGGGACTTTGTTCACTGTAAACAGCTCAACTGTGAGACAGTTCAGTGGTTAAGTGGGATGGGCACGCCAGACGTGGAAATGCTGCCTCCAATGGAAACCAAAAAGTGAGCCCCCTAAACAATAGTCTCTTTTCACTTGCATGTGGCTTTCTAATTTTCCCAGCACCATGTATGAAAGAGTCTTTCTTTGCTCCATTTTATGTTTTGGGTACCTTCATTGAAAATTAATGGCCAAAAGATATATGAAAAGATGCTCAGCCTCACTGGCTATTAGCGAAATGCACATCAAAACTACAAGGAGATGTTACCTCACACCTGTTACAGTGGCTATTATCAACACAGTAAGTAATAACAAATGTTGGAGAGGTTGTGGAGAAAAGGGAACCCTCATTCACTGCTTGTGGGATGTACACTGGTACAGCCACTATGGAAAACAGTATTGAGGCTCTGCAGAAAGTTAAGAATAGAGTTAACCATGTGACCCAGCAATCCCTATTCTAGTTATCTATAAGAAAAAATTGAAGACAGTTATTCACAAAGAAACATGCATTCTTATGTTCATTGAAGCATTATTCACACTAGCTATGGGAAAAAATAAAACATCCTTCAATAGATGATTGGATAAAGAAAATATGGTACATGTATGCAATGGAATACTACTCAGCTGTAAAACAGATGAAATGCTGCATTTTGTAATAACATAGATGAATTTTGAGAATATTATGCTAAATGAAATAAATCAGTCAGAAAAAGGCAAAAACCATAAATTTTACTTACATGCGGGATATAAAACTGAAAGCAACAAATGAACAAACAAGAAAAATGAGCAAACAAAAACTCACAGAAACAGATGTCAGGATGGTGGTTGCCAGAAGAAAAGGAGGCATGTGGTAAAGGGCAAACTGGGTCAAAATAGGGTGACAGAGAAAGATTTCATTTCGGGTGGTGGACACACAATGTGATATACAGATGAGGTATCATAGAATTTTACACTTGAAACCTGTATAATTTTATTAATCAATGTAACCTCAATAAATTTTTTTAATATATACATATAATTAAAAATGAAAGAAATTTTTGTAAATGTATGCACATCTTCTCATGTCATCCAGAAGACAGGGCCTTAGAGCCATTTCAGTATTTTTTAGTGGCATAAAGCCCTTGTTTGGGAAATATTTTCTATTTCTTTTCCCTCCTTAAAGACACACTTTGTGGGTATACCTCATACCCAAACCTTGGTTTCTAATACCATTTTCAATAAAAGGAACCAAGTCTCCTTGGAGAAATAGTGGATTCTAAGACTGAGACAGGGGATATACGAGATGAGCCTAGTACTCTTATAGCAGAAAGAAAGGAAATTCTGGAAAAAAATCAAATCACAATGATAGGAATATGTCAAAGGAACATTGGAGTTTTCAAGGGTCAAAGTGGAAACAGTTTGAGCAGAAATATATAATAATAATAAAGTAGTATTAAATTATAACCCAAAGTATAAAATAAATATCCAAAAGCCCATGCTGATAAATAACTAAATAATGGGGGGGGGGGAAAGAGGCAAATCTCCTATGCAGAGAATTCCAAATAATTTACGTAAAGTGAAGTGTAACTTCCATTCAGTGAGTGAGGGCTGAGAACAGTGACTTTCTTCCACAGAACAGAAAGAAAGAAAACTACAGCGACAAAATCTGACAAACGTCATCTCACGAACAGTGATCAAGGTCAGTAGCAACAATGATAAGTTATGTTGATAGTATGCATCCTTGATATAATGTGATGAAAATACCCACAAGCCCAGTATAATTATGAGGAAAACATCAGACAAATCCCAATAGGAGGAATTCGGTATGACACATGACTAGTACTACTCAACACTGTCAAGGTCATCAAGAGCAAGCAAAGTCTGAGACATGACAACCAAATAGAACATGATATCCAGGAAAGGCACACTGAAGACATTAGATAAAAATGAAGGGAATTTGAGTCGTGTGGACTTTAGTTCATAATAATAATGAACCAATATTGTATTGGTTCATTAATCTTAACAAATGTACTATGTTAATGAAAGATTAATAATAAAGGAAATCGTACGAGGTTTATGGGTGGGAAATCTGTATTATCTTCATAAATTTTTATATGTCTAAAACATTTCTAAAAAGTACACTTTATTTTTAAATATACATTTCTTCACCCACTTAATACATGTTTATCAAATATCTCAGATGCCAAGGGCCACAATAGATGCAGGGGACACAAACATGGTGATTGGCCTTATGGAAATAACTAACGCAAAATTTAAGTGACTTGTCCAAAATTAATTGCTCCAAGACCTATGATTTTTGCCACTCAACTTTAGTAGCCTATTTCCTTCCACATTCCTGAGATACTTAAGCATATATTCCTTGTTATTTACAGGGTGTAAGTGAACCTCTGAATCAATTAGCAAATATTAAGAAAGCACTATGTTCCTAGGACTGCGCTACTTCATCAGGGTGAAAAAAGGGAACCAGTGGTCTCCTTCTGTGGCTATACAACAGCTATACAAGCTCAAGATTGAGAGAGGATCCTCAATAAATTTTAAGGGGAGGGATCACAAAGTAATAGTGGTTGAATAAAATGGGAAGGTTTTAGAGAAAGAGGGAATCTGAACTAAGCTCTTATTTTTGGTACACTCGTTTATTCAGAATAAGAATTATTCATTAAGGTACTATAGTGTGGTGATTAAGAGCGTGATCGCAAAAGCTAGACTGCTATCTGTTCTCTGTATCTATGAGTCTGTTTCAAAGGGAGAGAGTTTGGCATAAAATAGTGAAGGTATTTAGAAAAAAAAAGGCCCTCATAGACACAAACAACTGTATGATGATTACCTGAGGAAAAGGGAGGTAGGGGGAGGCAGAAAAGGGTAAAAAGGGATAAATGGTGATGGAAGCAGACAACTGTGGGTGGTGGACACACAATACAATATACAGATGGTGGGTTATAGAACTGCACACTGGGAACCTGTATGATTTCATTAACCAATGTCGCTCAAATAAATTCAATTAAAAAATATTAGACTGCCAGGGTTCCAATTCCAACTATTATACTGATAAGATATGTGATCTTCAGCAAATTGTTCAGCCACCTTCCCACCTCATTTGTAAAGTGAGGCAATAATGGTCTCTTCTCGATAGGGTTGCTTTAAGGGTCCATGATGTATTTACCATGGTTCCAAGAGAAAAAGGATTACCCACCTACCTTGGAGAAATTCAAAGAGAATTATTATCCTACTTTTATTACTCTACGTTATCAATATTTGGTAGAGCTTCAACATTCGGTAGGTGCTTTAGAAAAGTTCAGGGAGTGAGTGAAGGATGACAGACCCAAAAGCAGGGTAGAGATTGGCATGGTATGTTACAGCAGTATGCGGTGTGTATACTCGGTTGAACATAAACACGTGATTCACAGTGACATGAGTTTACATGAGTGTGAATTTGAACGTTGAAGAATAGCGAGAAATGAAGTTGCAGGGGTAGTTCTTAAAGTTTCTTAAAAACAAAAATTACATTATTAAAATATTCAGGATGGGGCAAAAATAGGTTTATGACTGTTCATTTGAAAAATAATATATTCAATACAATAATTAATAAATCATAATACAAGAATAAGTTCTGTTTTTCATACTTACAACTGTAAACCTACTTTTGCCCTGTCCCATGCAGAGGGACAACTTAGAGAGTGGTAAGAAACACATTCACTTACATTTCCATGACTTTCAATAAGCTCCTTTCCCCTCTGCATTTATTTTTATTTATTTTTTTTGTGGAGTCACTTAATTATTTATTTACAAAGAAGTGGTTGAACATAGAATTTGAAAATGCAGGCAAATAAAATGACAAGTTGGCTCTCAGAAATAATGAAGAAAATGAACACTGGTCAGTTTCTGTTTAACCGTTTCAATATAAATCTATTGGGAAGAGACTATACCTTTTTCATGTTTTTAAAGGTTCTTGATTTCTTATTGAATTGAACCGGAACCATTATTAACCTACAATGATTATAATATCAACTTTGGAAATTGAAGTTAACTACATACAAAGTCACATTAGTACATAATCTTCAAACTGGACAAAAGTAATTTAGTATGAAGGTTGAAATTCTGTTTTGAAAGTGGTGTCTTTGGTATCTACTTCCCTGAGATGTAGATACTAAAGCAATAGGATATCTTTTTATTTTTTACTCTTTTTGTTGATGTTCAAGTACAGTTGTCTGCATTTTCCCCTCTGCATTTATAATGGTTAATTTTATGTCAATGTGACCGGGCCACAGGGTGTTTAGGCATTTGTTCAAATACTATTCTGGATGTGTCTGTGAGGGTGTTTCTGAATGAGATTTACATTTGAGTGGGTAGTATTGAGAAAAACCAGTTGACCCTCACCTCACCTGAAATGGGTGGGGCCCATTCAGTCAATTGAAGACTGGGATAGAACTTCCTGCCTGAGTATGAAGGAAGTCCTCCATCCTGATTGTTCAATTGAGACACTGGTCTTTTTTGGCCTTTGTGCTGTAGGAGAACACCAGCTTTTCTTGGGTCTGAAGCCTCTTGGCTTTTAGTTTGAAACCTATACCTAGTTCCTAGGTCCTAGACATCCAGACTCAGACCAGAACTACACCACCTGCTGTCCTGAGCCTTCACAATGCTACCTGTAGGTCTTGGGACTTATCCTCCATAAATGCGTAGGTCTTTTCCTTACAATAAATGTCTTTATATAAACATATCATAGAATATATATATATAATATGTATTTATATTTTCTATGTTATATTATACATGTACATAGAATATATATAAATTCTATAATATAGAAAAAATGTATATATAATTTTGGTTCTGTTTCTCTGAAGAGCCCTGACTAATACAGAGCTTTAAACCCCTATTTGATAAAGAAGGAATTATTGGAATTTAATGAGAAAACTATGCAAAGTGGCCAGTACATAGTAGGTATTCAATGAATGTGTTTATTCTTTTTGCACACTCCAGGGACAGAAAGCACCACCGGGAGAAATAAAAAAATAAAATTAAAAAAGGCTATCTTTCTAACAGACATCCTTCCTGCCTCCAGTCTTTAATAGAGTCCATTAATATCTATCAAACATTCCTGGGAATGGAAATATAAAGCTATCATTGCGGTGTATGTGGCAGTCTAATGAGCCAGCTTCTCCCAGTGAGGCAATAATTTACTCAAAGGTCCCAAAGTGGTCACAATGAGTTAAGACAGCTCTCCAAATTGACCAGTTCTTGCACAAAGAGATTTCATTATTATGCTACCCTTTCTATGTGATTTGTTCAACGAACCTCTGCACAGGATAAACCAATGTGCTATCTGCCCTCTAGGACCTTTCCCTGCAGGGATTTCAATGTCAACTTCAATCCCCCTTGGAAATCATGCAGTCAGCTCTCCTGGTTCCAGGCCAGTGGAGTTTTCTGTAACTGCAGCTTTCTCAGACTAACTCCGGTATATCCATTTCTCCGGGAGGGGCCTGAGGCAGGATGACATTGGGCAATTTCTCAAGCTCCATTTCTCAGTAAAATGTCTTAATATTTGTACACCTAGGAGATTTTTTATGTTAGCCAGTCCATATCAGGTGATGATATATGTCTCTTCACAGTGATGGAAGGCCCCGCTGCAGAAACTGTTCTCTGAAGTCAAGGATTGCAGCCCCAGTGCTAATTTGGAAAGAGAGATATTTACAACTTTAACAATGGTATCAGAAGCCTCTCTGTCTCCCCTTCTGGGTCTGGATAGTGCCTATGGGAAGGCTGAACTGCATTTTCTTTTTTTTTTCTTTATTGTTGTTCAAGTACAGTTGTCTCCATTTTTAACCAACTATGCCCCGCCCCACACTCATCCCTGCCTCTCATGCTCGAACCTACCCCCTTTGGCTTTGTCCATGGGTCCTTTATTCATGTTCCTTGATGGCCCTTCCCCTACTTTCCCCCATTATCCTTCCCCACTCTCCTCTCTGGTTACTGTCAGTTTGTTCTTTATTTCAGTGTCTCTGGTTGTATTTTGCTTGCTTGTTTGCTTTATTGACTAGGTTCCACTTATAGGTGAGATCTTACAGTATTTGTCTTTCACTGCCTGGCTTATTTCACTTAGCATAATGCTCTACAGTTCCATCTGTGGTGGTGTGAAGGGTAGGAGCTCCTTCTTTCTTTCTGCTGTGTAGTATTCCATTGTGTAAATGTACCACAGTTTTTTAATCCACTCATTTACTGATGGACACCTAGGCTGCTTCCAGCACTTGGCTATTATAAATTGTGCTGCTATGAACGTTGGGGTGCTTAAGTTCTTTTGAATTGGTGTTTCAGGATTCTTGGGGTATAATCCCAGCAGTGGGCTTGCTGGATCAAAAGGCAGTTCCATTTTTAGTTTTCTGAGGAAATTCCATACTGTTTTCCACAGTGGCTACACCAGTCTGCATTCCCACCAACAGTGCACTAGGGTTGCCTCTTCTCTACAACCTCTCCAACACTTGTTGCTTGTTGATTTGTTTATGATGGCCATTCTCACCCATGTGAAGTGGCATCTCACTGTGGTTTTAATTTTCATCTCTTTGATGACTAGTGATGCTGAGCATCTTTTCATATGTCTGTGGGCCCTCTGTATGCCCTGCATTTCTTCACCAGAGATTGATGTTTAAACATACTAGAAAATACATAGCAAATCAAGATTACTGAATAAAATGATATCCAAAAAGGAGCTAGCAGAAAGAGTGCTACCTTAGAAAGAGTAAAACTAAGTTATTGGACCCCTTCCAATCCTAACTGGCAGTGCCACCTTGGGTGTGTCACTCAATCTTTCTGGGATTAAATTGTGCAACCTGAAAAATGGGTTAATAATACCACTCTGACTTCAAAGTCTAGAGAAAGTAAGGTTTCTTTTAGCTCTTAGTATATCTAAATTTGTGCTTTCTAACAAGGTAGAGACAGCAAGGATCAGCATCAGAGTATCAATACAGGGGTGGGCAAAAGTAGGTTTACAGTTATCTATGAAAAATATGCAATAATTAATAATAACACAAGAGTAAACTCTTGTGTTTCACATGCTCATGAATGTAAACCTACTTTTGCCTGCTCCTGTACTTGATGATTCCCTTTGTATGTTGCTTTTGATTCAACAAAGTATTTTTATATCCATTGCTGAATTCAATACACGCAGCATTCGTCTTGAATTTTGGCAAAGGAAATTATCATTCCCATTTGACAAATGAGAAAATTAAAGCTCAGAAATGATAAATAACTCACCTAAGACTGCTGTTTCATGAAGGCACCAAGGCACTGCTGCCTAAGTTCCTTGGAGATTTCTCTGCTGCGACTCTGCTGTGACTCTGTTGTCTTCACCTCATTCGGTCTCTGCTCAGAAGATACCTTCTTAGGGAGGCTTTCTTCCCTCATAAACCCAGAGAAAACACCATGATTCTTTGCCTTCACCTTTTCTTATTTTTATTCATTAAGCTGAATATTTCAAGAAACACTCATCTTTCATGTGTTTATTTATTGGTTCCTTTCCTTCATTAAAAAGTCAACTCTGTACAAGTAGGAACTTTGTCTTTTTTTTTTTTTTTTTTTGCTTATCCTTATATTCTTAACACCTACGATAGTATCTGATCAGAAGTAGATGCTCAGTAAATGATTATTAGTAAGTGAATGAACAAATAAGGTGAAACAAGGAAGCCACTGAAAACTTTAATTTTCATCTTTTAAAAATTTAGAAGGTGTTTTATCCATTAATATTTAAGTTTTGGTTCATTTCCTAAGCCATCTTGATTTAATTTTTTTCTTATATATACCTTTGTCTCTCTTTCTCAAGAAAACTTAGACCCTGTTTTATTCTTTCTAGTCCTTAAATCGTGAGAAATATAATTTCTTTTCCAGTTCAGGATTCAGAGGAGAAGTTGCCATTCAGTAGAAAATAAAAAAAGATGGGTGGTTTCCAAACTTGGCTGTATATCAAACTCATCATTTTTAAAACTTAAATTCCCAAGCTCTGCTTCTAATTTCTGGGCTTTTGGTAGAGATAGAATGTGCATGTCAAACACTTCCCAGTTGATTTGAATACACAGCCCTGTTGGAGAGCTAAGGAGTTCTCGGAGAGAGATTCCTTTCTGCTCTGTGTCTTATCACCTGAGACTTGAACAAGTGTTGGTTAAGTTCCAGCCACAATATTTTCTGTGGAAAAATAAATCATATTAGTTCAAGTTACAGTTCCAAAAAGAGCTAGCCACAAGGACTTCTGATTGAGTAGACTGAGGGCAAATTCAAGCAGGTATGTTTTCCTTATCCTAAAGATCTGCCTTCAGGGAACAGAAGCCCATTCTGCTGACTGTGGAATCAAACTTCACTCCGCATAAGGGAGACTGGTCAGTAGGAGGGAGAACAGCCCAAAACCCGGAAGTAAGGATTAAGACAAAACTTGGCTCAATGCACTGGGTCATCATGATAGATGGAATGAAGGTGCAGCTGAGAACATTTCTTCAGCATTCTAGGGGCATTTACTGAGCAACGACTAGGTCCTAGGAACCTATCAGTGAGTAAAATGTGATCTTTATGCTCCAAGAACTTTGAGGTAAGAGAGGGAAACATACTAAACATAACAATACAGAGAAATGCCTACTCCAGTAATAGGATGTAAGAAGTTAGCTCTGTGTTAAAAACTGAAGGATGGTTAAAACTTGACAAACAGAAACTGGAAAGAGGGCAAAAATAAATGTCACAGAAAAAAAAGAGCAAAGAAGATGGCCCAGATAGAAGATACAGCTTCAACATTTAAGGAAGTGAAAGTCTAAAAAACAGAGAATAACAGAGTTTAGAAGTCTGAAGTGGTGTAAGATGAAGTCTCAGGAGGTTGTATAAAATATTTTTAAATGAGCTTTGAAAAGAGAACCTCAACACATTTTTGTTGAATTCACCTAATATTTATGTGTATCTAACACAAATCATTCATTTGTTCTAGCCATTAAAGATACAGTGGGAAAGGATGACAGAATAGGTCCTGGAAACCTCAAAGCTAATACCAGACTACTTGATTAGACAATAAGCAAATAAAAAATGTTAATGCAACAATAGCCTAAGTGAGAGATGGTGACTTAGGCTAAGTGTGGCAAGGGGTATAGAGGAAATGAAGAACTCATAAATGAGCATTTACAGGGATATAGAGTGAAGAATGGGGATAGAATGGGATGCTTGCGGGGGTCACCTGATCCTTGGTCTGTCTGGACAAGTGGCTGAATTCTAAGCCCCACTACATGAATAATATTACATAGTTTATATTCTCTATCCTCCTTCACTCCATAGATTGCAGTTCTATGCATCCAGCTGAAAAGCATTTGAAAAAAATAACAAAGAAGAATGGAGGCTGAGGCTGACTGCATTTATGTTTGCAGAATAAACAAACACTATATATTTGGAATGTTGTATAATTAAAATAAAAAATTGATGTAAATATAAGACACCCGAATGCTCTCTCTAAACCCCAAAGCCCATTAAACTAGTCTTAAGATAATTGTGAAGGTGACAATAAAACAAAGGGTTTAAAGTCAAGGCTAAGCCTCCATTTATCTTGTTTCATTTTATAATGAGGCGAGCTTGTTTGTTATTCCCTGGAAAATCAGATATCTGATAGCAGTACACCTCTTGAATTATTGCATTAAGATCTTATACATGTTTTCTCAACCCTGTGCGTGAATGATTCATAGGTGTAGAATGAAAGGGCTGGCTTATAGCAGATGGAGGAACGTATCTATAATGCAAATGGACATAGGCAAGAAGAATTAAATCATGGTAAGACCAACGGAAGAGGCAAGATCTGAACAGGTTAAGAGAGGTTAATCAAAATGTGTTTTCACTTCAGAAAAAAAGGGAAAATGTGGAATAATTGATAGCTTCAGAAGAAACACAAAAGCTGTGGATAAAAGAAAAATAAATACACGCTTCTAGAAAGGACATGTTGGGAAGAATAAGGAAATCCAGATGCAACAGTTTTTAAGAAAAGGCCTTTGTGACGAAGGCAAAGTCATGTGACATGAGATTGCACTTTACTTTGGGCATTTTAATTTCCTTCTCAATCACTCCAAGAGCTTTCTTGTCTCCCTTCCTCAAGTCTCTCTTTATCTATTTCCTACACTCAACTACATTGGAATAACCTTGATCTTGTGAGTTGATTTCTAAATGTGTTTTCAAAGTAGGTTCATCTTCACCACTTAGAGAGAGGTTTATCTGCTTTTCTGTCTGACAAGCTGTTTGATCGCATCATTTAATATCACATATTTGGGATACAGGCAACACAAGCTGTTGAGATCCAGCAGAGCTTTTCACTTAAAATGAGTATGTAGTTGTAGACTGACCTCTAAGAAAAGGCAATGTCCTATTTTCTTTGGGAGTTAGATGAGTGGGTGATTTTTCCACCTGTTTTTATGTTCTACTTCCAAGATGATTCCAGCAGATTCCATTCAATCCACAAAAACAAATGCTCAGACTGCCGAATAACATATGCAAAACTCGCATCCACATTTAAACCCCGTTGGCTACAAACAGACCCAAACTGAAGCTTTCTTTAAACAGGTTAATTTTAGATGCTTTTGGGAACTGAAATAACAGCTACAGAGACATTACATTAGAATATGTGTTTTTAAAATTAAATTATAGCCAGTGTGATTTCTTTATTGTTGTTCAATGGCTCTGACAAAATGTATCTTAAATTTAGAGAAAGTACCATGTTATATAAAAAGGGATAAATTGCAAAATCAGCCCACTCCATCATTTGTAATTTTGAAGAACCATACCTAATCAGTACTAGAAAGAGAGCAGCTGAAGAGAAACACTAGTATAATTAATGTATGTATAGATCCCTAATCTAACTTCTGAGTAAGATATCTAAATTGATAGTGTTATTTGTGTACTGCTGCATGAAACCATAATCCAATGTACAGCGATATTGAAAAAAATCCCTTAGAGAAGTTATCTAACAGAGCGACAGAAAGAAATAGAAATGCAAACACCAAATTTCAAGTAGAAACTTTGAATTCAGCCTGCTTTCCCGGTCACCCTATAAGACCCCATCTAAACTGGCTCTTCCCCCTTAATCCTTAGCTATGTAGTATGGGATTGTAACTGCCAGTTGCAGGGTAGCAAAGATCTCATGGATTTCTATTCACTGAGTTATCTTGCCTCTCTCTGTGATAAAGCCAGTCCTGGCACTGAGAAATTTGATCCAAGTGGTTTAACTACCTAGGAAAATACGCTTGGTCACCTACCTTTTTAAAGAATGCTGTTTCAGCCTATCATTAGCAGTGACAAAGTTAAGAGGAAAACTTAATATCTATAAGGCTGGACCAAAGTCTCAAAATCCCTATTTCTGCATGAGCTAAATTTTGACAGATTCCATCAGTAGATCTGAGAGAGAAATATGATATATAAAAGTAGAATAACATGACTGCTCTATTTCAGCCTCCTTCAAAATGCTGAGCCTTTGTTATCCTAATAGTTTTCCCTTCAATATCCATGGAATGGAAAGCAATTAAATTCCTGTGAGAGGCAGTGAACTGATTCAATAATAATCATCTTTATTTCTCCTTTGAGGACATGCATAAAGAATAACTTTTAATGTTGCAGAAAAATAAGACTATATAGAACCTGCTTCCATCAGAACAATAAAAACATATTAATGGACTAACATTTTTAAAGGTATTTTATATTACAAATCCTAGCAATAACTGTGGTCAACGGAGCCACTATTTTCCACAAGGATAAAACCACAGATCTAAACCTCTTATTTTATACATGAAAAACCAGTAAGTTATAGAGCTAGTGAGCTAAAGAGGTAAGAATAGAAGTCAAGACAGCAGATTTCCAGACCAGAGCTTTTCCTACCCTATCCTTCTGCCTCCTCCAGTACCTTGTCATTGTGAAATGACTCAGACACAAAATTGGGAACGGCATGGTAATTTGCAATGGATCATATGATGGACCTTGATCATGGAGGAAAGCAGCACTGAAGGAAAGAGAGAGATATCCTTAATATCCTAGGAAATGAGGCCCTGTTACTAAGTAAGATAACCCACGAAAGATGGTTAGAATGTTGCCTAACAGAAAGAGTGCCCCCCTAATACTCCGTAAGTGGGAACCACTATGACCTTCATTGTCGACATCCCATTGATGTCACTTTACAACTACCTAAGGAGACAAGAAGAATGGGCAGGTGAAAATTTTACTACTGCTAAGAAAATATATGGACTTCTTCAAACTTGGCACCCACTTTTTAGCAGTTTTTCCTTGATTTCTTTGACCAGTAGAAACATATATCCACAAGTCAGTATCCCATTGTTAGCTACCTCTCCGAAATATTTCCTAGTGTTAGTGTTGAAATAAATGTCTACAGAGCCACAGACTTTTTCTCAAGAGAATATGACATGCGCAGTGTCCCTGAAAGCATCCCTCCACCTGGAGACGAGGTAGGGGAAGAGTTCAACAGACCCCTCAGAAGGGGCAAGGCTGACTCGAATGTTCTCTTAGCATTCTTGGCTGCTTAGTGTGAAAGAGAAACTTGATAATGACATTCCAATATTGAAATAAAATTAGTTTGAATTTTACTCCTCAATACTGAGGGGAAATTAGGCTTCATTTTTAACTGCATAAGACAACTTTTGATTGATCTGTGGAGTGAAGAGAGGTGCTAGTTTGGTGAACATATAACTGACTGCATGCAGGGCCTGCTCAGGGCTTCTTGTCCTGTGGATGCAACTTAGCATCCAGACTCCTGCTTCAAGAAGCTTTTGTAGTCACCTCATACGCCACAGGCCAGCCCTGCCAACTACGCACGCTGGTTAAACGTCTTTAGCAACAATAAACATAGCCAATTATAATGACATATTTTACTCATATCTCATCTCTGTGCCTGGTAATATTGGACCAAAGTAAAAGGCTTAGAGAATTACTCTGTCTAGTTTAGCTAAAATATTTTTAATTCTAAACAGATTATGTATAATTTCATAATATCACTATCATAGTATATTAATGTATTTTAATATATTAGTAAAGTTTAAAAATCATGTAATGAATTAAATATTAAAGATCACATAGCCAATGTAGTTTCACTGCTCTTTAAGAGCCTCTGGCAAGGATTTAATTTAGATTTAATAAAAGAGTTATTATATTATTTATTTGATTATAAATATGCTAATGTAAATGCTATGCTATAAATACTTCTGCTAATTAAATACTAGCTGACTTATGGAGGTTTATTTAGGTGTAACTAGCAGTTTATTAAGATCTATGAGTTGAAACTCAATAACCATTTTCTCAATAATCTATTGATATTTAATAGGTAATAGCCACATTATACTCAAAGTAACACCTTTAGATATATTCTTTCTATTGAATGTTAGTTTAAAACTAATTATTAGTAACATATTTATTAAGCTTTGATTGTTTAAGAGATATTCATCTTAATAAAAAAGGTTGTTATGCCCCAATAGATGTTCATAATAATCAGTTGATATTTAATTAATATATAATAACTCCTTCATTAAACCTAAATTACATTCTTATTTGAAATACTAAAATTAACATGCAACTGAAAATATTGCTTTAGAAAGTTATACAGCCTACCCTGAATAGCTTTTACAATCAAAGGGGCAGATGCTCCTAGCCACCTGAGATGGAATTTCATATGACATTGAAGGATGTGTAGGTTGCTTTTTAAGTTCATATATAGAGAGCATAAAATAAGACAAGTTTTAACATAAGCAACATTTCTTATTGAGCCCATATATAAATGATTTTTAGCAATTAGTAAGTTCTAATGAAATAGAAAGTAAACTACATGAAATACTACAGCAATTGCTGTTCTTAAATAATATAAAGCCAATCAAGCTAAAAGGGGAGTTATACCAACTATTTTTCATTTCTCCTTCCAGACCCTCTCTCCACCCTTAACTACCCAGCTCAAAGACCCAGGAAGCTGACTCTTGAAGGAACATGTCACCAGGTTTCCTTGCCCCGTAAATTCCAGTGGGTTTGGCCAATGGGGAGCACTATCAGGAAACTGAAGTAAACTAGTAGAGAGAGAGTTCAGGGTCTTTATTCTTTATTCTCATTGAGTTTTGGTTTGTCAATGGTTATATTCTTCTACATAAAACCACAGATTCTATCTGGCAGCCCTTCACATAGCTCTAGTTCTAACCACGTTCTGGAATGCTTTCTTCTATTTGTCAGTTCAGTTATGGGGAGACAATGGTTTCCCATGTTTGCTAGCCCTAGGGTGTTCCTATTTTATTAATAGAGTTATCTTCAGCTACTCTTTTTGAGTATGCTATTTCCATCTATTTCAGGACTTGGACTGATATGCAGTTTAAAGAAATAAAATAACCACAGGAACAGCAGTAACAAACCTTTATAAAACATCTTCACATGGATCATTTCACTGGGTTCTAGCAGGTTTTATTTTCTGGCCATTTGTCAATCAAAGAAACTGAGGCTCTTGTCTCTGAGCAAAATCACATGGTTAGTAGATGGAAAAGCCAGGAATAAAGCCCAGGTCTTCTAGCTCCATATCCTAAATATCTTCAATTGTATCACCTAGCCAGAAGGATTAAATCCTATTAGTTTTAATCAACATTGTAATAATTCAGTAGTTTACCAGCTTTTTGAAGACATTGAATCCTTTAATTTTTCAAACAAAATCGAGTTTCAACAAATAAAAGTGATCCAACAGAGCAGCTTTGGTTGAGTTGGTCTTGGGTAGTCTCATTCAGACCATGTGGGGGTGATCCTGAAACACTGTGCCCCTGGGACTGTTATGTGTTCCAAGCCTGCCCAGTTAGAGATCTCTATCTCCCTGACCTTCATGGTCCATTCACTGAGGATCATATGATCCAAACGTTCTCTTTCAAAGTTCTCTGACAACAGTGCTACTTTCTTCTGGGATGTCAAACTGAGAAGATAACAAAAGCCTCAGGTCTGACAGTGGTTATCTTGGCTGCCATACAGAGCAAACAGCCTGAGAATAAATCCAAATGTAGAGGATCCCTGAACCAAGAGAAGGGGATCAGAGTGTCTAATAGCACCATTTGACCCGTGGATCCTACCAAGACCAAACACAATCCCATCCTTTGAAATTATTGAGTATGTGGGTCAGTCTATCCTCTTTCTGCTTAAATTAGTTTCAGTTGGATTTCTTCCACTCACAACCAATAAAACAGAGCTTCACCAAATCACAAAAATAGTTGTTTGGTATTGACTTCTTTGCCAAAAGACATGGTTCTCCCTGACTTGGAATATTAGCAGGAGACTTGATGGTTTATTTCTAGATTATTCTTGATGGCAGTCTGGTTGATCTTCATAAAGAATTTATACAAAAATTTTCAAAATATGTTTAACATTTTTTTTGGTGGTAGAGTATATAAGACCTTCAACTTTATAGCTGCATCCTTTGCAAAAATGGATTCTCCTATTCTGAACTTTGATTCCTCGATAATCAATAAATTAATATCCTGAATCTTGCCTTTTTTCATAAAATTATTGTGAGACTGAAATTGGGTTTAAAAATGTTTATAATGTAGAAAAATTCTATATTGTACAAAATGTAGGGCAGCTCACCAAATGTCAATTTTAATTATTTTGTCGATATTTTTACACATAAAAGCATATCTGCTTATACATTTAAACGAGTATTCTCAAAAGAGCTAATGTATTTAAAAATAGGTGTCACTCTTTGCTTTTTTCAGGCTGAGCCCTGTAGTTAATGTTCTTACAGCACTTTACGACCATGAAGTGATGAGACTTCTTAACAGCCTTCTGACACAGCAGTGTTATAAAGGGGAACCCTTCACTGCTATAATGGAGACCTGTATTTATTTTCTAAATTTTCAAAATTCACTTAGGGAGACTCTGGGCATTAAAAATCAATTTAAAATACAATTAAACTATTAGTGTACCCAAAAGAGACCAATAGCAACATTAGGCTATGTCTATTCTTGAGCCAAATGAGTGGGGAGTACAGGCAGGCATCCAGACACATAGGACATAATGGTCTGAAACAACTATGGGAACAGGAAAAGGTTGGGAGGACTTTACTTTCCTAAATGACTTTCCCCAGTGAAATTCACACATGTATTATTCTGCCTCCATGTGCCTAAATAGACCCAGCATCTGTTTTTGTGTGTGTGTTTAAAAACAAAAGTTCAGTTGCTATGTCACAGGTAGTACTATTATGCTCAAGGTATTGCATTAGGTATCTTATTTCTATTGAAAATTTTAAACTAATTATTAGTAACTATTGTTTTACAACCAAAGTGTATTTCTGTCTTGTATTGTTATCCACCCACATGGTATAAATGTAATCACTATTGAATTAGGGTTTCCTTCCGCCCAACGTGGACCCACCTGAGCCTGGGCAAGCCGGAATTTAAATTGCAACATCCCATTCCACCATCCTGGCTCCTTGGGGAAACAAAACAATCAGTGTTTTATGGATTTTTGTGACTTAAATTTTTCTTAGTAACAAAAAAATTGGCACATGTTTCTTTTTGCATATTCTGCATATACAGGAACATAACTAAAATATAGTACTCTGGCCTGGCTGGTGTAGCTCAGTGGATTGAGAGCACGCTGGGAACCAGAGGGTCCCGGTTCGATTCCCAGTCGGGGCACATGCCTGGGTTGCGAGCCAGGTCCCCAGTGAGGGCCATGTGAGAGGCAACCATACATTGCTCTTTCTCCCTCCCTTCTCCTCTCTCTGAAAATAAATAAATAAAATCTTTTAAAAAATAAATAAAATGAAATAAAATATAGTATTCTACCTATATCAAGTATTAAGGAAGGGCAGAGGAAGAGCAAGACTTAAGCCATCTGGTGATAATGATCACGGTCAGCACTGTGCACAGCCTGCTGGTGACAGCCCCTCACATCCTTGCACAGTTCCGAGATACATGCATCGTCTACCAACATAAGCACACTTAGGCCACTTTATGTCCACAGAGCAAATAACAAATATTGCAGGATTTTTGGTTTGCGCCCTGATCTCATAGCTGTAGTCATGTAAAACCAACAGATTGCTTGAACAGAGAACTCCATTACTGTCTTTGCTCACCACATGAGAAGGTATAGAGTCGTGATCAGGGACATGTGCTCTGGTTTCGGACTGCTTCAGTTCAAGTCCTGGCCACACCTCTCTCTCATCTTGTACTTCTTTGCATTCCATTTCTTCATATGTGGAGGTAATAATAAAATCTGTCCCATGGTAAAGTACTTAGACATGTGTTTCAAATATCTTAAGTAAATATCAAATATTAGCAATTGCTAAGCATTGCTTGAAATGCTAACTCTGCTAAAATACCACCCTGACCCTGTCCAGTTAGTTCCTACTCAGTTTTATTTATTTTGTATTGTTGTTCAAGTACAGTTGTCTCCATTTTTCTGTTACCACTTTTCCTGCCCCACCCATCCCACCTCCTGTCCTCAATCCTTCCCCCCCCTGTCTTTGTCCATGATCCTTTATCCACGTTCCTTCACAGCCCTTTCCCTTCTTTCCCCCGCTACTCCTCCCTCCCCTCTGGTCACTGTCAGTTTGATCTTTATTTCCATGTCTCTGGTTCTATTTTTCTTGCTTGTTTGTTTTGTTGATTAGGTTCTACTAATAGGTGAGATCATATGGTATTTGTCTTTCAATGCCCGGCTTATTTCACTTACCATAATGTTTAGTTTTAGATTTCTTTGTGTCACACAAGTCTCAGTCTAGATCCTGCCTTCCTGTTAAATGCTTTCATATCATCTTGAAATTTTTTAGAGATATTATACTGCTTGTTATTATATATTTATGAGTTTTATTAGTTTATATTTACATCCTTCATTGGACTCTAAGCTCCATAAATAAAATATTATTTCCTAAAAAATTAAAGAGTTTATGTTGTTCACAATTTTATTTGTAGTGCCTAGCAGTATCTGATACATAGTAGGCCCTCAATAAACATTAGTTTCACGAATAAATGAATGATTATACATCTTAATTTTATTTATTCTTCACTTCTCATTTTTCACACTGTAAATAACCAATGCTGCAATAAATGTGGCCTCCCAATAGTCAAATTCTACAGTGCCAGCTGTCTTGTGTAAATAAATCATTGAATTATCTTTCATGATTAAGATAGGCAAGATCATCTCTAAAATCAGCATTTTGTAAGACTTACAATATGATTAAAACAGATTGTAAGTAATACATTTGCTAACGGCGTTCCCAAACTAATTCTAATTTACTCTCTCTCTTTTTTTATTCTGGCAGCAACATAATGGAATTAAAAGTTTTCTTTATATTGACAAAAATTAATCAATAATCATTTGTTTTACATCAACTTAGCTTAAGCACTATGGCAAGGTGTCCTATTTATAATAGGCATTGCAGCTGTTTTCATTGTTTTCTGTAGCACATAACCATGTAAGGGCTCAATGACAAATAAATACATCTTAATGTCAATGAAATAAATTTGTGCCCACAAACCAGGACCAATAAAAGAATCCTGGAGTCAGAATTCCAAAGAGTTCATTGCTAAAGGAAATAAAACCGCTTAGGAGCTCCATGTGGAATGGATGCTAGAAATTACAAATGCAGTGGGAATATTGGAGATGTCCACCACATTTGAGCAGAGTCATCACCGTCTCCATGGAAACCACCACCCCCCTACTTCTGGGAGAAAACAGCAGCTGTTCACCAGCACACAACCAAGAAAAATGCAAAATGGTCAGAAATGGATAACTCAAGATCCATTTAAAATTGTTTAAAAGGATGTCCATATGCCATTTATAGATGTTCCTGAAAACCGTTCCCCCTGTTTCCCTCCATTATCCCCTCCCACCTCCCCTCTGATTACTGTCAGTTTGTTCTTAATTTCAACATCTCTGGTTATATTTTGCTTGCTTGTTGTTTTTTTTTAATTGTTTTTGTTGTTGATCAGGTTCCACTTATAGGTGAGATCCTATAGCATTTGTCTTTCACTGCCAGGCTTATTTCACTCAGCATAATGCTCTCTAGTTCTATCGATGCTGTCGCGAGGGGCAGGAGTTTCTTCCTTCTTTCTGCTGTGTAGTATTCCATTGTGTAAATGTACCACAGTTTTTTGATCCACTCATTTACTGATGGGTATTTAGGCTGTTCCCAGCACTTGACTATTGTGAATTATGCTGCTATGAACATTGGTGTGCATAGATTCCTTTGAATTATTGTTTCAGGGCTCTTAGGGTATAATCCCAGCAGCAGAATTGCCGGGTCAAAAGTCAGTTCCATTTTTAGTTTTCTGAGGAAATTCCACACTGTTTTCCACAGCGGTAAAGGAATAAGATGAACAGAGCTCTGTTTTTTGTTGTTGTTTTTGTTTGTTTGTTTAAGTATGTTAGGCTCTATTAGCTTCCTGCGCATTGTGAAGAATGCCAGAAAGGTAGAGATACAAGGTAGATAGGAATTTACTTTAGATATCATTCTCCCACCATGTTGGAATAATACATTGTAGGAATTTTGCAAAGTGAAATTACAAGGACATAATCATAGTTTTTTTTTTTTTTTTTTTTTAAGAAAGCAACCAGGGAAAGTATCTTGAGGGGCTACTTTTAAAAAAGAAAGGGGAAA
Source organism: Micronycteris hirsuta (assembly GCA_004026765.1). Taxonomy (NCBI): domain Eukaryota; kingdom Metazoa; phylum Chordata; class Mammalia; order Chiroptera; family Phyllostomidae; genus Micronycteris; species Micronycteris hirsuta. Next base: position 86,600 of record PVJI01000668.1, read on the forward strand.
AAAAAAAGAAAGCTAACGTATGCCATTATGTCGTAGATAGAAACAAATTTGGAAGAGGAAGGGAAATAAAAGAGAAGATGGTGTTCTATGGGCACAATCTATCAACTCAATGACTTTATATGCTTCCTTCATGTGAGCATTTATGTGTCTCTTGTGGGTAAATATCTGCTACAAAGCTCTCATTGCTATGCACTACTCAACACTCAAAGTCTTTAGATAAACACATGGAGCCCAATCAGGCACTTTGGGCCATGGCAGGAAGGACGGAGATCTGGGTGGTTGGGGGGGGTGTTTGCATGAAGAACGCAAGATTGTAATGGGAAGAAAAACACGGGCACTCCTAACTGCTAGACTCTGAGAAAGGCCTCCTGCCCCATCAAATTTTGTCTCTTAACCATTTGGAGGAGGATTTCTTTAGTCAACTTCACCAAGCCCAACTAGAAAGTATAATGCAAAATTCTGCAATGGAGGTGGAAACACCAAAAGAGGGGGAGAAACAGAGAGAGAGAAGAGAGTAGAGGAAGGTCGGGGGAGGGGAGGGGCAAGGTCCACAAGCAAAGAAGCAACAGATACAATTTCTAGCACCAGCCCCATTTCTGTTCCCGGAACCATTGCAAGTCCCAGCTGCATTCACACCTTCAAATTTCCAAATACATCCCATTATCTTTATAGAGACTCCCCCTTATTACACAGTGCAGTTCAAACCTATTTCCATTACTGGCAACACAAGGGGGAGATTATTACATCTTTGTCCCACACTAAACGCCCAGGCATAAAGGGCATCGTTAACCTGCTCTGATACAAACACACACACACATAACAGTCGGGAAAAGAGGTCAGTCTGAGGGGAGAAAGATTCCAAATTTAGACTGTATGAGAACAAGTACAATAATCATAAGTGAGAAAGAGTCTACTGGATTCATCAAAATTCACAAATGTATACCTGCTAAAAAATACCAGCTCATTTCTTTTCATTTCCTCCCTGTTCTGGTGAGAACAATGAATCTTAGTTATTCTTGAGGTTTCCCCCAGCATTATGCCAAGGTCCTAGGTCAGTTGCAGAGGCAAGCGCTGGGTGAGCCATTGTCGTCCTAAGCCCCTGGTTCTCCATGGTCATGGCTGAAATGCACATTGGTCCTGCTCATGTGGCCTTTTCAGGTTTGTCACTTTGGAGACTCAGGCACTTGGAAAGACTAGAAGCTTTAGGCCTAAGTCATCAACTGAATGCCTCCAATGCATGTCACATTCCCAGGGTCATGCTCTGAGGCTCACATGGAGGTTATTTTCTAGAAGAAAGCCTGCACTCTCTCTCCCTTCCTGCTTCTTAGGAAGCACTCCACCTTATTCCATTTTTTTTTAATGCACTTAGTCTTTTGGAAGCAAAAGCCAGGAAGCCTGATAGCACCTACTTTTCTAATTTGTCACATTTCTTCTTGGGCTTTAAAGCATAGAGCTTGAATGTGGGCAACAAAAGATGGATGTTAACAAAAAGAAGAAAATAATTAATGTGTTAAATTATTTTCAGCCCACCACCCTATAGGTTTTCAAAGACTTTTCTTTGAAAAACCCTCAAATTCTTGTGAGATATAAAGCACAAATTTTAAGGCTCCGCACTAAAATATCTGGGTATAACCGAGAGGGCTCAAGGCAAGACTTCTTTGTGACCTAGTGCAAATAATAGGGAAGATGTCACGATGACAGGTGGTTTTCCAGGAAGTTGTATCTAAGGATCAGTTATTGAACTCTCCAAACATCAGTGACATGGGATATTTCTAACAGAAAGTTCTGTATTTTGACTTCCATTGACCACTTGACTTTTGTGAGAAAATGTGAACACATTCCCACAGAAAACATGAGCCTCAAGATATCATAAATCACATGTTTGGGTACAATAAAGCTTTAAAAGTACATATTTAAAAGAAAAGGCTGATTTCCTGATAAAATATTAATACGGTTGCTCAAATTAAGTCACTAGATAGGAATGCAAAGCAGCCAAAATTATTGTTCTGTTTAGTGTGATAGCTTTAAGCTCAGAAAGGAAAATAGCAATGTTTGCTCAGTGAAAAGTACTTAGATTGCCAGGTTAGTCGGCGTCTTTTGAGCCCATTCTCCAGCTCCTTAGGAGTCTGGTCATTGGGGGAGACTCCAATAAAAAGTCAAAGAGAGACAAAGCATAAATAAAGGACACTGGGCCCTAAACTTGAATTAGGAAATAGGAAGCAAATTCCTAGAAATGCATCCAAACTTCCTTGTCTTTCAAAACACCCATTCCTATCACTCATCACCTTCTGAGCCTCCTTATTTTGTGTCATATATTATTTTCTGTGAGTGTGATAAATGATTTAAGATAAGAAGTTTTGGAGTCATATATTATTAAATACCATATTATAAATATGCTAATACAGTCTTTGATAATATTATTCATACTATATAAAGATAAATTTTAAATTTTCCCATTTAACAAGTGATGCATACTGTTTCATTTAATTTAAATTAATTATGTAATAAAGAGCATGAATTGTCAACAAATAAATTCAAATATGATATATATTGTTTTCTGTTTGGAGAACTAATAGGTATTAAAATGCAGATTAAAATTTAACTATGCTTCATACCGTCAAAACATAAGACAAAACACTTTTTGGTAACTTATAATTTGGAGTCCTTGGAAACTGCATTTTAAAAACAACTCATTTATTTTTTTTAATTTATGCTTTTTTTTCCTACTTGATGGGATGTAAATGTTCCAGGTTGATTTCTGCCAGCAGTTTGCAAATAGCAAACTGAGGATGTAAATACTCTTTATTTCCATAAATCAAAAGCCAAATTGGATTCAATTGTCACTACGTCTTCAATACAAGATAGGCCTAAAGAAACATCTGAATAAATGTAAAGATAGGTTATGTTTCCGGGAGGGAAAACATAATATTGTATAGATATTAATTTCCCCTACATTAACCGAGAATTTCAGTTAAGTACCTATCAAAATCCCAACAATATTTTTTTCATAGAACTTGGTAATGTGATTCTATTTCTAGAAGAGAAAATATGCAATGTGCTGGGGAAATTTTTAAAAGGTAGAATAACGATGAGGGCTTACATTACAAGTTGACAAGATATATTACACAGTAACATAAACTAAAACACTATGATATTGGTGTGAGGACAGAGAAATAGATCAATGAAAAAGTATAAGCTGTCTAAAATCAGGCCAATGTATATATATATAAACATGCTATGGGTTAAACTTGATGTATTTCAAGTTCAGTGGGCAGAGTATAAACAAATAATGTAATTCCAAAAAATAAAGAAATTCTATTCTATATAACATTGGTTACAGAAATAAATACTATAAGAAATAAAAGCCTAAATAAAGATTTTAAAGGTGAAGAAATTAAGCAAAGAAGTAAGAGACTATGCTTAGGACTTTAGGATAGGAAAATCTTTTTTAAAATGTTTTTATTGTTGTTCAATTACAGTTGTCCCCATTTCCCCCCCATTACTCTCTCCTGCCCTACCCACGCCCTACTTCCCACATTCATCCTCCCCCCATAGTCTTTGTCCATGGGTCCTTTATACGTGTTCCTCGACTTGACCCTCCCCCTTCTTTTCCTGTTATCTCCTCCCCCCATTCCTCTGGTCACTGTCAGTTTGTTCTTTATTTCCATGTCTCTGGTTCTATTCTGCTTGCTTGTTTGTTTTATTGATTAGAACAGGAAAATCTTAGCCCCGGCTGGTGTAGCTCAGGGGATTAAGCGAGGGCTGCGAACCCAAAGGGTTGCCGGTTCGATTCCCAGTCAGGGCACATGCCTGGGCTGCAGGCCAGGTCCCCAGTGGGGACCACGTGAGAGGCAACCACACACTGATATTTCTCTCCCTCTCTTTCTCCCTCCCTTCTCTTCTGTCTAAAAATAAATAAATAAAATCTTTTAAAAAATTAAAAAAAAAAGAACAGGAAAATCTTAAAATTTAAAACTAGTACCAGAAAGCGGAAACAAAGACATAAATTTTAATTCATTAAAATATTTGCATGATTGAAGATAATTATATAGATTCAAAATAAAACTGACATAGAAAATAATAGCAACATATGTAACAAAGAATTTATTTTAATAAAGTAGAATAAACATTTAAATTAAGTATAGTCAAATAATCCAATAGAAAAATGAGCAAAACATTTTAATAAATAATTTATAGAGAAGGAAATGTAGATGATCATAAAACAGAGAAAGTTGGCTAACACTAGAATAATTAGAAAAAATATAGAATAATAAAGATATATATATATATTCATCTATCAACTGTAAAAACAAACTTAATTGTGAATATCTCATGTTGGTTAGTGTTGAGAACAAACATTTTTGTTATTGAAATTATGGTACACGGTATTCATACAGAAATATTAAAATATTTGAAATGCTAAGATGATAGTTAAATAATTTCCTGTTATAATCACAATGTTTGTTATACACATTCCCGTGTGTGTGTGTGTGTGTGTGTGTTTGTACAGCTAGATTCTTGGGCTCTAGACTAAATCTTCTGATTCATTTACTCTAGGGATGGTATCCAGTATTTTTATTTTTAAAATATTTCTCTGATATTCCTATGAAGTCACACTTACAAATTACTGAAGCAGAAAAAAAAGACCTCTTGGCATTTACATTGTTCATTCATTCAGAAATATTTATTGAACATTTCTTACGTACCAATCTGCCCTAGCCTCAGGATATACAAGTATTGTAGTGAATAAAATAACATTGGTGACTTAATGGAGCTTCTTTATTGGGAAAGCAAATAATCAAATAAATAAATTTATTGCAAAATATTCTCCAATCTAGATGTGGATTTGTATTTTACAAAATATAGAGTTACTCTCTTTTAAATATACTAAATGTTTTTTACATAAAAAGGAGTTATTCATATTGTAAACAAGAACACCACCACAAATAAATCATTAATATATGTCTGTGGTTTCTAGCGAGTGCTGTATTTTGCCATGTATAATGCATACCCATGGTTTGGGCCCAAATTTTCAGGAAAAATAGCTTTTGTTTTAATTTTTCAATTCAATTTTTTATGTATTTATATTTAGATACATGTCTTTTATATTATAAAGGAATTTTAGCATTTATTTTTGAACATATGGTACAAGAAATTTTACGTAACAAATAATTACAAAACACAAGAACAGATACATGGTATTTCAGGTACTACCCATGTATAATGTGCATCCTTATATTTCCCCACAAAAATTTGAGCAAAAGAGTATTTATTATACGTGGCAAAATAGGATAAGTAGTGTATCTCCCTACGTTTCAAGAAACTTTTCCAGAATATTCACAGCAATTAAAGTGATAATGGTATCTTAGTTTTGCTTATGCCAGTATCAGACATTGCTGAGTTTCAAATGGAAGTAATTTATCTGAGGATTAGGGGGTGGGGTTTGTTCTCCAGAACTCTACCCACATGCATAGACAGTATGTGGCAGAGGTCAGAGGAAGCCCTTAGAGGAAACCCGTGTACACGCACAGTTAGACAGTGGCTACTGAAATGGTGGGATGGAGGGTCTTATGTGTCCACGTTGCTAGGCTGGAGGACTCAGTATTTCATCAAACACTCATCTAAGTGTTTCTGCAAAGATAATCTGTAAATGTAGGTAACATCTACAATCAGTTGGCTGTAGGTAAAGATGACTCTCAAACAAGTGGGTGGGCCTCATTCAGTTAGCTGAAGCCTTAAGAGCAGAAACTCAAATTTCCTGGAGAATAAGAAATTCTGCCTCAATAATGAAATATCAGCCCTGGCTGGAGTGGCTCAGTGGATTGAGCGCCGGCCTATGAACCAAAGGGTCACTGGTTCAATTCCCAGGCAGGGCATATGCCTGGGTTGCAGGCCAGGTCCCCAGTGGGGGGTACACAAGAGGCAACCACACATTGATGTTTCTCTTCCTCTCTTTCTTCCTTCTACCCCCTCTGTTTAAAAATAAATAAAATCTGCCCTGGCTGGTGTAGCTCAGTGGATTGAGTGGGGGCTGTGAATCAAAGGGTCTCTGGTTCGATTCCCGGTTAGGGCACATGCCTGGGTTGCAGGCCAGGTCCCTGGTGAGGACCACGTGAGAGGCAAACGCACACTGATGTTTCTCTCCCTCTCTTTCTCCCTCCTTTCTCCTCTCTCTAAAATAAATAAATAAAATCTTTAAAAAAATAATAATGAAATATCAAATGTTACTCGAGTTTGCAGCCTGCCCTATGGATTTCAGATGCTAGTCTCACAATTGCATGAGCCAGTTTCTTCAAATCAACCGATCTCTCCCATAAGTATTTTTTTATTCTCTAGAGAACTGTAACTAAGGCCAACGATGAGGGCCAGGAGAATACAGGTAGGGCATGGAGCAACTTGCTATAAATGATATTTACACTCATTTCCTTTTCTTTTTAAATTAAAACACACAATAAAGCACAAATCCCATTCTACTTCTATCATGAAAACTAAAGACTTGGAGAACTTTTTAGTGTGTGCTACATTTGAGCATATGAAGACTTGAGTGGAAACCAGGTGAGTACATCATGTCTCAAACACTGCACTCAGCTAAACCCGGAGAGCCAGCATGACATTTATGACTGCTGTGCACATTTAATCATGTATGTTGATGCATTTTTGATTGATTCCCAAATTGACAATTGTTTAAACACAGGGTTCATAAAGAACACTGCTATTTAAATACAAATTGATAAATATAATAGAAATAGGAAATGAATCATAAAGGAATGTAGCCAGATCATTTATCTGATCAAACTTCTTCTATGAAATATCATTATATTATTAAAATATTATTGAATTAAGCATTCAATATGCAAATTAATTCTTTAAAATTTTTTTAAATTTATTGATTTTAATGAAAGAGAGGAAGGGGGAGGAGAGGAACATAAAATTGTTGTATCACTTATTTATGCATTCACTGGCTCATTCTCATATCTGCCCTAACCAGATTGGAGCAATGCTCTAACCAACTGAGCTACCTGGTAGGGCAAATTCATTTTTTTTAATCAAACAATAAAAGTATATTGATTAAAAAGCAGATACAGTACTTAGTGTTTTTTCCCCTCTCATTCTTCCTTTACAACTCAGATAAAGACAAACATTGACTATTGGGAGTTATATTTCTAGACTTTCTTATACACACACACAATGCAGGACATTGACAGACTAGCTTTTAGAAAGTAGCAAAGTCCTGGAGAATCTAAGGGGTTGATAACTCTTTTTTGTTTGTATCTGTCAGGCTCTGATTTATTATATGTTTTAATGCTGTTAATACAGTTGGCACTGTGTAAAAACCTACCTTCAATGAATTAAGTTCTACATATCAGTTCCAAAAATGGTATTCACTTATAAAAACTTTATATAGATCTATAGATCTATATAAAGATCTATCTATTCTATCTATCTACCTATCTATCTATCTAGTCTGTCTGGAAAAAAGTCCAGCCATTGTTAATAAAACAAGAATTGTTAGTACCTCATCGATGTAACCTGGCAGCCAAGGAGAATGGATTGGAATAAGCATGCTAGAACAATGACGACTTCACTGTACTAGTCAGTGGGAGTGGTAGACGCCATTGAGTGAGCATGTGCACTGTGTGGTTGTCACGTTCAAAGTAACTGAGTGAGTAGAGCAACGAATCTGTATCAAATTTTGCATTAAGTTTGAACATTCCTCCATGAAAACTATTTAGATGATTCAGACAGCTTTCGAGGACGGTGCAATGAATGTAGTGCAAATGAAATGTGGCACAAAAGTTTCAAAGATGGTCAAGAATCTGCTGAAAGTGATCCACCTTCTGGAAGGCCTGCAACAAACAGAACACCTGAGGATGTTGAACGTGTACAGGCTGCAATCAACAATATCGGTGACTGACAGTGTGAGAAGTAGAAGAAGCTGATCTGGGGATTTCAAAAACTACTGTGTCCAAGATTTTGACACGGGATCTTGGCATGAAACATGTCATGGCAAAATTCTTTCTGCAACTTCTGCTACCAGAGCAGAAGGAACATCATGCTGCCATTGTTAATGACTTGCTTCAAACCATTACCAATGAACCAGATTCCTCAAGAAGATCATAACCTGAGATGAATTGTTGGTTTAAGGCTATGATCTGGAAATAAAGGTCTAGCCATCCCAATGGATGTCGCGTGGTGCTCCACTCCTGAAAAAGTCTTGGCAAGGTCACAGCAAGATCAAGACCATGCTAACTGTGTTTTTTGATTGGAAAGGTGTTGTCCATCACTAGTAGCCCTCCAGGCCAAACAGTTAACAAGGAGTACTACTTCAATGTTCTTCGTCAGTTGAGAGATGCAATATGATGAAAGCAGCCACAGCTATGGGCAACTGGTGATTGGCAGCATCATCACAGCAATGTGCCTGCTCGTGCATCACGTCTCATGCAGAGCTTTTTGGTGAAACATCAAATCACCCAGGTGACTCGGTCTCATGATAGTTCAGATTTAGCACCTTACAGCTTCTGGCTTTTCCCAAAACTAAAAACACAGGGAAGAAATTTCAGACCATCGATGAGATCCAGGGAAATAAGACAGGGCAGCTGATGGTTATTTCAACAAAGGATTTTGCAGTGTTTTGAACAGTAGAAAAGACACTGGGAGAACTGTGTGAAGTCCCAAGGTAGATATTTTAAATGAGACTGGGGTATCATTATCCTATGCACAATGTTTTTTGTATCTTGTATCTTCTTTAATAAATGTCTCCATTTTTCATAGTACATGGCTGGATATTTTCCAGACAGAACTTTTGTGTGCAGGGGTGTATGATAATCTGTCCAGAAGGTATATAGCCATGTAATATGAAAAATGGAGACATTTATTGAAGGAGATACAAAATACAAGAAACATTGTACATAGGACAATGACACCTCAGTCCTCTTCAAATTAGGCATCTTGGGACCTCACACAGTTCTCCCAATAGCCATCACCTGCCCTGTCATATTTCCCTGAATTCATCGATGGTCAGAAATCTCTTCCCTTTCAAAGGTGATTTTACTTTTGGGGAAAGCCACAAGTTGCAGGATGCAAAATCTAGGCTGTAGAGAGGTTGAGTCACCTGGGTGATTTGATGTTTCACCAAAAAGCTCTACACAAGACATGATGCATGGGTGGGTGCATTGTCATGATGAAGCTGCCAATCACCAGTCACCCATAGCCATGTCCCTCTAAATCATCCCAATAGTTTCTGTGGAGTAATGTTCAAGCTTAATGCAAAATTTGATGCAGATTCATTGTTCTACTTGCTCAGTCATTTTGAATGCAAAGACCACACAGTACGCATGCCCACTCAACAGTGTCTGCCACCCCCACTGACTAGTACAGTGAAGTCGTCATTGTTCACACATGGACATTCCAGTCCTCTGTCCTTGGCTGCCAGGTTACATCAATGCCACACAAATTGTTCTCATTATGTTAACAATGGCTGGACTTTTTCCTGGTTTCAGGTAGACAACTCAAATTTGGCTCTTAACTGTCCTGTCCAGGACTCTACTGGGAGAAAGTGATGGCAAGCATGCTTGAGCAAAGACACGAGTAAGATTAATGTGTATATTAATATCATGGCCAGTAAGACTCTCAGTCCAAATGCACATTGAAAGCTCCTGCCTGAAAGCTACTGGAACCGAGAGCTGTAAGGAAGCCACAGCAGACTAATTGGCACAGTATTGTCAATCTCTCCAGAAAAGGGGGCCAACCACCTGCACTGGACAGAATTGTTTGTGTCCCTCTCAAAATTCGTATGTTAAAACCCTAATCTCCAATATGATGGTACAGGTCCCCACTTCATCTGCAGGGGATATGTTCTAATACCCCTAGGCTATTCCTGAAATGGCAGACAGTACCACATCTTATATACACTATCTTTTTCTTATGCATACCTACCTATAATAAAATGTAACTTATACATTTAGCACAGTGGGAGATTAACAACTAATAACAGGAAAATTATTACAATATACTGTAATAAAAGTCATGTGAATGTGGTCTCTGATAACCCATCTGATAATTGAGATGGCTATTAAGAGACTAATGGGTGGTTAGCATGTACAGCGTGAATACATTGTTTTTTCTGAAATTTGTATTTAATATTTTCAGACTGTGGACTGGAACCATGGAAAATGGAAAAACTGATAAGGGGGATGACTGTCTTTGGAGATGGGGCCTTTGAGAGGTGATTAGGTCATGAAGGTAGATTCCTCATAAGTGGAATCAGTGCCCTTATAGGAAGGCACATGAGAGCTTACTGCTGCTTTTTCCTCTTCTTTTCTCCCTCCTTCTTCTTTCCTTTTCCTTCCCTTCCTTCCTTCCTCCCTTCCTTCCTTCTTCCTTCCTTCCTCCCTCCCTCCCTCCTTTCCTTCCTTCCTTCTTCCTTCCTTGCTTCCTTCCTCCCTCCCTCTCTCTTCACTATGTGACAATACAACAAGAAGGTGTCCCTTCGCAAACCAGGAGCCTAATTGGCTGGTGCCTAGATTTTGGATTTTCCAGCCACCAGAACTGTGAAATGGAATTTCTGATTCAAGGCTTGAGATAGAGGCAATGGCTCTAGCTAATGAACATAGGCACCAAAGGTCAGCCGCTGTCTTGGTACACAAGGACAAAAGAGAGTTAATTAGGGAAAATCCTGTATCTAAATTCCTGTTTAGGCTTCATAATTCACAACCAATTCACAAATAAATATTTCTGCTCAGTGACCTGTTGAATTTTACTCAAGGTTGGTATATTCAAGAAAATGCAACTTCCAGATCATCTAATGGTACGGAGCGCCTTTTGCAGAGATCAGTATATACTAAATTTCCTCCTGTTAAAAAAGCTTCAAAAGACATAACAGTCCTCTAATAGAAAACCCAAATATAGTTGAGTTGCATTAGAATAAAGGTCTAATAGCAAAACTATGAATTTTAATTCATCTTCAAAATGAAATTCATTCTTATACTCTAAAGTAGCCAGACAGCCTTTATAAATGTTTCTTTTGATCTTTCATTTATCCAAAATCAATGTCAAGTAGCAATTTCCTATAAGTTTTTATTTCTGGAGGAAAATAACATAGTATCTTTACACAACTCTAATACTAAATAGACTGCTTGTTTAAAATTTATAATCCTGATTGGAAATTTAACATCTTAGGGCTCAGCATTTATGGTTTTCAAAATAACTGTTTAGGCTAGGTAATAAGAACCCCTAAACTAATACAATTTTTCTATGTATAATAAGTATAAATTATTTTATACACATATATATTATGTAGTATGTATATGTAAAGATGAATGTATTCACTTCAGCTCTTCTCAGTTTTTTAAGGAAATGCCATCATAAATGGATCTGATATATAGAGAGATACGCATATATATGTAGATATAGTTGAGATATATGTGTATGGGTACACATACACATGGATATACATGTCACATAATATGTACTGTATACACAGGTAAGAAACAAGATAGAAATACATACACACACTAGACATATGTACTTTTTATATATGCAATGAATAACATATATTCAGGGATAGGAAGGCCCTAAACCCTTAGTTTACTGAGAAGCCACTAAGGCCCAAAGAAAATAAATGACCTACTCAAGGTTATAGTGAGAAAAAAAAACCCCTAAGTGTTCCAATTTCAGCCTAGTGCTTTTCACACTTATTATTCTGATTTTACATCTTGAATTTCAGAAATGGAGAATAAACTATAGACGCTTCCTTTTAGCCCACCTTCCAGGTGACTTGTCTGCTGAGATTTGCTTTCTCTGAGATTTGGATTCTTACAAGTCTCTGTTTGGGAAGTACCAATTGCCATTCTAATGCAACTTACTGATCATGCAGACAGCCAGCCTCTCATAAATCATGTAAAGTACCTGAAAATATGATTTATGATCTAAGTTATGGGAAATGGGGTTCTTTAATGTTTTTAACCCTTCAGAATACTGTTACCTACCAGAGTCTCCTTCTCTGACTCAAGGGAAGGTGTTTCTCAATCCCCAACAGCCACCACCTCCGCCCCCATCCAACACGGACTTTTACCCATTCGCCTTCATCCATACGGAATTTGCAGCCTCTTGAAGTCATAAATTGAGTGTGAATTCTTGATTCAAACTCTTACTCCACTGTGGCTATTACAGAATATGGTCCTGAGGCATTGCTTCACATGGTAATTAAAGAACTGCACTTAATAGCATCTTACTGTAGAATTAAAAGAGCAAGAGTATTACACTTGGTTGCAGAATGCAGTCCATGAAATATCCCAGAAAACCCAAGATGAAACTAATTTAAACCATATGCCTTGTTGAAAAGGAACATGGAAAAAATGTCTGTAATATGCAGTAAATGAGGCCCATAACTCACTGGGGCCTCCAATGAGTTATGTGTTAAATCCATATTTTACAACATGGTCATGCAGGTTTTTAAATCACCCTGTCTATTAACCCTCTTTTTTGTGTGGAAGGGTTTATAAGAAAAACATAGCTCTGTGTGCATTAATATATTTACATATGCAAATAGAAATCATATACCAATAGGATTTTTTTACCCCCTCCCTTATGGCTCAATATATTATTGCTTCACCAAACCAACAAATTAAAAACTATTTCCAATTTGTTCCACAAATACCTCGTGGCTAAATGTTATTAATGCATTTGTCGGAAAGGCACAAATTCAAACATTGCTCAGTTAGGGAAGAAGAATACACAGCGTGCCTGCTTGCAATCGGTTTCAGCAATCTATATTTTCTTCACGGAGGTGAAAGTTTATGTCACCATAGAACAACAGTTATAATTTTGCTTTTACCATTCATCAACACTGATATTTCAGAGCCTGAAATCATCACTTTCTGGAGCTACACAGTAAGCAAGCTGTTGACTATTTTCTTTTGAGCAGACTCCTTTGGAAAAAAATAAAAAAAAAAAACTTGCTGCACATTATGGGTTTATCTTCTGCCTGGGACAGACACTAATAAATCACATTTGCTTTCAGCTATCATAGATTATTAGGCTTTTGTAATCATAAAATAAGCCCAATAAACTATTGCTATTTTCAGAAGATTGAAAATCACTAGGTATTTTCCTCTTTGTGTGAGTATGTGATTCCCTCATTTTTCAAGAGGGTGGTGTGTTACATTTCGACTCTGTCAGCACATTGCTTGTACAACAATAGAGCTTCCAACATGTGGCTGTCTGGGGGAGCGGGAGAGGAAGTGAGCGCAGGACACACGGAGTTCCACAATCACAAGGCCGTAGTGTGTTTCTGACAACCTTAAGTTAAAAGACTGAAGTTTACTTCATGGTATAAACCTCTGACACTGTTCTCTTTCACCTTCTCTCTTTTTGTCGACAATAATTGCTGATAATCTTTTGTAGAACAATGAAATCATTCAGTTTTAAGAGAGCGCACGAAGGCCATCAAACTGAATGAAGCCCCTAAAGGAGATTTATGTGAATTCTTTTTTCAACACAATTACTGCAATTAGATACACGTATACCTTTGTGTCCTTAATATCATAATTTTCACAGGGCAATGATCTAAAGGAGTTCCTTACTAGAAATAGATCTAAAACACGGGATTTCAATGACATTCTCAACTAAACTAATTGTGTGAGCTGGGAACAAGGTAATGAGGACAGATGTCAAGGTCAATATAATTACTAATTTCTGAATCTGGGTTACTCTTTCCAAGGGCCTTGCATATACGTTACAACGTATGACTGCCACTAATGGAAAATTCAGCTTTGGTTTTCGGGTATGAATGGAACGGTTATATTTTCCCAGTTGTGTCCCAAAGTGAACTGTCAAAGGAACAAAACCAAATCTACTTTCTTGTTGACTCTTCATCATATCGAAAGATGCAGATGTGAAAAACAAAAGACACACTTGGCATGATCACTGGAAATGTGTGCATTCCAAAATGCAGCTCGTAAAAATCATATTTATCCCTTTGAGAGGAAACTGGCACAAAAGAGGACAAATTCAAGGAGGAATTGTAGGGTTGGGTTAGTTACATTTCTAATAGTCCTGAAATTATTAGATAGCTATTGTCTTGGATCTTTTTTCCCTATCAGCCGCAGGCTGTCAGTATATCCTGTATCATAATTGCTATGAAAGGATGCTATTCCAGAAGACGTTCATTTCCAGGTTTTTATGCCAAAGATGCTGGATGATCACCATGTTTCAAAGTGATATCAGTATTCCATAAACAGTGTTTCAGAACTCTATTCACCCATCTTGGCCAGGATAAACCAACAAGGGTAGAGAGATGCGGTTAAAAGGCATGCTCTAACAGAACATTATTTCAAAGCCAAAATTAATAGAAACTGCTCAACTAAACAGATTTAAGGACCTGGTGGGGGGGGAAGCTGGCAAATAATAATATAAAGAAAAACAATAGTATCTCTCTCTCTCATGCACAGACACATAAAGAATTACACAATAATAATTCACATGAGGCCTGTCCAGCTATTGTTAATATAATGAGAATGATTTGTACAATGTCGATGTAACTTGGCAGCCAAGGAGAGTGGACTGGAATGCACATGCATGAACAATGACAACTTCACTGTACTAGTCAGTGGGGGGATAGATGCTGTTGAGTAAGCATGTGTACTGTGCAGCCATTCCATTCAAAATAACTGAGTGAGTGGAGCAAAAACTCTGCATCAAATTTTGCATTAAGCTTGAACATTCTGCTGTGGAAACTATTCAAATGATCCAGAATGCCACAGTGATGTGCAACTGGTGATTGGCAGCTTTATCACAGCAACATGCCCACTCATGCATCACATCTCGTGCAGAGCTCATGCGGGGCAAAACATTAAACCACCCAAGTGACTCCATCCCACTATAGTACAGATTTGGCACCATGCAACTTCTGGCTTTTTTCAAAACTAAAATCACCTTTGAAAGGAAAGAGATTTCAGACCATTGATGAGATTCAGGAAAATACAATGGGGCAGCTGATGGCAACTGGCAGAACTGTGTGAGATCCCAAGGTGCCTACTTTCAAGTGGACTGAGGCGTCGATGTCCTATGTACAATATTTCTTGTATCTTGTATCTTCTTCAATAAATGTCTCTAGTTTTCATATTATATGACTAGACACCTTCTGGACAGACCTCATATTTACCACATATTTTATGTTATAGAAAGCCTCATTTTTATTCTAATCCTTTTCAAAAATGTGCTTATTGAACAGAATTCTATTCAACACAATATCTCATTATTCCATAGGGAGTGTGGATGGCAAGCTTTCTGAGTTGTAATTGTCCAACAGGTTCCTGGAACTAATTGGCTAATTCAGAAAGCCATCTCCTGCCACAGGCGTGACTGACGCTTCCCTGTCTGCAGTGCTGCACTGCCAATCTGCCTCTGCCTGTCCCGGCTTCCTCCACTGTGACACTGAGCCTTGTCCTGCCAGTTGTTGGTTTCCACAAAGAAATGTTTCCCTGGTGGAACAAGACATTTAAAATCCTGATGTAAAAACACTTCTTAAACTCACCCCACTAAAAAAAAAGAAAGAACAGGAAATCTTTCCATCCTCCACCCCATATACCGACAGCTTGTCTCTCTCTGTTTTTCATCCAAATAAGCAGAGCTTGTAAATTCTGTCCAGGAGACATGGACTGAAAGAATTAATCAAAGTGCTGTTTATGAGCTGCTCAGAGCAGATTAAATGTTGTGTTGACAACACAATTTGCAAATTATCTAGCAACATCAACAGACATACAGCAATGAGCCAAGCCAATTGGACACCTTTGGACACAAGAGGACCATGTATTTCCTAGTCTTCCTTCCAAAACCAAGTCCTTTCGAATGAGTTTTATCCAACATTATTTGCAATCTCATTACTGCAGATGAGTTTCTTTTAAAATTTATTTTGGACTATGCCAGTTTTATTTCTGCCACATGCAAGTCAAATCTCCTATAACCTGACCACGAGCTTTCTCCCCAGCCTCCCTAGTCTAGCCCCCTCCAAACACCCTGCATTACAACCCACCACCAGAATCAAATTAGTTATTATATTTTTCCATTTTGGAATTTTTATTTTTATTTTTTTTATAGTTTTCATTTCCTCCTGAGATTTCCTACCTATTAATGCATTTAAATCATATTTTCTATTAATTATTAGATTATATTTTATATTAATTCTTCAAACACTTATATGAGTTGCTTTACAGTTTTTTGCTAATGTTCATATCAGTGATCTTCAGATTTGTTTCTAATATTTGTTCACTTGTTTTTTCATTACTTGAATCTGAGTTTCATTTTTCTGTTTCCTTTTATGTTGAGTTTTTTTATTATGTACTGGTAATTATGAATAATATTGTAGACTCTAGGTCCTTTTATTTTTCCCTGAATGCTATTTATTTTTTATTTCAATCATGAGCTGGTCATCTAAATTGTATATGGTTGATTTTATGTATTGTTATATGGATCTCTGCATCTAAAACATTTCTTTAGGTTTTTTTTTTTTTTTTAATATTGTAAATTCTAACTCCAAACTCCCAAACCTAAAGATCTTGTCAGGGCTTCGTTTTGGCTTAGTTAAGGCTGTTCCAGAGTAGACCCAGCTCCAATGTATGGACATTACTCCTGAGAGAAAGAAATTCCTAAGGAGCCCTACTCTCCGGTATCTCAACCAGATTCCTAAAGTGTTCATGAGATTTGTCTACTCTAGGCCAGAATTCCACTGTTCCTTAGCATTCTTCAAACTTTTGTATCCCTGTCCTACTATTAAACTCAGAACAGCGGCTTTCTGGTAAATCTAGGTAGTTTCATTCTCTGTGTATGCAGCAAAGAGAAAGTCAGGAACTCATGGGTAACTCCTGTCCCAAAGAACTTTTTATCTCTAGAACCCTGTCTTGAAGATGCCAGCTTCTTCAGGACTCCCATACTTAAATCTTCACTTCTTCAGCTCAGCAGGAACCATTATTCTTCCTTTGGAATCTAAGGATTTTCCCAAGTCAGAGAACCAGGGAAATCACGGGGCTCCTCTTACAAATTCCCCTTTTGGGTGATTGCTGCCTTGTGCTGCCTGCTGTGTAAAGCCTCCAGTCCAATGATTCATGTGTTTTTCCAGTTTTATGGTTGTTTGTGGTCGATTATGATATAATGGTCTAGTGCAGTACTCCATTATGTTATTAATACAGTTTTCTTTACAGTTTTTAAGTAAAGAAATTTCAGTGGAGATTATTCATGCATTATGAACAAGGCTAATTATCCTCCTTTATAACGCAGATGGCTCTGGGCTTGGGAGTCAATGTAATGATTCTGCCTGCTCGTATGATTTAGATTTGCCAAAAGAGAAAGCTTGTATCTAAACCTTCCCTTACCCACCAATTATGAAGCCTCCTGATATTTTTCCCCTGGCCCCAAATTTCTATTACAGTAATTTCTTTCAATGTTACAATAAATGTAGGCATATATCCTGCAATAGACACCAGTTAAAATTCAGTTTGGCACATATTTTTGAGGGATCCCAATGAGTGTTAGGAAAGTACAGTTGTATGAGCTGAGGATTCAGAGTTAAGATAGAGCATTGCTTCTCAAAGGCTCAGTTTCTTAATCTGTAAAATATGCTAGAACTCGGCACATTGTTAAGTTCTGTCTTTAAAAAATGTTTATTTCATTATAAGGCACTGATTAAAGTATGTTTATCCTATTTAAGAGGAAGAGGTGGAGGAAGGGGAAAAGGGCAGGTGAAGAATTTTCTATGGCTTTTATCCATTCTCACAAACTAACTTATCAGAATATTTATTAGTATAGCAAATCTTATTCTGAGGAAATAAAATTCAAGCTGGTCCTATTGACATATTAAGGAAAGGTTTTTGGCACCAAACATATCAACAGTTTTGGGAAGTATCACACATGGAAAGAGAACTATAATAAACGGGAGTTTTCAGAAGAGGCAATAAGAATACATTACGTTCATGCAGCCCTGGTTTTCAATAGTTCACTTGGCTAAACCTTCATTTTCACCCTCACCAGATGAGCAACTGGGAGATGTCATCAATGTTATATAAGCTGCCATCAAATGCCAAGCAGAATACTAAATACTTGGCACGGATTACTGTACATGGTTGGTACTACTTACACCCATTATACAGAAAAGATAAAAGCTTAAAGACTGTGGTGGACAGACTTCAAGGTGACCCTTGTGTTCCCTGCTCCTGGGTGTCCATGCCCTGTATTCCTTTCTTCTTTTCTTTGTGAGTGAGATCTCTGACTGATTTCTAACCAACAGAATATGTCAAAGATGATGAACCACTCCCGTGGTTACAACGTAGTATACAGAACTTCATCTTGCTACATATTCACTCTATTGGTAGCTTTGGAGAAGCAAGTTGCCATGAATCTTACAGCCACAAGGAAATACTGCTAAAAAATCTGAAGGAGCTCCGAGTTAGAGCTTTGCCAGCTGAACCTCTCATTAGAAACCAATCCTGACTTAAACTTCAGTTGCAGGCTTGTGAGGCACTAAGCCAAGAACTCTGCTGAAACTTGCATAGACTCCGGACCTTGAAATAATAAATGTATGCTGTTTTAAGCCACTAAGTTTATGGCAACTGGTTGCACACCAAGAGATAACTGACACAAGAATTATATTAATTTGTTCAAGATCCTGCAGCTAAGAAATGGCAACAATAACCAAAACAGATCTATTTTAATTCAAAGTGCTTATTCTTTATTAATATTCTATATTAAATACCACCCCTCCGCTCTATCGTTCCCAATCCTCCATCAGTGAAAATTTTATAATGCCAAAAACTTCCTAATGCAACCCAGAGTTTCAAATAACTTTGAACCTTGGCTATAAAATCCGCTTGTCTTTTATGTGAGATGGTGGCAAATCCCTCTATGTGAATAACAATAGGTGGTTCTTCCTGAACTCATGAGTGAGGAACCATTCTCAGGGATTTATGTGCATTATCTCATTAACACTTTGACTTTCTTGTGAGGTAGAAAGCATAATTATTCTGTTATAGAGAAAACAGCAAGTTATAGAGGTTATCAAATTTGCTGAACGTCATATAGGTTCTCCATGGCAACGTACAGATTTGAACTCAGGTGTGTTTTATCCTAAACCATGGGGTTTAAGGCAGAGTAATCTCTGAGCTATTGACAGACATTCCCATAAATCCTAGCAAATGAAAACACTGGAGGCGATGGAGGTCACCATTGCTAGCCTTTAATGTGATGTGTACGCAATCCTCTAAAGTAGGTGGGCATTGTCTACAGGGCACAGTACTACACACTGGACTGAGTGCTGTATTAGTATCAATGATAACAATCAATTTCATCTATCTACTCTGCAATTATTTACTTGTGTTCTAATGTGTTCCAGGAACACAAATACCTCTAAAAAGAAAGAACAGACGTAGTACAGGATTTCAAGGAGCTTACATTCTATTGAAAGAGAAAGGCAAGTGAATTGATTATAATTATGGCCCAAATATTGAATCTCTCTATGTGCAGACTTGACTCTTGTATTTATTGGCAAGTGACCAAAATCATCCCTGCCTCAATATGTAACCTCAAAAAATGAAAAACTTATTAAGAGAGGACTTTCTTTGAAAGTGAGGTATTAATATTTCAAATGTAAAGGTATCCCTAAATTTTAAAAAGTGATAAAACAGAACAGTGTACCCTCTGGAAGGCATTTAGGAGATATGCAAAATTTGATAAACTTGCTTTGTTGTTTTTATTTTTGTTTTAGAAAGGACAGTATAAATTATTCCCATTTTTATAGATTATATGTAACTGTTAGATCAACTCAGAGATACTAATTGTAATAAACAAATAAATATTTGTCTCAGTACTGGATATATTTGTTCCTCCCTACATCTTTTACTATCATTTTCTCACCATGTAGCAGCTTTGCTCTTAGGATGGGTTTTAAATGACCTGTGCATTCAGAATACTCCGACTCCCTTTGCCACAGTGGTGACCCAATTAGAAACTGTTGTTCAGCTAATAAGCATGGAAATGCCCAGGAGCACTTGACAGCCAACCATTCTGCCACCATGTAAGGAGGGTCCTCCCAAAATGATAGTGGGTGTTTGGTGACATTGTTTCATATCTAGAATAAGTCTGCCATAGTCTCTCCCTTCATGTAAACCAACAATTTTCTCTTTGTTTAAGCCAATACATGTTGAATTTCCTTTTATAGATAACAAACTTAGTGGTTGAGTATTGTGAATCCTTAAAAATTGTTCTCACCATGAAAAAAAATGATAATTATGTGACCTGATAGAGGTATTAACTTATGCTTCACTGGTAAAAATATTGCAATACATAAATGTATCAAATCAGCACTTTGTATACCTTAAACTAGAAATTTTCAACCTGTGTGCCACAAGAATTTTTAAAACATGCAATACCTGAGTGTTTAGTCAGGAGCACTGACCTCTTTTCCCTTCGATTGTCAGATAAGAAATGACAACAGCCAACACGACAATAGCCATTCAGTGTGAATGAATCAGAATTATACCTCTTTTTGTCAGAAACGCAAAAAATACATTTCTTTTGTGTACTGCAGAATTTTAGTAACTAGCTTTTGTGCGCCATGAGATTAAAAAAATAAGGTTGAAAATCACTGCCTTAAATATACACTGTACAATTATATGTCAATTATAATTGACATAAGTTGTATGTCAATTATATCCCAATATATATTATAATGAGTTTTTTGGATGTTTTCATCTGAATCAGTGCTTTATGATAATGCATATGTATAGTTAATAAATAAAACTGTTGGCATCTGACATCTGCGTCTTTCAGACACCTCCGTTAGTCAGTGTGATAGTTAGGCTTCAAGGGAGCACCAAGCAATCCTTACTTGCTGGTACTAGTTCCCTTGCACAGCTTCTTTCCGCACTGCATCAGGACTGGCTATAACCGGTAGTAGAATGGACAGCGTGTGATGTCCAAGGCTAAGTCATGAAAGGCATAAAAGTTTCCATCTCAGTCTCTGGGATGGCTCCCTCTGGGGGAAGAGAGCCATCAGACCATGAAGATAGGTGAACATCCCTGGGAGTGCCTCACGTGGAGAGGAAGAGAGGAACTTGGACCTACCATCAGCAGCCTGTGTCGACTTGCCATTATGTGAGTGAGCCGGTTTGGAATCTGATTCTGCTGTCCCAAGCCAGCCTTCGGATGAGTGGGGCCCAGCATACTCCTGACTGCAGCCTGGGTGGGAACCCGAGTGAGGACCACCGGCCAGCTACTCCTGAATTCCTGACCTACAGATAGGATAAAAAAATATATATAGCTCTTTTAATTTACTGAGTTTTGAAAAAGCTACACAGGAATAAATAACCAACACAATCATCAGGTATTTCATAGAGGTGTAGTTTTTATAAAAAGAGAAATAAAATAATAAATGACATCTTTCTGGTTATAAATAACTTACACTATTGGAAAGATTTATAACACAAATGAATAAAGTACATTCCCTTTCATATAGCTGACACTAAAAAATGCATCATTAATTAACTTAAAGACTAATATATAGTAGCCTATGAAAAAAGGTTAAATAGTGTAGTTCAAGAAATATCACAGCTGTGAATTAGCTGCTCGCCATTTCCTACAATCAAAAATTGTGTATGATGTTTATAAGAGTAGATGACCATAAAAATTAGTTTAAATCATGTTTAAAAATTAATAATAAATCTTAAGTGCTTTAATTCCTACAGCAGAAGTTGAAAATCTCCTATAGCTATTTTGACTAATCGATGGTTTTTGGCCCAATGATCAGCAGCTTACACTTTAGGGTTATAGAAACTACCCCAGGAGTGGTTTGCAAGATGCCGAAAAGCAAGAGAGCTGATACAGTGATCAATCAATAACCAATAATTTTATATAATTAATATTTGACATGAAAGATGGCTTGCTCAAGAATTCTCAGGAACAGCTGAAAATCGGTAAACAAAAATATATGTTTTTCCCTCAAGACGGAAGAAAGGAAGAAACAGTATGAGCACAGCATTTGTGCCAAAGGTTTACATTAACGGAGAGTTGAAAACATGCCGTTTGCCTTGCCTACACAAGTAGCCACAGAGAGCATATGAACTAGCAACCGAGGATCCTTTTGGCCCAAAACAAAAATTCAATAAATATGTTTGCTGAGTTCTACAAGATAATTACTCTAACACATGAAAAATAAACTTCTACAAGGTGGTCAGCAATTTTCTGGAGGACCAGGAACATCTAACTCCCTGATTTCATTAAGCTATTAGATTCTCTTTGATTAAAATTAACAATGGGCGCTACACCACCTGACAACGGAAGCTTTTCATCTGAGCAGCCCGTTAACACACGGCAGCGTTGTCCCGCTTATCGCGGCTTCCATATGAAACTTGGAAGAATAGAGCTTCCTCAGCCCAACAGCTGGGAAACCCCACTTCTGAGATAAGAGAAGTTGTGTTCATCGTGACGAAAAGTGCGACATTATGAAGGAATTTGCAGAAATAATAGGATCTACATGGAAAGATGCTGAGGGCATTTAACAAATCTGTCCAGACACTGACTTATGTTTTAAGCTTCTCTTCAAAACTGGGCTTTGCATTTATGGCTGTTATCTAACTTGAGTGTGGCTTTTCAGCTCTGGATAATCACATGCTGCTCTGCATTCTCTCCCTTTCCCTCTTTTGTCTTCCAACAACAGAAATGACATTTAGCAATCAAAGCTCAGAGAAGAATTGACTAGAGCCAGGTTTTCTAAATCTCACAATGTTGTTTTAAGATGTAAGGCTTCTTTTTTTAACAGAAATAGAAATAACAACTGCTAGTTACCAGATGCAGCTACAAGTAATTTACTTCTGTTCACTCACTTCAGTCTCACAGGAACCCTGAGAGGGAATTTATTGTGATTATCCCCATTTTACAGATAAGGAAACTAACCCATCAGGAAGTTGAATGATTCACCAAGGTCACAAACCTCATGAGCTTTGTCATCTGTCTCCAGACTTATTACTACATAACATACTAGAATATATTTCCTGCTCCCCACCTTTTTTTGTTTTTAATGTGATAGCAATCAAGGAATCAAAACTCTGGGCAGAGCTGCCTGATGTTTGGGGGTTTGACAGAGTGATTTTTGTCTGTAGATTTTCTTTGTAAAATAGTTTCAAAGTTAGCAACCCACAAGTTTGAGCAAATATAGACGTTCTTGAAAATGGCTGTATGAATCCAATACTTTTGTATGCAAAATGATATTTTAAATGAACTAAGAGAACTACTGTTTAAATTACTTTTCAAAGTACACTTTAGAAATTCAAATTCCCATAACTTGGGCTTAGTTGAAGTATGTCACCTTGTAAATGATTTTTTTACCCTTCTTGGATAATAGATAAAGAAAAAGAGCAAAGAAAAACGATAGAAGGAATGCCAAATTGTAAGAAGAAATTAACTTTAAATTTGTTGTTTAATCATATGACTGATTATGATAAACTCCTGATTATAGAGAATTCTGTGGTTTACAAAAATGTTTTCAAATCTATTTGTTATTTGGTGCTTAAAATTACTTTGTGATGAAAAAACTCCAAGTATAATTATAACCCCATTGCATGTGAGTAAGTGATTCCTATCAACTCTTGAAAGGTAGGAACAGGCTTTTCTATATTCACTTCTGTATCACATAATATCTGAAATACAGTAGGCACTCAGTAAGTAGCTCCTAAATAAATGAATGAATCAATTAATGAGTTAATATGTGAATGAGAGGTCCAGATTTTGATTTCTAGCCGGACTGCTGGGGAATGAAGTTCAGCTCTGCCATTTTGTAACTTTGGGCACAAGGTTTTTTAATATCTCTGAGTCTCAGTTTCCTCAAAATGAAAAGATTCAGATGCAATGAGCTAATGCATGTGAAGTACACAAAATAGACTCCAACACATAGTAAGTTGAAATATATATTCAGTGAATGAATGAATAACACAACGATTAAGTAAAATAAAGGCTCAAAATAAGTCTGTGACTTCAAGTGCAAGTTCTTTCCATTACCACACCACCCAATAACATTTTAAGGCCTGTGAAATCCACCCTCAGCTGGATTAAACCATGTAACTAATGGGCTGACCGAGACAATAGACCAAGTCTTAGACAGATCTTGGCTTAATCTGGTCCAGTGCCTCATCCCATGGTTCAAAGTAACTTTGATAATTTCTTCAAGCCTCCTCTGGAACTAGCTTTCCATTTTGGGAGCCATAGAGGCTGAATCCCAAAGAATGAAGTTAAATTTATATGTCTTTGTTTTATGGTCTTAAATTATGTTCCTAGTAAACTGCAAGGTCCTTGAAAGCAAGGATGGCTTCAAACTTGCTCCCCGGAGCTTAACACGGTGTCTGGCAGTCGGTGGGTTCTCTATAAATACTTGTTAAAGGAACAGACATCCCACCGAGCAGCTTCAGGTTTTCTAAAACATTTTCTTAAAGTATTTATTTTGAAAAATTTAAGTATTCCAGTGCTGTGATAAAAAGAGCATACATGTTTAAATACATTATATCACAAAATTTCACATACTGCATCACCAAAACAATGAATCTTAGAGTCAGATGAGCTCATGTAGGTGCTAAGTTGAATAAAGCATCATCTGCCATTTTCTGCATTCATTTATTAATTCTTTTCATTCAAAAAATATTGAAATAAAACTCAAATATTGATTAAGCACCTACTTGTGCCAGGAACCATCTAGGAAACAAAATGGACCAAGTTTTCTACCTTCATGGAGATTACATTCTAATGGATAGGCAGACAAAATGCAGCGAACTATGTAGTTTATCATAAGGAATAAAGCACAATGGACTAGAATTGTATTGGGCAGGGGTGGAGGTTGCAATTTCAATTAACGTGATCAGGGTAGGCCTCACTAGAAAAATTACAGACTTGAAGCAAATGAGGGAGTTAGACTGATGGACATCTAGGGTAAGATAGTTGAATGCCCTCATGAAAAAATAAACATTAACTCATGCCTCATACCATAAACAAAAATATATTTTTGAATGGAGTAAAGATCTATATACATAAAATACAAAATAAATAATGCTCTTAAAATTAAAATATGAGGATAACTTCATGACATGGATTTGGAAGAAATAGGGCATTAGCTCCAATCAAAAAGGAAACGTTAACAAATTTGACTATATTTTGTTCATCAAAGTCATTATTAAGACAATAAAAATATCTTTTATCATCCTATAACTGACATAAAACTAATGTACAGAATATATAAAGAACTCCACTTCTGGTATTATACCCTAAATATTCTGATACACCTATTCAAAAGAACCTATACACCCCGATGTTCATAGCAGCACAATTTACAATAGCCAAGTGCTGGAAGCAATCTAAGTGTCCATTAGTAAATGAATGGATCAAAAAACTATGGTACATTTACACAATGGAATTCTATGCAGCAGAAAGAAAGAAGAACTCCTACCCTTCACAACACCTCAGATGGAACTGTAAAGCATTATGCTAAGTGAAATAAGCCAGGTGGTGAAAAACAAATACTATATGATCTCACCTATTAGTGGAACCTAATCAACAAAACAGACAATCAAGCAAAATAGAACCAGAGACATTGAAATAAAGAACAAACTGACAATCACCAGAGGGGGAGGTTAACAGGGGGGAAAGGGGGAAGGCTCATCAAGGAACATGGACAAAGCAAAAGGGGGGTAGGATTGAGGGTGGGTTGTGGGGATGGGTGGGGCTGGGGGGAGTGGTGGGGGAAAAATGGAGACAAAAAGAACTTCCATAGATCAATCAGAAATGACAGAAACCCAAAGGGAAAAAATTGGATGAGAGACTTGAACAGGTACTAACAGAAGAGATTATCTAAATAGGTAGTAGCCATATGAAAAGGTGTTCATCCTCATTAGTTATAATAAAGGCATAAATTGAAAACACATAGATTATGAATGCAGACTCAAGAAGGACAAAAATTTTTAAAAGCTAAAAATACCAAGTGTTTTCAAGGATGTGGGACAATTGGAACTCTCATGTATATATGGTTAGAATGAAAATTGATACGTT
This sequence comes from Micronycteris hirsuta, assembly GCA_004026765.1. Lineage (NCBI taxonomy): Eukaryota > Metazoa > Chordata > Mammalia > Chiroptera > Phyllostomidae > Micronycteris > Micronycteris hirsuta. The sequence continues at coordinate 112,673 of PVJI01000668.1, forward strand.
TGACACAGAAAGTAGTGTGACATTATGTATTAAAGTCCCTGTGACTCCATAATCTACTTCCAGCTATATATCCCTCTGAACTGTGTATACACAAAAATTAAGAGACATGTACAAGAATGTCCATGACAGCATCATTTAATATAATTCACATCTAAAAGTAAAACCAAATGCTCATCAATGGTAGAATGGAAAAATGAACTGCAGTACATTAAGGCAATGCACAGCAATCAAAACGAATAATCTACTATTACACACAATGCCTAGGTAAACTCTCACAAACGTAATATGAGTGAAAGAAGCCAGATATAGAACACATAGGCACAAAGACTGCACAATTGCTTTTACAAAGTTCAGAAACAGACGAAACTCAACTAAACGGCTTTGGGACGTATAACTGGTGTGTTAAATATATAGTGAAGATATTGATATTAAAAAATCAAGAGAGTGATTCCTGGTTAGAAGAGACAGGGGTAGTAACTAGAAAGAAGCACGTAAGGGCTTTTGAAATGCTGGCAATACCTAATTTCTTGATCTTGATGGTTTTCGTGAGAGTTTCTTCAGAATAATGTATTATTATCAATGTGCATTTAGGTAATTTTTGTATGTGTTTTTCATAATAAATAATTCTGAAATCATTATAAAGATATTAAAAACTTTAACAATTTTTCAAATTTGGAGAACAATGTCACATATGGAAAATCTCTGTGCCGTCCTCTCCATTTTATTGTACACCTAAAACTGCTCTAAAGAATGAAGTCAATCAAAAGAGAGAGAAAGTAATAAGAAAAAAATTAAAGGGGAAGAATTAGAAATTATGATTACAGACCATATTTTTGAGGAATTCTGTTTCAAAATAGAGTAAATAAATGAAACAGTAGCGGTTGGGGCAAGTGATCTCAAGAAGAGAATTGATGGGAAAAATTGATCCCATGCATAGAAAGCAAATGAGGAAAAATAATGGAGAATTCCTGAAGCAAGGTCTTTGAATAGACCCAGAGGGACAGCGTCTAGGGCAGCAGTAGGAGGGCTGGCATTAGATGGGAGCATGGATCCTTCACCTATGGAAACAGGCAGGTGGTACTGATAACGGATGTCGGAAGGTGAGCTCATATGTCGGTGATGCCCTACAAACACTCTCTTTTGTTAGCTTCTATTTTTGCATTTGCATAGGAAACATGATGGCTGGCTGAAAGTGAAGATAACAAAATGGTCTTAAGGGTTCAGAAGAGAAAAGAAGGTATCAAATAGTCCTCTAGCAAAGTAGAAGACTAAGTGGACAAAGGAAGTGTTGGACAAAGAACAGAGAGCAACGAGTCCCCTTCAAGCTAGTGGAAATGGATATGAAGTGAGAAGAGTCAGCGCACTGCGTACTTTTCTCCAGTCCTGTTCAATTTCAGAAGTGTAAAACTTCAGTACACATGTACACACCCATATAACCACACATGTACACACTGAAATATATTCATTTATATGAATATGTACACATATGTGTGAGTTTTTCTGTCTCGTCTTATTAAAATGTAGAATTCAAGAGCCAATTTTTATTTATTTATTTACTTATTTATTTATTTATTTATTCACAGCATCCAAAATAGTGCTAGGCATATAGTACAGTCTCAAGAAATATTTGTTGAATAAATGAGTGAGGACAGTTTTTAAATATTATTAATGCTTTGGTTTTAAAACAAAAATTTCAACTACACTTCTTTCAAGCATCTGGTTCATTTCACTCATCAGGTATTTTGACGTGATAAGGACAATGAACTTAAAAACCAAGCTGTAGAAACCAGCTTGGCAACTGCTTCTGTTTCAATCACAGCATTTTCAATTCTGTGCAATGAAAACAAAATATTCAAGTAAATTATATAATGAGATTGATCTGATTTCAGCTGTCGTCCATAAATGCTGAGTTGAAATTTTGTGTTCAGAAATAAGCACCTCGTTTAGCTAATATGAAGGACTTTATAATAACTAAATATTAATTATTTAACTTGCAAAATAACATTACACTGACAAATGTATTTTTTATGTTTTAGGATTCTGTGTAACAGTTTACTTCCATTCATGTAAGATTTAAATCCACTACCTTGGAAAATAACTAGAAAGGCAGACTTATCAAATATGAGAGTGACAAGAAACTAGGGGAAGAGAACAGATTCATTGATGATGAAAGCAAAATGGAAAATATTTTGACACACTGAAGCATTGTATTAAATCTAGTGTGTTAAAATTTAATAGGGATATAGTAGCTATTTGGGGGTCTCCCAAAAAACTACTACACAAGTAGAGCACAGGGACAATTTGACTTACCAGAACACAGATGAAAATAATTGTTTCAGTTGGCAAAAGCCTCAATGAGTACCTATGATGAGGTGGAAAAGGCCCCAAAAGAAATAAGGTGAATTTAAGGTGCACTAATAGATACATATCTTGAACAAATGAGATGGCAATATTTTCTCTGTACTACTCAATACACACCTAGTGTACTCATCCAATTCTAAGTACCACAACTTAATGCAAATTAGAACATTTTCAGAGGACATTGCATAAGATGGTGAAGAAAATATAATATCTTAAGAAATCATTTTTTTAAAAGTTATTTACCCAAGAGAAGAGAAGTATCAGAGAAAATAACCCCTTAAAAACATTGATGCTGTAGAATCAATCCCAAGTTGGCCACCAAGCACAAACCCTGTGGACCCAGGAGAAAGCAGTGTGGCCATGGCTGCTGAGTCAAGGGGTCTCTGGCAGTGAAGTAATGGTGATGCCCCCACCTGATGTAAAGTGTTGCATAGCTGAAAACATTGGGCATTTGGCTGAACAACAGGCTGCTGCTCTACCATTCCAAACTGAAAGTAAGTGCAAAGCTTTGCTTGCTGGTGCTATTCCCTCTCCATGGCCTGTAATTCCTCATCCTTTTCTACCTCAATCTTGACTGTTTTAAGGATAAAGATGATTAAGGGTAGATCCAAGATTTCACTTTCTCCAAGGGAGACCGAAGGCCATACTCACCGATTTAGTATGCAGAAAAACTTTGGGGAGGAAGGGGCAGAAACTTTTATGGCTTTTGGGGGGTAAGGGTACCCAATTCATTCTCCGACCCAGTCTGGTGATGTGGAGAGGGTACCTGGATTCAACTGATGGAGTTGGGGTTGGATTAAGACAAGGGAAAGAAAGAAACATGACCTTATGGATGGAGGCTTTGGCCAATTCAATTGTACCGTTCTTGTTGCTTCTATACCTGAATGTATAAGAGAAAGGGTTGTCTTACATGCTGATACTTCCTTCATCCCATAAGTGCCAGAGGAGTCTTCTGATTGAGAAGAACCACATGTAGAGACATGCTAATAACTTTGGGGATCACAATCCTAATGACCCCTTTAAGACAGTAGTCTCTGTGACTGAGGATTTTGCCAACTGAAGCCTCAGGATAAAGGTGATAGTCCCAACTCAGAGGATACTTTCGGGATTTGGATGATATTTTGTCTTTCAAAGCCACCTCTAGAACTTCTCTCATTAGGAAATCTTAGGAAAACACCCAATACATCTCTCCCAAAACATTGCCAGACAGCTAGGAATAAAATTTCATCACCATTTCTCTTCACCTTACTAAGAAGTCTATCAGAACCAGGTGGGGATTCTCGGTTCCTGTGCCTCCTACTCCAAACACCCATCAGTAGCTCCAGATGTCTTCCCCACCTCTACTGCCATAGCTCTTGCACAGCCAGTGGTGGAGGGAAACAGGACAGATAGCACTGACTGGTCCCAGGCAGTCCCTCCAGGAAGGACTAGTCTCAATTAATCAAACTTAACCGGGAACCGTAGACTGATCAGTCATCCGGGGGCCATGTTGGAAGCACTGTCAATCCATGTCCCCCAACTGATGTAGGTCCCAGCTAGTAGGGGAAAGGGACAATTATAAACATTTTATTTCAGGAGCACCCTGTATGCCCCCAATTCTGTACTTTTTACATAGAAGCCAGGCATTAACTTGCCTCCCTGCCAATAATATGGCAATTTGCACCATAGCAAGATTAGCGTGTAGGGATAGAAGACTCCAGAGGAGTTTCTATGAGTATCTATGGGGCAGCATTGAGAAAAAGAGGTGCAGGCATGGAGAGGAGCTAGTTTTTCGTAACTAGACCAATTTTGCGTAGAATACTTTCGTATAAAAAGAATATAACCTCATTTTGTAGTCATATTGTAGGATTAAGGAAGTAATATATTACATAAGGTGGAACAGTCAGAGCAATGACTAAGTTTGCTGGTTGTGAGTATTCTGTAATTGGAGGCATTCAAGTATGGAATATATGGTTATTTAGTAAAAACATTTTAGGGGAAATTCAAATGTTGACTACAAGGATGGACTACATTCTACAATATTTCCTTTTTCTCACTTTTGATCTAGGGAAAAATAAATGCATACAAAAATTTTAGTCTCCAAATGTTCAAAACTCCTGAATAAGTCATCAATATAAATAACTTGTCTGAATAATACTACCCTTCTCATTCACCTGAGATTCTTTGAGTAAAAAGACATCTCAGAAATCAACCAGCTCCTTGCATGTATTTCACAAAGAAAACAATACTCAAGCAATTAAATGGTTTTCTCAAATTTTCACAAGATTTATGACATAAAATGAGAAATTGAGTATCATGACTTTTGACCAGCCTTTCTCACCTGGAGTCCCTTATCTAAATCATAAAATTCAGAAAAATTATTCGAATGACTATCTTCTGAATTCTCCCAAAGTTGTCTCACAACACAGGAGATGTGCACTGATATTGAGATGCACAAGAGAGAAGGCAGGTTCATACGTGTGTGGATACCCAGAACACTGGATAGTATTCTCTCCAGGGCTGACCTTGGCAGTTGGCTACATCTCTCATCACACCCAAATCACTCACTTTATCAGTAGAAAGGGTTTCTCTCTGCATTATCAGGGGGTCCACATAACACATGAGCTGCAGAGAGAATACACAGTCCACCTGTCGCCTTTGGGTTCTTCGGTAGAAATTGAACAAAGCTCATCCAGAGAATTTGCTGAACACTAAGTTGGTGCTCCAGCCCCTAGCTGCAAGCCAGAAGCAACCTTACATCACCAAGGTTTTTCTGAGAAGTCCATGCCATCTCAGAAAAACACCAACATTTTTACCCTGGATAAATTGTTCGCTGAGCAAAATGCCCAGTTGAGCCACTATGGGATTCAGTGCTGATTAAGTCCTTATTCTTTAAAGAGAAGCCCTTTCCCTGAGCACTTCAGAGGGTAGTGGGGAGGCTGGGGACTCACACCCTATCTGGGTTGCACTGTTCCCTTTGTCTCTAATGGAAACTGGCTGCAAAGGTGTGCGAGTGTATAAATCATTATTTTCCTAACACTAAACATTTAATTTAAAGTATATTCCCTTTGAAGGAGGGCATAATTTTAGAATTATTTTAAGTTTCTAAGTGGTTAGAAACTGGGTTTAGTCAGATTTCTAGCTGTAAGCAAAAGTCAGCCTCTGATAAGAAGCTGTTGTACTTTATTGATGCAAAGGAGGTAAGTGTCCTCTTGGGGGTTCTTCCTTCGTTCAAGAGCATCCTAGTTGTTTGCAAACTGCAGTGTGCAAATCTGAATGTTTTTCAGATACATCAGCCCCATATAACTGAGTTCTCATCATAAGAAGCTTCCAAGGGCCTGGGTGAAGTTCTAATGTCGTCTTGGTTGTAACATGGGTTTTGTGAGGCAGGAAAGCTTCTCTCTCCATTACCTATTCACATGCAATATTGAATTATAAAATAAAGCACAGGACCAAAATAGATAGACTTTCCAACAGAGAAACATGCAGTCGCATTACAAAGTCAATTTTGTACATGGGATCCTGCGCTGAATCATTTAGCTATTTAGAAATGCGTTTCACAGCTAACTCATCCTGGCAGGCCCAACGGGACACAGTTCCTCTTAAAATAAATATGGAGTCATCAAACAGGCATCACTGTGACAATTATCGGCTGGGCTTGAAGGAACTTTTGCTTGGCTTTTCAAAGCAACCAGAACAAAAAGAAAGGCTCCACGAGTCACAAGCTTAATCTACATATGGGAACAAACTTTTTCAAACATCAATCTGAATAAATATACTGCCTTCTTCTTTTTCTCTCAGTACACTTAGGAAATAAGGGTTCCACATAACTGAATTTTCCAGGTAACTTGCAACTTAGTACTTAAAAATGAAAATGAAGAAAAAGGAGCGAGGCAGTGGGATCGAAACAGCTCTCAATGCAGGGGTCTGGCACAAATAACATCTCTTTTTTATTACAAAAACTTTTATTACCAAATCACAGGCATGTAATTCTGTAACGTAACAATATCATACTCAAGCACATCATATGACAGTTTACGTGAAATGTTCAAATTAAAACTCTAAATTATTACACCCATGTTATTACCTTACGAAGCACACTCAAACAGGCCTTACTTCTGCCGGACCCTGTGTATTAATTACATAGACCTTAGTTTTCTTAAATAGAGGCTGGGTTATAATTTCATTTCATAAGTTTTTTAGTTGACTTGGCATCACCCATTTGGGAAGCTCTTGTAATCATTCCAGGGAGGGTTGTTTTAATCTGGACCAGGTGGCTGAGGTAATGGGTAGGAGGGGGCAGACTTAAGATATAATTTGGAGGTAGATTGACAGAATTTAGAGACTGATTCAATATGGTGTTTAGGCTGATGATAAAGGCAAAGATGATTCACTGTTTCTGACACAAGTAACTGGGAAGATGAGGTGCTATGCATGGTGATGTCAAATGCAGAAGGCAGAACAGCCTGTAGAGGAAAATATCAATAAGATCAATAACCTGGAACTCAACAGAACTCAGAAATAAAGGGAAAGGCTCCAGAGCCAGGGAAATGTCTGCACAACTCAGACTCGAGCTATGCACCAACATTGGCTAGGCCCTCGCTCAGAGTCCACTGACCCTTGATTGATGCTCAGCTGTAAAGTAGGAGATTCCCTGGTCGCATGGTTTTAGCTGCAGGTTGAGAAGAGTGCATGAAAGGGGATAAGTCTGCATGAGGCCAACACACAGTGAAGGCTGTGGTTCAGAGCCTGAATGGAAAACTGGTGCATGACAACATGGGGCAGTTGGTCATGTTTACCATAAAATCCCCTCGCTGAGTGAGGATTAAGTGAGCTAGTACCTATAAGGCTTGTGGTTCACCATTTCTTTTAATACTCAAAACAATCCTGTGTGGTCAGAGATTATCAGCATTTAATAGGTGAGCCAATGGATATTCTGAGAGTTCATGCCATTTGCCCAAACTCACACACAGTAAGTGGCTAAGCTGCAGTTTTGGTGAATATGTGCCTAAGTTCAAAGACTGGCTGTTTTTTCCTCTGAAGCTCGACATTGAAGCCAATGAATGGAATGTAGGGTAATATAATTAACGGCTCAGTTAAAAACAAAAATTCTTTGGAACAATTAGAGTTGTACATTTAAAATACTTGGACTCATGAAGTAATGAGCTACATCTCCCAAATTGTTCAAGGACAAGTAACCTTTCATATCCATTGTATTTTCAAATGGGGTCTGCCTAAGAGGTGGGAAGAAAAGATGGCTAAATTACTTTCAAAAACAAAATTCTGTGAATTTAGAATCCCAGTTCAAATAAAATTGGAGGTAGGTAAGTGCTTCAGATATTGTGAAGTGATATTACAATGTTAGTATTTTTGTTTGAGCCAATGGGGGCACATCAACAGACCCCATCTACAACAGGATGGATTATCCAATAGTTAAGTGTTATAATCAGATGGCACTGCCCTGCACTGCCCACGCTCTTCTGCCTTATTCTTTCTCTCTCATCTTTTCTGGATTGAAATACATGTCATTAGAGTCATTTCCTTAAATGACTAACAAAATTAGGCATTTTCTCCAGAAGGCCAGTATTGAAATGGACACATATGCCAGCTATGAGGATTGCGGGAGCTCAAAGGCCTTCTCTCAGCCTTTTGAATATCACAGTCATTTAGATGAGAGAGTTTAACAGACAAGCTAGCGGCTTGTTTGGGAGGTAGAGACAAATGGGCAAATTATCTTTGATTGGAAAGGATGGGAAAATGTGGCAGAAAGCCTTTTGCATTATTAATTTATATATTTTTCTCTCTGTTGTTCCCATGTCCTGTGTGCCCATTCAAGCAGGCACCAGTCTCAAACCAAGATGGATTTATGAATAGATACCTGGCTTTTATAGTCAAAAATTTAAGCTCATTAAGAATAGCAAGACTAGAAGGAAGAGGGCATACCCAACAACTAAAAGAGATTTACCTGGGACCGAGCTGGGAGAGAGTTGGTAGGGGAAACACAAAGTTGCATTGTTCTGCATGCTGCGGATGCCTATCTGCTGCTTCCTTATAATACCAGATGGTGTGCCAAAAATTTAGTGAGTGACCAAATAGTGTGCCAGAGAAGCTAGATGCTAGGGCCCAGAGATAACAACCTTGCCAAAGATTCTTTAAATGCATTGTGGACCATGGAGGACAAAACCAGAGCATTTGTACTTTGTAGTAACCCCAGGACCTTGGCACAACTTCTGGGAAGTGGTGAAGGGAAGCCCCACAAATGTGTAGTTCAATTTTCCATAGGTCAAAACCATAGGAGCTCAAACTTGGAAGTCTAGTTGGCCTAAAATCAAAAGACATGAAAAAAAAAATGTGTTCCTCTGAATAAGAATGGAGCTGAAGATGAAGACACATATCAAATGCTAAATCGAAAGCCTTAAAGGACAGGCAGGGGAAGGAACTGAATGGAGGGTCAAAGTGAAACAAAAGGCTCAGGTAAGAAAATCCAAGTTGAACCAAGAGTTCCTGAAAAGATATCAGGCCAGGTGTGACAAGTGCTAGATAATGAATAATCCTGGAATTGAATGAAAGCTGGGGGCTGCCTTATAGGGTGCAAGGCCCCCAAAGAAGAGAGCATTTTACATCTCCTACATCAGCTTCACATGTTTCCTGAACAGCAGCCTTTCCTCTGAGATTCAAGTTCTTACATGTTTTCATGGCAAACCCTAAGTTTACCATCTCCCAAAAGGCCAAGCAGAGCCTAATTCAGTGTGGCACTTTCATGTCCAGACTATTCCGTGTGAGCTGAATCTGAACATCAAAATGAAATTTCAAATAGATTATTTTTTTTCCTAAGCCCTCAAACTTTTGCTAGAAAATCCGTGACACTATGAAAGATATTCTGCCTTACAGCAGGGTACTACAGTTCCCACTATGGGTAGAAGAATTTCGCTGCTAAAATAAACTCCAATAATTAGTCTCCTCGATGAACAAATGAAATCTCAGGTTTTCTCTTTGTATTTGTGGCACCTGGCTGAATGTGTTTTCTCCCCCTCATCCTGTTTCGGTAGATAGTCTCTCAAGGCCACTGTCATCAACTTCCTTCCTCCCTGTATATGAAGCTGTGTGTGTATGTGGGAGGGGGGCTGGTATTTCAATCATTCTCTTTGAATCTGGGCTGGCTTTGTAATTAATGGAATGTTCAGATGTGACGTTGTGCCTGTTTCAGACCTTACTTTGAAGAGCCCTGGAGCTTCCGCCTCCGTGTTCTCCAGGGAAGCCAGTTTCCATGCTATAAAGGAGCTAACAAGACTATTAAATAATGAGGCACAAAGTAGAGAGAGAGACAGAGAGAGGGGAGGGAAGGAAAAGAGGCAGGAAGAGAAAGAGAGACCACGTGGGGGTGCCTGACATGAGCAAACATTAATCTCTTATCTTCTAGTCGGTCTAGGTCTAGCTGAATGCAGTGACATGTGTGGCCTCAGTGATGTCATTTGAATGAAAGAACTCTGCCAGGTAAACCTCACCTGAATTCTTGGTTGAAAAACAATACAGTGTTGTTATTTTTAAGCTGTTAAGTTTAGTGGTTATTTGATTTGTTGCAATACAGAACTGAAAGACAAGTCTAGACTTCCCGATGTATTATTTCAACCATTCTTTTGCTACCACTTCAACTCCCATGAAAGACCGCAATTCAGCATAAACTTAAACATTTATCTCCTACACATTATCTTCTGGAGAAGGGCCGTTGCGAATATATGTTCTCTGTCCTCAGCTGGACTTCTATTTTCATCAACAGTTCTTCCTAATGGCCCTGGATCGCTCTTTTATTCCTCACAGTGGCCATTGCAGATATTCACTATGCTTCCTCAGCCACCCTAGGCCTTTCTTGCCTCCATCAAACATAATAAGACTTCCCGCAACCTCGCAAAATTTATTTGAGAAAGGAGGCTCCCTATATCACTGGCCTTGTGTTTTCAGAATTAACTGCTTGGCTAGTACGGCAGGAACAACCGGACATGTTCACCCCAACACTTTTCTCTCTTTGGGACCCAACTGTGCATGGACAAGTGTGCATTCTCATCTGCACAGGGGTTCTTGGCCTTGCAGTGAGAGGCCCATTCGGTGTGGGCAGTCTTGGAGATGTCCCAGTGGCCAGGCTCGATATGTCTGTCTGATTCAGGACTAGAACATCACCAAGTCTATATGCCCATAGCTCAGAACTACATTCTCCAGTCCATCTACCATGTACAAAGCTTTCACATTGGATTTTCATCTCTCTGATTCACTGTGTTATTCTTCATTTGGTCCTGAACTCATGGAACAAGGCAGGAGAAAGTTACATTTTGATTCCATAAAACTCTAATGTTTCCCTTGTATTTAATTGTAAGCACCACCATCCTTTCCTCTAAACTCTAGAGAACAAGTAACTTTTTTCTTCTTTGGGGCTAATTCTTCTACCTATTATCTGCATAGCAACTCCTACCATTCCCCACACATACTGGGCCCCTTATTTCAAGGTCAAGGACAGCTCATCCTCTGTCTCCATTTTCTAAATCTTCCTCAGTACTAACTACCTTCCCAACAAGTCTCTTCTTTAGCAGGAATTTACTTCTCTTCAACCTATGTCCAAATTCTATCACTGCCTTATTCCTATGCTTCTTTTCACAGCTTGTTTCTTGAAGACTCATCTATAATTATAATCTCCAATGCATCATATCCCTTAGATTTCTCAATACACCATAGTTTGGCCTCCATCCCCATGGCTCCCCTGAAAATTTTTCATAGGAATTTGAGCAAACACTTGGGCTGTCTATTCCCTATCTGCCATGGCCTCTCCATGGTGCCTAATCGTGGTGACCATCCCCTCCTTTCTTGGCTTCCATGGCACCACTACCCATCTTCATCTTCCTGAATTGTTGGCCATTCATTCAGTACCCCATTCACAGGTACTGTTTTCTATCCCTGACAATTAAACGGTCACTCTCCAGCTTCTCTTATCACTCTGCGGATTCTGGCAGGCCCACAACACTGAACGCAGTGATTTAACTGTCATTAACAATCACTGTTCAAATCTCTACTGTTATCCTCCCAGACTTCTTTCTTAAGTCCCACCACTTAGTTCATTTATTTTTTATTACCTCATAACTCCTCTTGTAAGTTCTCTAGCACCACAAACTCAACATTACTTTAAAAAACATTATTTTCCCAAGCCTGTTCATCTCCTCATTTTCCATTTGCAGCTAATAGCATCAGAATCCAACAGGTCACTCAGACTGAAAATGTCAGAATTATCTTAGACTGATCCTTGTTCTTTTCCCTTCATATGCAATCAGTCACTGAATTATGCTAGGTCTTCCTTTCCAGTTTCTCAGACATAACCCCCCACCCCCCAGTTCTATGATTCCATTGCCTTAATTGAAGTCTCTCCCAAACTCCTACAAATGGCTTCTTAGCTTCTAGAGGCACCCTTATCCTACACACTGGATGCTATAATATTATCACTATCTTTAAAAATTCAAATCAGAGCATTCCTCCTCTAAAGCTCTTCAATTAATTCCTGTTGGCTCCAGGATAAATCTGATCACCCCCGCTTTGCAGGTGAGACCCATCATCATCTGACTCCTCTCTATTGCTCCCCCTAGACAACCTCAGTGCCAACTCTGCCCTGTGGGTTTCCTGTAACAGACCTGGGCAAGCTGTTTGCATTCTCCTTTGCAACACATATGTGGACAAAGTGGCTTGTTCTCTACAGATCAGTACCTTGACATATACTGTTCTTTTTATCTTGAATGCCCTGCATTCCCCTTGATAGTCTCGTCTGCCTGGTGAAATTCTAATCAAGCTTCCAACTCCCACACTAATGTTATCATTTCTCTGAACATTACTTCAGCTTTGTCTCTATCCTCATGCTAACACAAAAGGAAATTTTCAATTTTTCTTTTAAAAGTAACTACAGATATGTCTCATCACATTTACCAATTGCATTGAGTTGGTCAAATAGTTCATTTGTTTTTTTCCATAAGATGGTCTGGTAGCACTTAGTTGTTTTTAACTTCATTTGAAACAAGTCTGTTAGATTGTATTGTGATATCCATCATATTGGCATGCATTAAAAAAAACTTACCAAAATTGGTGAATGTTTGTGTAGCCATTTAATATTGAAGTTGGAAGAAAATACACAACATTTTTGGCACATTGTGCTTTATTATTTCAAGAAAGGTAAAAATCCAAATGAAATACAAAAAAAAGGATTTGTGCATTGCATGGAGAAGGTGCTGTGATTGATCAAACATGTCAAAAGTGGTTTGTGAAGTTTCATGCTAGAGATTTCTCACTGGATGATGCTCCACAGTCAGGTAGACCAGTTGAAGTTGATACCAATCAAATAGAGACATTAATTGAGAATGAGCAATGCTATACAAAGTAGGAGATAGCCTACATAATCACAATATCCAAAGTAATACAATTATTGGTGAAAATAAAAAGTATATCTTTTATTTTATGGAAAAATACCACACAAACTTTTTGGCCAACCCAGTATTATGTTTTATTATCTTGCCTGTCTCTCTCTTTGAAAATAGGCTACTTTGACTTAGTCAACAAATATTTATTACTTATCTGCTTTTCTCAGGCACTATTCTAGGCTCCAGGAACAAACCATTGAACAAAAAAGATCCCATTGTAATCGAGCTTATATTCTAATGAGAGAATGACAATAAACAATCAACGTGATAGATAAGTAAATTGTGTACTACATTAAAAGAACAGGGTAAAGGAAACCAAGAATGCCAGGGTTGAAGGAGGAGCAGGAGGGTTGCTTTTTTATTTTAAACAGGGTCATCAGTGGTTGTTGAGAAGGTTAGACTTAAGCAAAGACTTTGAGAAGGTCAGAGTCAGTCATTCAGATATTAAGGGAAAAGCCAATTTAAAAAGCTCTAAGTTGGGAGTGGGCCTGCCTTGTGTAGAAGATAGAAGGAAGAGATGAGCTCAGCAGCTGTGGGAAGGGCTGGATCATGCAGGACCTGACCACCTCTGCACAGGCTCGGATGACACAGAAAGCCAGGCAGGTGTTTTACAGAGAAAGGGTGCAAGCTGATCTATGTCCTAAAATGATCTCTTTGGCTACAGTGTCGAGCGCAGAGCATAGGGGCAAAGAAAGAAGCAGGGAAACCAGTCAGAAGGCATTGCAACAAGCCAGGTAGGAGAATTAAAAGGAAAGAAAAAGAAATAAGAAAGAAAGGGACAGAGGGAGAGATGGCGGGAGGAGGGGGCCTGGAGCAGAAAGCAGAAAAAGGTGGAGAGATTAGAAACAATAAAATGTGGAGGCGGGGGTTGTAAAAACATTCTCCCGTGCAGACTCTGAACCATTTGCTAGTCTGTCCGTAGGATACTCTATCAGCTTCCCACTCCACACTGCAGTGTTCACTCTTCTGTATCTGGGGTGAGCAGTTACCGTCCTGGCTGTCTTTTGATTCATCTGAGGGTATTTTCTGCTACATGAGCTACCTGCCTGTACACCTGCCCGCTTTTTGAAAAATCAGCCCCTGGGACAAGAGCCTAATAGAAATTAGGATAAGTCTAATGGAAATCAGGCCACTGGCCTAAATATAGTGCTATGTCCTATAGCTCTTCAATTTTCTGCCTTGTTTTCTTGTAAATCTGTGTTTGGGGAAAATTCTCTCTGTGTTTGCTCCAAGAAAATGTTTGTGTTCCCTCAGCGTAGTTAGTAGGATACTAAGAAACCAAGTGATTCAGCAGTGACTTGGGTGTGAAGGGGAAGCCCTGAGAAATGGGGCAAAACCAGTCTCTTTGGCAAACTGAGAGGTTCCCTGCCTTGAGAAAACTATATTAATTGAAATCACATTTTAAAATTATTAGAAATAACTAGTTCGAAAATTGTAAGTTGTACTACATTAGTAACATACCTAGTTTCCATGTACACTTTCTTATAACATGTCACCTTGATTTTTAGCTATGGAAGAATAACTCTCCGTGTTTCCATAGTTATTTGCTTGTTTCCTATTTTCCTTCCTAGCTGGCATTTCATTACAGTATTGTTTTGCTCAAACCTTGCTCAGGTACTTAATAATTGTCTTCCTCTGTTGGAAGTTGTTCTATTGATCACTTTGAGATAATATTTACTTGTTGGTCTGCATCTATTTGTTCAGTGCATTCTTAATGCAGTCACGGAAATTATCAAAGCTAATTCTTGAAAGTTGAGCAGTCTCAGTCTTGGGTTTCTCTCTACAGGTTTTCTTTCACTTCTACAAATAATGATTTATGAAAAGTCACCAAGACAGCTACTGCTTCGATGCAAGGTTTATTATCTCCAAGAAGAACAGCCAAGTCATTAAGCGCTCACGGAAGGATTAGTGTAGAGAAAGATCACCACATTGTGATTTTCTGGTTACATGGTTCAATACAATGATGGTTTAAGGAAGTAAAAGCCAATTTTAGCACTGCCATTACGGGGCTGTGTAGATCATCAATAGGCAGTTATAAAAGCTGTGACTGATAGGAATTTCCTCACTATAAAAGTTCCTTCCATCACATACCCACTAAGTGAGTCACATAGAAGAACTTCTAAAGAGTGTGATTGATTTCCTGGCTTTTATTTTCTGATATATTTCTTATATATGAGCCAAGGCTATATAGAAATAAGATAGATTTCACAATAACCTTGTACAATTAGCCTCATTACTTTATAGCCACATTTTATGTGTGTATTTATCAGTGTACAGGGCATGAGTCTGTGGGTCTCTGATGGTATCTGTTGCCCCCAACAGAGTTCAGGTCTTTTTAGCTGTCCTACTAATGCGGGAGAGGCACAGAGGTGGTGACCAGTGAATGAATAAACAAATGAGTGAATGCACCAAAATCCACATATATACCTAAATTCAACTCCTTGCCTCCCCCGCTCTTCACATTAATTTACTCTAAATAGGAATCTAGTTAATCATTTCATTACCAAAAAAGATTCAAATCCCTCCATTTCCTCAGAATAAAGCCCTATCTTGTGAGTGTGACATGAAAGATCTTCTGTGGTCTGGGGCCCACCTCGTTCTCCAACCTGGTTCCTACTCCTTCAGCCCACAAGCCTCACCCACAGTCAACCAGGCCCAGGGACTCCTGTCAAGCCAGCGGGGTCTCTACCTTTCTATCTTACTCACACTGGTACTCCCCTCTCTTCATCTTCTGTCAACCTTGCTGTCATTTTACTGGCATATAATAAAAGCCACAACAAAAACAGAAGGAGAAGCAGTAGTAGAACTGATGTTGGTACAGTTAATGCAGTTTAGTTAAGAACAGATTTGTAGCCAGATGCCTGGGTTTCAATCACAGCTCTCATAATTCTCCAAAAAGAGAATTCTCCAAAAATCACAGTTCTTAAAAAGTCTCCACAAACAAGACTTTTACTATCTCTGGACCTCAGTATCCTCCTTATCTTTAAAATGAGAATAATAATGCACCCACTTTGTACACATGGTTGCTGTGAAGATGAACTGAGTTAACACATGGAAGTACTAAACATAGCAAATGCTTGATAAAATTAGCTCTGACTACAGAGTATTTACCATGTACTAGGCAATATAATAAGTGGGTTTTGCATATCTTATTTAATTCTCTCAATACCTTCTGAGGTAGAGCCTATTATTGTCTCATCAGTTTACTGATGAGGAAACTAAGGCTAAGAGTTAGTTCTCAGAATAACAATCAATTTATTTAACCCAAATTTACGCATGTGGGGGCGGTGGGTCTGTAATTCAAATCCAGGCAGCCAGACTCCCGATCTTGCCTCTTAACCACTGTGATTTTATGCCTCCCCAAGAGCCACTAAAAATCTTGCCTCATCTTTCACACTTTCCTTGATTGTTAAATACTTCCATATTCTATAGCATTTGTTTATTACTTAATAAAAGTAATATATTTTTACTAAGTAACATTTTTTACCAAGCATCCAACAAAACAGCCTTAACTCATTTAATTTGATATTCATAATTTGATATTTCAAATCTCTTTCCTGTGGTTATTAAAATTGTTTGTATGGTATCAGAGTACCAGGACTTGACTCCGATAACCTTTGCATATCCAGTGCAAACACACAAAATATCCCTTAAACATAATAAGCACTCTTCAGAACTATTGCCATTGCTTGTTTGGGGTGATAGTGGCATTCATGATAGGTAAGCATATTACGAGCACATGTAATAATTTTAGTTTAAACATATATTATGTGAAGCAAGGCAATGAGTTTTAGAAGGATACAATGAAAGCCATTTTGTAAGGTGGATCTGCCACCAGGTTAAGATCAGGGATCCAGAGGTTCATACCCCTGCTTTATCACAATGCTTTGTGTGATCTCAGGGATGTGGCTTGCTGTGGTTTCTTATTTGAATTATATGTAAAAATGTGTTAGAAAAATATTGAGCTGGTCTGTCCCACAGAGGTGGCAAGGTCCAAATAAAATAATGTTCCTGAGGGAGTTCCTGAAATGTATACAATAAACTCCTAACATGGATGAGGGTCACATATCAAGTGAGCGTTTCTTAATTTCAAGTTGTGAGTATCACTGTAGCATACATTTTCTTCATCAAGTGCATTCAATTACAACTACACATTTTTCAGTTGTGTCTTTAAAACCTTAATTAGAATTATTGGGCATGCAACAATAAAACGAAAACAACAGAACCGCCTTGAGCTGTGATTTGTGGGTAGTCCATCAGGTTCCCTCATTAACTATTCCTCACCACTGAGTGTGTGCTCTAAGGACCCTCGTCATCGCGGCACCCTGGAGAAAAGAGCAAAATCTCAAGCTCCTCTGCCGACCTCCTGAGCCAATAGATGAGTTTTAGGAAGGTGCTTTGGTGAACTGTGTGCACGGTTCACGTAAATCACTGTCACCAACGCCTCACCTACCCCACATGTTTGCTTTCTATCACAGCTGATTTGAATTCACACCTGAAAAAAAGGAGCTATTTCTACATTTCAAGGATGCCCAAGATCACACCCACGACATCAAAGCCACAAATCTTGTATCCCAGGATTCCCAAAGGTTTCAGGTAATGGACTATATATTTAAAATATGCTGTCATTAGCAATAACTGAAGCTGTTCTAGTATCTTATCAACAAAGTAATACTGCTTGATAATGGGGGTCATTCTTAGATTCAAAGATTTTTTAAAAATTCACTTTCCTGGGAATAATGCACCTACCAACATCCTGTGGCAGATAAAGGAGAAACAAGTAGGTCATATATGCAGAATGTATTGGTGGCTAATTTTCTCTTTGAAAAAAATCTCTTTCCCAAATGAAGAAGGTCATGGCATGTCATGGTAGGTTACTGATCTACCATGTCTGTAGGGGCTTACCCTATGCATGTTGATGACCCCTGGGGGTTATTGTTCACACTATGCAGTTTGGATGAGATAATGAAGGAAATATTTAATTCACTAAATAATTCACAAACTTTTGAGGCACAATTATGGTCAACAATTCTCTAATTCCCATATAATATTTGAGCATAAAGGCTATTACCATTTCACTAAAGCAGAAATTATATTACTTCAATATTGTCCACTGAGAAACAGAGCAGGGACCAAAAAATAATTTAAATCATTTTGCTTTATCTTCTGTTCTTCAAATTTAATTCTTTTTCAATGGAATGTTTACATGGGGTCCCAATGGGTGTTTAAGGCTGGTCAAGTCCACAGGAGCAGTTAAATGGAGTACAGAAGCAATTATTCACATAATTTGGGATAATTTGCTTCCACCTGAATTGTAATTGAAACAATAAGGGGAACGAGGGTTTCATGAGAACATAGATTCAGTTTGTGTTATTCACGAATATGTTCCAAGTTTCCTGAGAGGAAAGATTTTACCCTTTCTTGCTATGCTCCCAGTTCTAAAAAGCAGACAAATGGTAGGTGCTCAATATTCACTGAATAAGTGAATTCCCAAATGTCTTGTATCCCTAATTTTGTATGGGGAAACCTAATATCTGAAAACATATCATAGTATCTCATAAATTGTCGTAAGGCAACAAGGCAAGTCATTGATTTTTCTGTGGATTGGCCATTTACAATTGTCTTTTTATTTCATGGA
Source organism: Micronycteris hirsuta (assembly GCA_004026765.1). Taxonomy (NCBI): domain Eukaryota; kingdom Metazoa; phylum Chordata; class Mammalia; order Chiroptera; family Phyllostomidae; genus Micronycteris; species Micronycteris hirsuta. Next base: position 131,096 of record PVJI01000668.1, read on the forward strand.
TTTTCTGATTATGAGATTGAATTTATTCAAATTGTCAAGAGTTTAATATCATGGGAAACAACATAAAATAATTGAAAGAATATAGATTTTGAAGTTAGTCACACTTTGGTATGAGTTCTAACTCTAACACGAACTGCAAAATCTCGGGCAAGTAATTCACCCTCTAACTTTCTAATCTTTAAAAAAATAAGGACAATAGTGTCTTCCTTACAAGACTATAGACTCCAGTGTGATAACAAAACTGAAAGCACTTAGCCTGGCACTTAACTGTACCACTTACTATTTTTGTTAATGTTAAAATTATTTGTGTAAGCATAAGCGGAATGAATTTTGCTGTAGGTCAATGAACATATGATCATAGTCTTAGAATATTGTCCAAGTTAGAAAGGGTTAGAAGTGAAGAAAAGGCAGTAAAAATTATTTGAGGAGAAAAGATTGCATTGAAAGCAGTAAGATTTACCTTTCCAACTAAGAGTCAATTCATCCAGCCTTACAAGGAACTTGAAAGGTCATTGGATCTCAAAGATCCTGGTCATCCTAAAAGGCTTGCTTTGATACATTCTCTAGGCCCACCTTGAATAATTTTTGCTGCCTTTTCTGCTGAACTTTGTGGCATTTTGACACAGATAGAGATTTGAGGGACAAATCAGTCTCAGGAGAAGATTTTTTTGATAATAAACTTTTCTACAAAATTCTACAAAATGAAGGCTATTTGCACTTGAAATAAAGCTCAGTTGTGCCTGTAACTTAACTTTCGTGCTGTGCTCAATATTATCATAACTTGGGTGAAATTGGAGACTGTTTATAACCTTCAGACTTTCAGCAAAATATGAAATCATTCATTCATTGATTCTTTTATTCATTCATCCAGCAAACATTTATTAAACACTGTGTTCTTATGTCTGTGCTGAGTGTCAGGGTAAAGAGATTATTAAGAATTCCTTCTCTCCTCAAAAACCCAGTAGACAACTAACCCACTACTATACACAGTGCATTTTTTAAATACTAAAGGCAAGTGTGAATGTCTTTGAAAAGACAAAGGGTGGCCCTCTTACTAGATGAATCTGTCCCAAATAAAAATAATGGTTTTTGAGTGGGCTTAACTTACATTTAAGAAGAACAATCTTAATACCTCATGCCAGCAATAAGGAAGATTGATTTGAAGAGGCGTGTTTGAGAGCACCACAGTGCTGGACAGTGACTTGGGAAGGTAACCCAAGGGCAAGAAGGAAGTGACTCCACCAGTTAAGTTACAATAGGCCACGGTCCATGGTCCTCCATCCCCCTCTCTTGCCACCAAGCTTTTGTGTGTCCCTCACAGAAAGAAATTTAAAGTATTTAACCACCAGTCCTGCACTTTAGGATCTACACTAAAGATAACCTTCCTCCCACCCCCACCACCAAACTGGATAGATGTGTGGCTCCCACATTTTGTGCACATCCTGCAATTACACCAAGATGAGGGCATTATAGTGGACTTGTTAACATAGACCTCCCCCACTATACATCTTTCAGGGGAGTACAGATTCCCTCATTCTTTTTTGCATCTCTAGCACCTATTTCAGCTCAGTAAGTGTTTGTTGAAAGAATCAATGAATCCACACAACTGCATGTTTTTACTGCTTCCCTCAGCTCCCTCTGTTCAGTGCTTGACATATAGCACTCTCAAAAATTCTAGGGTAACCCCTTCTCCCAAATTTCACGCAATTTTTTTCAGGATATCGTTATTTTATTTTTATTGAATTTATAGGAGTGACATTTGTTAATAAAATCATATACATTTCAGGCATACACTTCTATAATACATCACCTGTATATTGTATTGTGTGTTCACCACCCCAAGTCAAATCTCCTTCCATCACCACTTATCCCATCTATACCCTATTCGGTTTGAACTCCCTCCACTGGGGCATCCAACAAAAATCCTTATGACTACTGATCTAGTTTACAACACTGACTGAGAAGAGAATGTGACCAAGCAGAAAAGAGTCTAAAATGGACAGCAATTCCTGGGGAGCATTAAACTTCATCTTTAAGAGATCATTGCTTTGTTCAAGGAAGGACTGTAAAAAAGAGTGAACCTTATCGTTGTTTTTACTGTAGTTGCATCTAGGAGTAAAACGCAGAGATTGAGAAGCCTCCTGGCTGAGGTAAGAAGAGGACTAATGAACTAGAAGCTGTCTGGGGTATGTGATCCTTAATTGGACATTTCATTGCCTTTATTATTTCCTGTTACGACTTTATAGCTGACTTAATCATGTTTTCCAAGAGCCAATACTTGGCAGTAACAATTAGTTTAAGAAAATAAAAAGAACCTCTCAACTTCTTCAGAAACTTTTTTCCCTTTAATAGATTTTCTCCTCTCTCCCCTGAAGCATCAATTCTTTCAAAAACATGCACAGTAAACTTACTTCAGAAATGAATAGGGAACTTTGTAATAGCTCACACTCATTTTCCCCTCACCTTAAGATTTTTCTTCTTGTATTTCAATAAAAAGCAATATCATGAGTCACAAGAGTCATACTTAATTGTTACAAGTGAAATAATTGAAAGTAATGGAAATTTATTTTACTTTCATAGTGTTGAGGAAATTCAAGCATTTTATATATTATAAGCAATTGGTGGCTTTGAAGAATCCCCATTCCACTCAAATTCCCAGTTATATTAGGCCAGTTAAAGCACAAAAGCTCATAATACTAAATGCTCACACAGACTTAAGTGCTGAAGAAGCCAAGAGGGCACAAACATTTGTTTAGTGCGTAAAGATATGCACAAGAGATATTCACAAATGTATCTCCTATTTAAGCCAAATTATTTTCATAAAAAGCTTCCTGGAAATACATTTGTTTTGCAAAAGAGGGACTAGGCCTAGAGAGTCTAGGAGACTTCCTTAAAGTCACACAGACGATGAATAACAGAGCTAGCACAAAATTTCAGGTCCACTTATTGTAGAAACTGGGAGGGAAAGGTGGTTCAGGGCTGGGGTCGGCGCTAACGGAAAGGTTTAATTGAATGGTACAAAATTTCCATTATGTAAAGTGAATAAGTCCCAGAGATCTACTTTACAGCCTAGTGTATATTTAGTAATAGTGTATTAGAGCCTTTACTGTATTATTAAGAAGGTAAATCTTATATTGTGTCTTATCACAAAAAACATAATAAGAGCGTGGGAAGAGACTTTTGGAGGTAACAAGTCAATCTATGACATAGAGCATGGTGATGATTTCAGGAATGTATTCTTATCTCCAAACTTATCAAGTTGTATATATTAACTATGTGGAGTCATTTTGTACATCAATCACACCTTAGTAAAGCATTTTTAAAATAAAAGAAATACCACTCTTCTATTTTTTTTTTGTTTTAGGAAAGTTATTTTTATTAAAAAGTACTGTTTAAATTAATTTAAAAGCCCTTTATGATTAAGTTGACTAACATTGGACAATAAGCAAGATTTATCAAATAAATTTGTTAATGACCTCCCACTTATCTTAAATTAATAATAATGGGTACTGTGGAAGTAATTTCTACTCATCCTTCCTTGCTCAATGGGGAAGTCTATGCATCTTCATTCCCTGAAAGTTTCAGCAGATTCATTAAGCTTGTTCTTTTGGTGAATAACATGCACACTGAAGAAAAAAATCCAAGTCTATTGCACTCTACTGCTTCTTCATGGTGATTATGGAAAATTGTCACAAGGAATGTTAGAGTTAGAATGAATTGTAGACATTCCCCGTTTTCTAGAACCCTCGGTGACAGGGACAGTGAGGCCCAGATCTAGAGGAGACCCATCCTGATAAAGTCTGTGTTAAAGCATGGACGACCCTTTGCTTCACTTATCTGATATTTCAGTTGAAGAATTTCAGAGAGCTGAATTGTCTCAGAAAGTGATCCAATTCTGTTTTGGCAAACAACAGCTCTGTCCACATGTGGTGACTGAGTTGAGCTAAAACTTGACATAGAGTCAAGTTGTTAGAACTGCCCAAATGATCCATTTCACTAGGAAACTGCGCCTCAGCCAACCTTGAATCCTGTTGTTATTCTGAGGAGATAGTACATCATTATACTATTTTATTTTATTTTTTAAAGGGATTTGCCAAGCCTACTTTCAAGATCTTATTCATTTATTTACTTTTAGAGAGAGAGGGAGGGGAGGGGAGAGGGAGAGAAACATCAATGTGTGGTTGCCTCTTATGTGCCCGCCACTGGGGACCTGGCCCCACAACCCAGGCTTGTGCCCTGACTGGGAATCGAACCAGTGACCCTTTGTTTCACATGCCTGCACTCAATCCACTGAGTTACACCAGCCAAGGCTCATTATACTATTTTAAAACATACATTAAAATATATATTCTAGTCACTGACAAGAATTTTTCTTCTGAGATTCTATTCAAAAAGTATGCCAAACTTGCTCAGGACTTCTGAGTAAATAATAACAATGATCACTTGCATATTTAAATACATGTACTATGTTCTCTGGTATTGCTGTCTCATTTGATCCTCACAACTACCTGTTAGATGAGGAACCAGAGAAGTTAGGTGACTCTCCCTGCAAAGCCTAACCTTCTGAGTCCAACACTAGGACTCTCCTAACTCGTCTTCCTGCCAACCAGAAAAATCGCAACTGGACTGACCTCTAAACCCCTCACATACCGCCTCATAGGTCACATTCAGAGAGAAGCAGTTTAGTGTGTCACTCCTTCATCCGCACTGACAAAGAGAACGGAGGACTGGCAGTAGGGAAAACGTCCCATCCTTTTCTTCTTCTGCTTTGGGGACCAGGCTCTCAGGGAGAGAAGTTTCACCTTCGGGAATCGAAAGTACAAAGTGTGTCATCACCCACAAAAGAAAAGAAGAAATAACTGAAGACTCCCAGACTCTTGTCCGGGAGAGTGAGGCTGGGATGGCACTATGTCCCTTCTCACCAGGAGTCGATGCACATGTAGAATCTTTTGTTCAGAAAACACTCCCCTTCACCATCTTCTCCCGGCCAACAAATCCTTGTTGTTTCTCCAGATTGCAGTTCCACTAACAGCTTCCACAGAAAAGCGTTTCCCTGGCCCCCAGCCTAGATCAAACCTCACTTCTCTAAGCTCTCCTGGCACAACACACCTGTCCGTCTTGGTGTTTGTCATGATTTTAACTTTATATTTCTATTGCTATGATGTATTGGTTAATGTCAGCCTCTTCTAATGGGTTTAGTTCCTGTATGAGTAGGGACTATGTCTGGCCATCCACAGTTTTCCAGTGCTTATCATAATATCTGGAATAAAGCAGATGTCTGTAAATATATGTTCAATGACTGAATGAAGAATGAAGCAAGAGAATGTGAAAAAAGAAAAGGATGTGTATCCTAGGATCACATGCAGAGGTCATTGGAGAGTTTTCCATTTCTAATATGTTGAAACTTACTTAAGTGGATGCAATGAAACATATTCATTTTTGTTGTTTGTTTTATTGTTATTTTGATGTTATTTTGGGTATTTTTGAGGGGGAGACAGGAGAATTCAGGAAGATCTTGGGATAAGTAGGAAAATAAATGAATAGGGAAATTATTTGATGTAATACTTCTGGTTTCCTGCCCTAATAAATCAATAATTGGGTTGTCAATACAATAAAACATCCTTCAGGGACTGCATTTCTTACCATTTCTTAAGAACAGAAAATCCAAACAGGGTATATTTCCAATTTGCTCTTCAGTTCTTCAAATAGCCTAAGACTTTGAACTCCAAGAATTTTCACAATCCAATTCACTTTCATCATCATGCCCTATATTCGATTTTTAAACATTTCATTCTCAGTGCTGTTGTATTACAGTTCACAACAGAAATGCTTCGCTCCCCTCCCCCAAACATCTGTTTTTGCTCAGGCAAAACAAAAACCATCAATAGAGTTGAAGTTCGGTAAATCCTATCTACAATCCACATTACTTTCATTGGGAAATAATAAGAATTCCTCAACCTGAGAATTGAATACTCCATTCCACTTCTGTAAAGATTTCAATCAGCAAAACCCAGAGCATTCAAGTATACACTGATGTGATTAGAGTCTACTAACACTATTGTATTGTTTGAGTTATCCGACAGCGCTCATTTGACAATCTCTGTTTTAAGACCTAATGAAGTTATGGCCAGGATATATGCAAATTAAGCTCCATATAGAAAGAAATTGCATTGTCCATATCATCAGAAAACCTTGAATGGAAATGGAGCCTTTCTGTGGCTTGGGGTAGCTAATTATTACTGAAAAGGGAGGGGTGGCGGTCCGAGACGGAAGTGCAGGTGGAGAAAGCGGACACCTGGAAAAAACAGTCGACGGAGATAAAGGGGGCACTTGACTGCTGAGATGAAGAGACAGAACAGCCAAAGTCACCCCAGCTTATCTCCCAGCTGTAAAATCAGTCCAGGATCAGATGAAAAACATCATTAATTTGAATGTAATTAAATATCATTAATAAGATGCTCTGGAGTGTGTGCTGCTTAGCGATAATGGAAGCCCCTGGGCATGACCTGTGGGGAGGTTGTATCTCAGGATCACAGCAGCTCTGGGCTCCCACAGAGCCGGGAAAGTAAAAGTCGTGCACTTAGTTAACTTTGTTTATTGACTTCACGGCTCTTTCAGCAACACCACCTCCAATAAAAGAGATCAGAGACAATGGTGCATGGCAGCCATAAAATTTATCTTCGTTGAATCAACAGAAAAAAATGACATTTCCTAAAACCAACCCAGACAACCAGTTCTCCTTAACAAAAGTCCTACAGATGGGTGTGAGGTAGGCATGCCTTCATACATGAAAGAGCCTCTTATAGGGGTCTCAGTTCTATACTCAGCATATAAAATTACCTAAAATCAAAACAGCTCTGGATTGCACTGGTTTGGTGACTTGCTAACACGTGCCTATGAGAGGTACTGATGGCTATGAGGTTGTTTCTTGTTCTTCATGAGTGTGAGACTCAGTTATGACTCCCTAGGTCTGGGGAGAGAGATACAGCATAGAAGCATGGACCAGAAGAGCAGGAGGAGTCTCCCTTCATGTTGAATTCGACTTTCTTGTTTTCTCTGTCTCTCCCTCCCTCCTTCCTTTTCTCCCTCTCTATAGCTCTCCATCAGTGAATTCAGGAAAATGAAATGAGTGTCTGATGCCATTATGCCATACTCTTCCTTCTCTCTGGAAGATCATTTCTCTCATCTCTGCGCTCACACCTCACTCCCTTCACAGTCCACTTATATCCAGCACATCCTTTGAGACTCCACTCCAGTCAATTTCTCTGACTCTCCAAGTCTAATTTAGTTGGCCCTCTTCTGGGTTCTCTTGGAATCCTGCGTGCCCTTCTACGCAATCGCTTATCGTGCCTAGAGTCATAATTGGCTTACAGCGCTGCTGCTGCGCTAGACTAAGAATTCAGCAGGATGTGCCGCGTCTTTTTGTATCATTAGCACTGAAAACAGTGTGGGCATCTGGGAGTTAGTGAAGGAGAGAAGGAAGGGAAGGAGAGAGGGAGGGAGAAGGGAAGGAAAAAAAGTATAGAAATCTATGTGGATTGAGCAGTTCTTCACTCCAAGGGGCATCAATTTCCTCATCTGGAAAATGATGGTGTGGCTACTTCCAATTTTTGAGAGTATCATCCTGTGATTCTAGACTTGGAACAACCTCCCTGAGACCTAGTATCAGGCCAAAAGGAAGCAATTAAAGGAAATACTTTTAGATAAGAAATAGGCTTTAAAAATAATCCAATCAGCAGAATGTATCTCAAAATATGTACACAGCTCTGAGCCACTCTCTTGAACAGTTGGGAAGTAGCATGTTCAGCAGTGAAAAACTCTCTAGGGACTTGGCCAATATGAACTCACAGATGTTCCTGTTGAAGTCAGCTGATGAGTTTCCTCCAAAGCCATGTTTAATCAGAGTCCTCAGTTCACCTCCAGGGCACAGCCCACTCCCTTGGCTTATAAAAAAGAGAAGAGAGGGAGAGAGAAAGAAAAAAATTTTTTTTCTCCTAATACAAAGAACGCAACTCCTATCTTAGTGTTCTAAGAGTTGCTGACCTCTCTCCTTCTAAAGTTATTATTTGAAGTAAGAGTGCCAAAACAATAGATTTACTCATTGTTTTATGGTTTCTCTTCACTTACTCTCTCCATGCCAGAAAAGCCCTACCACTATCCCCAGGCAGTAGGTATAGAGATTGAAAAGGGCATGGATTTTCTTGTCAAGGGATTTTTTATTGCAGATAGAGAAGCTGGAAAGATGTAGAGAAGAAATAAATAACTTGTTGAGTGTTGACTCTGCAGCAAAACATTTATACACAGTGTCTCAGTAATCTGAAGCTTCACAAGATCCCTTCCAGGTACTATCAGCATTTTATGAAGAGGAGAAAATGGAAGCAAAGGGACTTCATGATAACTTGCTGAGGTCACCCAACATGTAACAGAAGTAGAATTTGAGCCTCAGCCTTGGGCAGTGCAAAGCCACCAAAATTCCTCTTGACCTAAATCCCACCTGCTCAGTCCATGCATCCCTAGTTACTCCAGAACTTCCCAAGCGGAGTGTGAAGGGGTGTGAACAACTAGAGCATCGCCCTCAGGACCCAGAGCAGTCTAGAGGTGCCAGCACTGCTTGAGTTCCCGGGCCCACTGCTTCCAGTCACAGGTGGCTGCATCTGTTGGACCCGCTGCTCTAAATGAATTAGGCAGAGGTTTGCTCCAGCCTCGTCCTTGTCACCCTACATGTGTGATAACCGAGTCACACAGAGTTATATGATACAATAAACTTAACCTATATACATAGTTGTTTATATTATACCTGTGCGGATTTACTCAGGATGCATCCCCTGTACACAACGCCTCCCCTTCTTCTGCTGGTTAATCACTACCTTCTTCAAAAGCAGTTGAAATTTGACCTCTAGCAGAGAAAGTCACACTCCTGTTTTCTCTCAAGCACTTTGGTTTAACCTTAGTCAGGGTCCTCATCCCGTTGTACTGAAATGTATGAGTTTCTATAGCTGTCTCACCCACCGAAAGCAGAAGATACGCAGTAAAGATAGGCTGAATGCATGGAGTGTGTAGGAAAAACGCATTTTAACTATTTCAGCATTACCAGCAGCTCGCTGAGGAGTGAACAAACTGGCCTCTGCCAAACCTGGCTTATGTACTTTTTGTTTGTTTGTTTTTGTTTTTTGTTTCTTTAAGGTTTGTTTTTTTGTTTTTTTTTTTTTACAGCAGTAGTCAGTTCACAGTAAAATGGAGCAGAAGGCACAGAGATTTTCTGTATACCTCCTGCCCCTACACATGCAGAGCTGTCCCCATTACCAACATCCCCATCGGACAAATACATTTGTTTACAATTAATGACCTAGATTGACACATCATAATCACCCAAAGTGGCCTGTTTTTTATGGCCACAAGCTAAGAATGGTCTGTACACTTTTAAAGAGCTATAAAAAAATGTGAAAGAGATCCTATATGGCACACAAACCCTAAAATATTTACTATATCTGGCGCTTTATAGAAAAGTTTGCCAATGCCTCAATAGCTAAATTAATGAAGATTGACTGATTTCATACATGTACTATGTATAAATAATTTTTCTTCTCAGCCCTAGAACTCTTATTTTTTTAAACTATCCCTGTTCTGCTCTCAATTATATAATTTTCCTATCATTCATCTGGTCAATATTTCCTAACTTATAATTGAAGTACAACACACATATAAAAGAGCCCAAAATCATGACTATAGAGCTCAGTGCATTGTCACTGAGTGAACACACCTGTGTGACTACCACTCAGGGCAAGAAATAGACTACCAACAAATCGGAAGCCTCCACACCTCTTCCCAGTCACTAGTCTTTCTTAAAAGTAACTGTATCCATAACTCCTCAGGATAGTTTGGCCATTTATATAATTTATATCTTTATATACATGAAATAATGTGAGCATTTATATCTCACTTTTTTGCTCAGCATTAAGTTTTAAGGCTTTGCCACTTGGTTGAGTATAACACTAGTTTGTTCCTTTTCATTGCTGTATAGTGCTCCATTGTAGTTTCTTTCTTTTTTTTTTTTAATCTATTTTACTGTTGGTGGACATCAGCATATGTTATGATTTGGGATTAATGTGAATAACTCTGCCTTAGGCATTCTTATTCCTGCATTTTGAAGACCTCTCTGACTGCTCTGCACACTCAGCTGAGCTCCAACATGATCACGAGTTCACCAGCTTACCGCCTTCTGATCAGCTCCTTCTCTGCAGTTACAGACCCTGGGGTGCTTCAGGGAGACAGCACAGTGTCAGGTTAAGAGCTCAGAGTCTGAAGCCAGACCACCTGCATTGAAATCTGGATTCCCCACTGCTGTCTATGTGATCTTGAATAAATTACCTACCTTTTCTATGTAACCTTGGTTTTTATAACTGTAAAAGCAGGATAGCAGAATGAATTGAGTTCATATGTGTAGACTGTGTGAGCAGTGTTTGCCACATAGTAAGTGGCATATATGAGAGTATATGTTTTCTTAATAATTAGATAGTTATACGGAAAAAACTGTTCTGCATTTAGGTCATTTTGAACTATTTACATGGCACATGATGACTACTTCCTTCTGTTTGAGGGATATAAAAAATCTAACTAACTGTTCAGGAATTGAAAATCAGGATTAAACACCCAAAAACTGATGATAGCCTCAAGTTTTTATTTAGAGATTTATTCCTTATACACTCTACCCTCAATACACAATTGAAAAGCCAAGTACTCTATAGGTGCTCCATAAAAACTTCTTGACCAAATAAAATAAATTCCATGTCAAAAAAGGAATAAGAAGTGTTGATCTCTGTAATATTAAAATTAAAATCAGTTCACCAAATATCTTTCTGTTTCATTAAGCATGGTTTGTTAAACTACCTGAGCAATATTCTGTAATTAAAATTAAAAAGCAAGTATTTATTAAATCATGATATTAGTCCTGCAGTAAATTCTGTGAAACAACATGAGAGAAGTATATTATACTATATTTTCCATCTAATGCTTGCAGTTTTGTTTTTCATTCATGCATCCTATATTTTGTGATTGTCTGTTGGGTTCTAGGCACTCATAAAGCTATGCTTCCCCATACAAATAAATGATTAAAGAACATATGATGAGAGCTACTTGGGTACAGCAGGGCTCATTTTGTTCCCAAACTAAAACAAAATCCATTTCTAAGACTTGTACAAGCTGAAACAGCACCCCCAAACCTCATTTTAATTAGACCCATGTTCTACATGAACACAATTAATGTTCAAATCAAGTAATACAATATGTTGATTTGGCAGTACGTTTATAAAATAAAAAAACTTTGATTTCTCTCGAGTCTAATGCAAGTCCCGCCTATGTAGTAAGGAATCCTACAGAAAATACCAGATGGGAAGAAGGAAAGAAATGTAGGCAACAGTGTGCTAGTACATGCCCAACAACCAGCTCTTTAAAGAAAAGAGCCTGATTTGTACCATTTACCCACTTCCATGGTATAAAACTCCCAGCATGGCTGCTTTCAAGTCACCAGGGAGATGTCCCTTACCATGAAATTGGAAAGCTATGTATCACCTCTCGTGAGCCAGTGCAAGCTGGTTCCAATACACATTGAGTGCAGAGTAAAAGAGCTGCAAACTGTCTTTGAGGGCTGACCCATCCCCCATTGCATGGTAGAGCCGAGCCGACACCCTTGTCTGGAGGAGTGACTGTAAGAACTAAACAGGTCACATAGATTCCCACTCTCAAGACCCTGGATCTTGAGTAGGGTTCACACAAAGAACAACAGCTTGGCAGAAATCCTTAACAGTCCTTGCTCTCCAAACCTACCCACCCATCCCATGTCCAGGCTCCAGTATACCTGACTTATGAAACACAGATATTTCTAGTTTTCCCATGGTTATGTGAACTTTCTTAAATCCTTCTAATAATTGTCCTTTTAATCTGTCCATAGTCAATCTCTGATTTATACAAAGAGTAAAGCAACCGATTTGCTATTTATTAGTTTGTGATAATGTGCACTTAAATAGTTGCTCCAAAGTACTCTTCCCCCAGACTCATTCTGAGTCTTCAAAGGAAGGAAATTGTGTAGGAATCAAATACAATTTACTTATGAAGGCACAAGGTGACACACCTTCTTCCCCATCTTTTCTCATTATGCCAAATAATCCTATCTAATGTTCCTACGAGAGTAGTTTGGGTGATGAAGGAAAAAACTGTTCTGCATTTAGGTCATTTTGAACTATTTACATGGCACATTAGAGTAGAAGCTAAGTTGCTGTAACAAAGGGATTTCAGCAATAGGGGAGCTTAAAGGAAAAGGGTTTGATTTCTCTGTCCTTCAACAGTCCCCACGGCGGAACCTGTGCAATGTGAGCTGCCCTGTTCCAGTCGGACACTCCAACACCCAGGCTCCCGTATCTGGTGCTCCACCTTTCCTTGGGAATACCATTTGTATCATTGAAGTTGGATTTCTGCAATACCCAGTTTCCAGTTATCAGGAAGCAGATAGAGAACAGGGAGGAGACATGATCACATTGCAGGGGCGAGAACTTCGCCACATGAAACAATTTGATTAACTGGTCATGCACATATCGGGACACAACTCAGTTACAATGGAAGAGAAAGAGGCATTGGATAGAAAACTAGCCATCTTCCCAACAAGAGCATTTTAGAGCCATTTGCCATTACTATTTTTTTAAAAAAAAAACAGGGCACAAGCACAGATTATAAATGTGAAACGTGTTTCAAAAGATTGAAATAGAAATAGTCCAACATTCTTTGTGTTTTCTATATAATAAGTTCATATAAGTCAACAATTCTAAACCTGAGTAACATCTTAAACACTTTTGGAATATATCATAAGGAATTTGTTACTAATAATCATCAAAGTACTAAAAGAAAATCATTTATTTTTGAAAAATTAGGACCAACTTAAGATGATTTCAATAGCACTATTTTCTAAACTTCCATCACTCAAGTACTACTACCAGAATTTTCTCTCTAACTGCATTATTCTTGTAGCACCTGCACTGTTACGTGTTATAAGACATATCTTTACTGTCACTTACTGAAATCTTTTTTTTTAAACAGGTCATGTTTTGACTTAAATATATTTATAGAATAAATTTTGTCACTACTATAAATAAAAAAAATTAGCACTTGCCAAAATGGAAAATAAACATATGTATAAATAAAATTACCAGACAGTGTTGTTAAGTTTTAGTTATTATAGCTACTGTTGCTAGCCGAGAACTCTGAGTCAGAGCTGGTGCCTTGCTCTGTTCAAAAGGGAGAGTGTAAGAGCTGAGATGGTTAAAGAAACACAGGCAACAAATTGAGTCATTCCCCTCGATGTGATCTGAAGAATTGAAAGAGAATTTAAATAGGATTAAGTGACTATGTGGGTCAATGTTATTTGATTCCTATCTAAGAACAACCTAAAACCACTCTTTCGTGGAACCCTGCCCAAAGAAAAATGCCACTCTCATTTGCACAGGGAAATGTGCTTTCTTTTCTTGTTGGTTTTTTTTTTTTTTTTTTTTTGAGTGAGAAAGAGGGAAATGAAGTACAGCAGCACACTGAGAAATTCTAATAATCCTGCCAATGCCACAGGCCCTGAGCATCATCATTCATGTGTGTCCAGGTGGTAGAGGGGTAGGGAAATGCTGTCCTTGATGCAGCTATTGTCTCAGAGCCATGAACTGGAGAAAAAAAAGTGTCACGAAAGATTAGTCATCCATACACATGGGCCTCAAGTCAACCACCCTTCCCTCTCAGAATCTTTATTTGGACGAATTTGACTTCCTGCCTTCAGAAGGCTGTTTTCCATGACCAGATCTCTTTGACATGTTCTCGGGGATATTTGTATCAGATGCTGCCTCAAATGTTTTAATCAGCCAAACACTCCTCCCATGAAAAGAAGATGATTTGAATATCTGGTCAGCAAATCTAACCTGTAATTATGCTGAGTATCTGACTGCCTTTGATAGCCCTAAACTTATATTGCACTTTAGGAAAACATTTTTTCTTTTAGAAAGTCATGAAGCATGAAAATAATTGTGACAGCCAGCCAGTCCCTTCAGGTGGCATCCAACTATTGCCAGCCATCATGGTAACCAGGAGGAAAGGCTTCAACTCTCCAGGCAAATGGCCAAGGATAGATTAGACTATGTGAAGGGAGGGTAGCAAAATATACCACCCCAAAATATGTCACTTTGCCATGAGGATTATTTTGAGCAAAGGATATTGAGAAGAAGCAGATACAAGAAAAGGTCTCTGCTCTCCCTCCGTTTAACTAAAACCAGAACATAATTTGAAAAGGTGTCCCATTTCCCCTCTTTACCAGGAAGGACAGGTGTTAATCACTGCAGGCAACTGCGGACCCTCATCAGCCCAGAAACCACACCAGAGGAATAGACGTAATAACCTTGCTAAAACTACCTTTTATCTACCATTACTTTCCCGTATTTTTGTCTTCCCAAAATGTGTCTCTCTCAAAAGCTCAAAGTCCTTTTTTTTTCTGTCTTGTCTCTTCTCACTAAGTTACTACTCTTTGCTAAGATGCTACATAAGCTCAAGTTCTAACCACCCTCTCTGAGTTACTCATTACCAAGTGCTCCCATGTATATGACTGATACACATGTTAATAAACTTCTGTATGTTTTTTCTCTCGTTAATCTGTCTTTAATTCACAGGGACCCAGCCAAAGATGTAAAAGGAGAAAAGAAATCTGTCCTCCCCTACACAATGATGTATAGACTAGATGGTCCTAGTCTAAGTTAGAGACTAGTGATAGAGATCAAAGTGTAACTAAAATATCTGGTTATCATAGGAGATGCAAATTTAAATGTGAGGAAAATGCATTTGACAATGAAATGCCTTCAGAGATAACTGAGAAAGTAGTGTTGTTGGTGGACATAAAGGAATGATATTTACTGCATACCCGCTCCATTTTTGTCATTGTGAAATGTACATTATACAGATTAGCTAATTTGTCTCTCTCAATTCTTCCAAGACTTGTAGAGAAACATGAAGATGCCATTAATTCTTACTCCCCAGTGGTTAGCCAATCATACACTCAGGCTTGTGCATACTCTTCAGGATTCGGACATTATTTCAGTTTCCAACACCTATTGTTTGCCCATTATACTATTTGCTCTCAACATGGAAATGATGAGGTATGGTGAGGGAGTTACATCAACATCATATGGGGGCCACAGCACACTTCTCTGTACCCCCAGGATCCTGCTGCCCCTAAGTGTTCCCCTGCCCCACCATTGAGGATCATTCCTTTAGTGAATTGCTGTGACTCAGGGTAGTTTGAAACATTCTTCAGGTAAATTCTGCAAGTACCGTATTTTTCGGATCATAAGACGCACCTAGGTTTTAGAGGAGGAAAATAGAAAAAAAAATTTGAAGCAAAAAATGTGGTAAAATATTTAATAACATAATATTAACCAATGTAAATGTAAACAGAACATTTGGACTATAAGACACACCCCCATTTTCCTCCCAAATTTGGGGGGAAAAGTGCATCATATAGTCTGAAAAATATGGTAAGTAAGAACCACTTCAACATCTGGATCTGTGGTGGCCCCTGAAGGTCTAATATTTCAGAGACCTGGGCTGCATATCTAAGACTCCTCCTTCCATTAAGAAATGTCAGTGAAACCTTTCTCAGGCCATATTGCACTCTCTGCCTTTCTTTCCCTGGGTAGAGCCCACATCTTCAAATTCTATGCCTCCTCGTTCCACCTAAAGTAATTTCCTTGGTGTCCCAGGGACATGTATAGGAAGACATCTCCACATCCCCTCCACCTTTAGAATTCTATGGTCCCATAATATAATCAGAACAGAAACCATCATTAATATCTGTCAGGTAACAGAACCCAAATATCTCCAAACTAAAAGAATCCTATTATAGCCTTTCCAGTACTTCTCAAATGAGAAGAAATGACCTTATCTGGGGAATTATTTTCAGCTGCAATTTTTAGCCAATATAAACCAGGCTTAAAACCCAGAGCAGTTATATAAAGATCCTTAATTTACATTTAGAAAAATATATTTAAATATCCTTACACATGTGTATGCATTTATTGTGTGTAAGTAAATTGCCTGATAACAGAAGGCTTAAGAATGCTTACAGCGGAGAAGAGTTGTAAGTGGGAAAATGTCGCACTGGTCTGGTTCTTTAATTACTAGCTGTTTGCACTGTGGGTTGCATATCGATAAATTTTTGTTTGAGTATCTACAGGTTGATCCTGGATACTTGCAAATAAACTGTGAAGAGGAATAACAAAAATGGTTTCCTTATTCCACCTAAGCAGAGTCTCATGATTTGATCCTGTTTTCCCAAGTCACAGAGACATAAAATTTCAGGGTTAGAGAGGAGGTGATGTAGTCCAATTACTCAATTATTGAATTTTTCCTACAACGTGCTTGACAAATAGTCACTCAACCCCATCTGAGTGCTTTGAGTCAAAGGAAATTTCTAGAATAGTCTATGCATTTGCAGCAGATGACTAATGTTTTAGCTCTGCATCTTGCATTTCCTCTTTGTCTGAAGGAGGTACGTGCTTTTCCTTTGGGGAATTGTTCTTCCCCATCTAATGCTACCTTAATGGGACAATCAGTCAAGGTGACCTCTTCTCCATTAGCCAAGGAGTGCTCATGTGATCCAAGCTATGACAATCTAAATCTATCCCTTGGGGATTTAAATTCTGAGTGTTAGGGGGTAAGAGAGAAAAACAGTTGGGACCAATTTATATTCATGAAAGTACCTTGAAGATCCTGGATTCCTGAAGGATCTGATTTTTCAACTTTAACTTCATATCTGTGAGCACCCAACACTTTATCATAAATTTGATTTTTACCTAAAACTAGGTAAAGTCGACTTACATTAATTGCAACCAAAAAACTGTATCTGATACCCCACTGGTCTTGTATCTATCCCCCTGAGGAAATAGAGACAGGCATACACCCTCTTGAATGTTATAATCTTTTAGACATGGGATCATTTAGCACATTCCTCTTTGATTGTTCCTTACATGACTTTGTAAGGGGCCAGCTCACCTTTGTTCAATTTCTGCTATGTCTCAGCTTTCCTTTCCTTTCTTCGTTCTCCTTTTTCTCCCCCACTGTCAGGTTTTCCTGAAAATATCTAAAATACAGGACAACAAATTCTTGCCTGATGGTCATTCCAGGACTCTGTAATGGTTGGTAAACGTTTTGCAGAAAGAACTGCACAACTTTAGGCATGATAACCAACAAATTGGCATGTGATGATTGGAAGCTGGATTCCCCATGCCACAAAATTTCTCTCTTCTACACGAGTTTTCTTTCACCCTTGGTGATGGAGGTGTCTCCAGTATCCTTGATGTGACTTATGCGTTGACATCTGTTGGATGTAATGCGGCTTTTCTGGCCCTTCATCTTGGGGCCTTGGTTATCGGTGTTACTTTCTAGGACCCACAGAAAACACTTCCATTTGTTGCCTGAATTCAGTTGTGTGCTTGGCTACCTAAATTTCTTTGTAAATGCACGGACGCATGTTGACAACGAAGGCAAAAGAAAACAATTATAAATCCTGTCTTTGCATGACACAATTGTTGTCTCCCTTTGCAGATAGCTCTCTCATCCTTGCTTTGGGGACAAGGGGTAGAGTCACTTCTGGCTTCTCTTGAAGTCTCTCTTCCCAGTCAATCTACAGACCCTACCCAGGGTTCTCCCTATGAGGGGAAACCCCTGCGCCTCAACATTATTCATCAACTTGCTAACTACAGCATGGCATGATTCCTGCTGGGGTTCAACATCTCCAGTCCTTTCTCCTTTCTACTTGGTCTTCTCTAACGTGCCCCTGTTGGTCTGTTCCCCTCAGCTCCGTAAGTACCTGCAGGCACACCTGGCAGATATCGTGGGTTCAGTTCCACTGCAATAAAGCGAGTCATAATCCTTTTGCTGATGGAGAGTCTTGCCTTCAATTTGTAAAAACAAAAAAACAAAAACAAAACACATCTCTGAAGTGCAATAAAGCAAAGCCCAATAAAACAAGGTATGTCTGTACTGAGTACCTACTAAGTGCCAGGCTCTGTGGGTACATAATGGAATTGGACATGGATCCTGCCCCCCCAGGGCAGGTAGACGCATAAGCAATATGGCAGCCCAAAGTGATGAATGGAATAGCACAACTGAGCCGGCACGAGATGGCAGTGATTAAATTGGCCTGGTGAGCATGGGGTCGGGAAAGCTGTCATAAAAGAGGTGACCTTGAGTTGGCTTTGGAAAGATAAATAGGAATACACCAGGCAGGCAAGGGGGCAGTCCACGCATTTAAAAGTGAATGTGTCATTCCAGGTGTGCGGAGAAAGGACAGCGATCATTTTCTTCCATCCTCCACGACTGCAGCCTATGATCATATCAGTCTTTTTTGGCAGTCACAACACAACACGCAGCTGGCTCACAGGGAGCTAAAGCCACTATCTTTCCTGCATTGTTTTGCCACATCGACCCTCATCATTCATGCCAGGGCGTCGTTAGTCTTTATCAAGAAACAAAAGCAAGCCCCAATCTCCTTCATCTGTGTCCCCTTCCTCACTGCACCTTGGTTCTGGACAGGGCAGCCGTGTCGGTGGGGCACTCGCTGTGAGGACCCCTCCGCCTTCACCGGTTCTCCCTCCTTCTTCCCTCACACATCCCCCTGGGAGATGGTGCATCCCAAGCTTCTCAGGAGGCAGAAAGGATCTTTCCGAGGTTTTACAGAGGGTTAGATGCAGTTTCTACCCAGCTGTTGTCCAGTGTTCTTTGAAACAAATCAAAGGAAAAGAACCCAAAAACATGTTTGCAAAAATCAAATTAAAGCCGAGCCTGAAGGAGTCGCAGCGATCTACGCCCATACGGGCTGCCTGCCAAGAATGTTTTTAATACAATAATCGCTCATCCATAGACCCATAATAATTGATATTTGCAATTTGATAATGCTCCTTAACAATTTTTTATTTGTTTCCAATCTCCCCGCTTCCCTCCTCACCTCATCTGCCCAACAGCCCCCCTGTGTCAGCACATTCATGGCTCTTAATGACCCTCTCAGCAGCTACTGATCAAAGTCAAATTTTAATTATGATTCTAATTTTGGAAGTTTGCTTCCTTTTAATCTAAACTTTTAGAAGGGAGTCAAATGTGGGATTGCAACAACACATAGGGAACACATCAAGCAGAAGGACTCTTTAATTGGACCAGTTCAACTAGTTTTGAGCTTCCTGCTTCCCACCAGCTTGTATCTAGCAGGTGATCACACCTATGGAATGTGAAGTACAACCACAAATGACTGTCCCCTGAACTGGGAAGGTGAGGAGAGGAAAACTGAGAGACAGTTGTGTGACCGCAGAACTTCGCTCTCATCGTTTTAGAATGGCTCCTTTTTCTCCAGTACCCTTTTCTTTCCACAGTTTGGTCTGAGCCCACCTTAAGTCTTCTCTGCACTTTGGCATTAATCCCGCTATCCCTTCAAGAATATTTTACCTTAGGTGCTTTGGAAATGTAACCATTCTTATTATACCACCTCAAAACTCCATCTTCGTGCAACTTTTTCTGAGCCTTTGCAATAAAAATGACCTCCCTCTGGAAATCCCAGAGGCTTATTGTCATCAGCACTAACAGGAAACCATAATCATGGGAGCTGGCATTCACTGAGTGTGCACTACATTGACAAAGCATTATCTGACTTCAGCCTCCCAGTGATGTTATTGTGTACTATTATCATCCTCATTTTATAGATAAGGAAAGTGACTCAAAGCCATGTTAGACATGTGTTCAACGTCCAGTACTGTGGAGTGGTAGACTGAGAATTTAAACGCCAGGTCCATCACAGCAAGCCACAAGGATTTATATTCCTCCTACATGCACAAAAATAACCTCGATTAGAATGGAAGCCTGTGCAAGGAAGAAAATACATCTCATACTTCTTTGAAGCTCCTAGTGTTCACAGAGTTGTCATTTAATAAATATTTTTGGATTGAAGACTTCTTCTTAGAACAAATGCAAACATATTTAGAAACTTGCTCATCAGGAGGAATAAGTGACTTTTAAAAGTTTTTCTTCTGCTTCTTAAAACTTTTTTCAGAGATTTGGTATTTCAGAAAAGGTAAGTAAGGCGATTCCTACATAGCACCACATGTCTTAATGGAAAGACAAAGATTCAGAGGTAGACGTCAATAAGCCAGCCTTTATGAAGGACCCAGTAAGTGGGATGTACCATGCTCAGTGTTGCAGAGGACATGGAGATGTAGCGAATTGATCTGGCCATCAAAGTGCCACCTAGTTTAGGGGCCAATGAAAAGCAGCACTGTCTTCTGAAAAGGTTAGCTAAGGATAATAAAGGAGTTCCGGGTCTGGAGAGCATGGGCGTGAGTAAGTGTGTGAGTCTCGAGTAGAAGCCAAAGGGAGAGCACAATTGTGATGAATAATGGCGGGGGGGATAGACTCTGGAATGAGAAAACAAGGCAGGAGAGGGAAACTCTCAGTAGCAATGTTTTAGGAGCCAAAAATAAAAAATGTGTGCTATGAACTTTTAACTGCTGTGGGATGCAATGTTGAAAGCCCTCCTCTATAAAATCTTCAGTAAAGTCTACATTGATCACTTATCTTATGGAAATGGACTTTTCTTGGAATTAAAAGCCATGTTACATCTGTGCCCAAGCAGCCCAGTCCAGGGACAGAATGAGGGACGTAGGGGGCCCAACAAATTCGCCCTTGCTAACAGTTAAGAGCAGTTGCCATCAAGATGACCCTGGGCCTATGTTTTGCCCCTGCCCACCCCTTTCTATGTAGGTGCTTGTGCTTACTCTCTTCTTCCCTTGCCTGTGGATTCCTGGGTTTTGTAGCCACAGGTCCTGCATCCTGACCCTGGACCCTGCGGTTTTGATGGAATTCTTTTCTTGCTTCTTAGGCCCTGCACTAGGTCAAATAGTGTCCTCCAAATATTCGTGTTCACCCAAAACCTCAGGATGTGACCTCTTTGAAAGACAAAGTTTTTTCAGCGGTAATTAAGCAAAAATGAAGTCAGACTGGATTAGGGTGGGCTGTAATCTAATGACTGATATAAGGAGAGAGAAATTTGGGCAGATACTCAGGGAGAGCTCCACGTGACGATGGAGGCAGGGACTGAAGTGACACATCTGTGAGCCAAGCAAGGCCAGGATCGCCAGCAACCACCAGCAGCTGGGAGAGAGGCACAGCGAGATTCTTCCTCAGAGGCTCCAGGAAGGAGCTGGCCTGCCAACTCCTTGATGGTAGCTGTCTGACCTCCAGCACTGGGAGAGGGGAAATTCCTGTTGTGTTAAGCCTCCCAGTTATGGCAGCCCTAGAAAATGAATACAGACCCTTATTTTCCTAATTCGAGTCCTGGCATCATCCAATACTCAGTGGGACAATCTGCCCCAGGCGCAGAACCCACTTATAGCTAGACCTGCCTTGGGAAGTGAGAAGACTCAGTGGGGATCCCTGGAGAACACATTTAGCTCTTTCCTAAGACCCTGACAAAGAAAAGAAGAAGGCCTGTTTTTTTCTATCGTAACTCATTCTGAGTCTCTATATAATGATAGCACTGGACTCTAGAGATTCAGGGCTCCTGAGTGATAAAACCACCAGCAGAACTCAATAGCGGGTTATGTTGACAGGCAGTAAGTACAGCATGGCAAAATTCATTTATATTTGAAAACATAGATGATAGGACTGCCACTGCCCACGAACTCACGGGTGCTCCTTTCACACATAGACAATAAACACACACTTGATTAGAGTTAGGCTACTGCTTTGCCACATGGGCATTCCTTAAAGGACTCCGTCTAAGATTTGGTATATTAAATGTGCTCAACACGAGTACTACGCTGCTCTGATCAATGAGTCTTCATTCATTCATTTGACAAATATTTATTGAATGAATATAATGGGCCATAGGATTGGACTTAATTAATTTTTTTAAAAGACATGGGAGTCACAGTACTGCTAAGGAACAAGAGACATACACTGATTTGTAATACACGGAGGAAAGCAGTATGGCCTGGCCACCAGGGAGTTCTTAGACTTCCCGAAGGAGCTGACACTTTCCTTACACAAATCTGGTTTGCTGGGGTCAATCGTTCATTTGGTGGGGGAGTCTGGCTAACAGTCATTAGCATCTGCACGTGGGTTTGTGGTTCCCTATTCATCTTGTGTACACACTTTACTCAAGTGTGTGATAAAAACCTTGTTTCTTTGAGGGAAATGATCCTCAAGTGAGAGATAAAACTTTAGTGTGAGATGAAAAAGGCGGATAACTTGCCTTGTGCTTCTAAAGACTGGAAAACACCTACAGGCATGGAATTTAGAAAAAAAGTCACCTATTCAATATGGTAGCCCCCCTTATCTATGGGGGTATATTCCAAGACCTCTCAATCCTACATATACTATGTTTTTCCTGTATATACATATCTATGGTAGAGTTTAATTTATAGATTAGGCACAGTAAGATATTAACACAGTGACTAATAATAAAATAGAACTATTATAATAATAAAGGTAATAATGTTCACGTGAATGTGGTCACTCTCATTCTTTCAAAATACCTCCCTGCATTGTGCTCACTGTTCTTCCTGCGATGTGAGATGATATGTCACCTTCGTGGTGAGATAGACTGAGGTACTCAGAATGGCATGGAATGTAAAGCTTATAAATTACTTATTTCTAAAACTCATCATTTAATTTTTTTCAGACCACATTTGACACCGGGTACGTGAAACCACGGGAAGCAAAACTGCAACAACAGGGGGATCACTGTGTTGTTAGGGCACAAACTAGAGAATTAGAAGTTGGGAGGGATGCGCACGCACAGCAAGTTAGGACACGGAGGAGGCGGCCATCCACAGGGCAGGAGCGAGGCCTCACAGAAACCAGTCCTGCCCTCATCTTGATCTCGGACCTTCAGCTCTGAGCAATGAGGAAATAAATTTCTGTTATTTCTGCCAAAAAAAGAAGAGGAGGAGGAGGAAGAAGAAGAAGAAAAAGGAGAAGGAGAAGAAGAAATAGTAGTAGTAGTAGTTGCTGTGAGGGACCATGGATAAATGACAAGCCTAGTTTAGTGAACATGAAAGAAGCAAGGAAATGCTTGTGCTTTGTGAGCACAATTAAGTAACGAAGGCCTGATTGCTCTTTGTTTGGGGGTGGGAAGTTGATGCAAGGGCTGGAAAAGCATCTGCATCCTCCCGTCCAATGAGAGTAAAAACACAGGGCTCTCTTGACCATTCTTCAGGAGAAGGACATATGAATATTAATCAAATGGGGGGAAGACACCGGGTGCAAGTGCCTTAGCTCGCTCAGTTCTATTTTTCAGAACACCCCCTTTATGGCGCACCTCTGCCTCTCTGTAAGACAGTTGCTGTTGCTGAGACAGAGCAGGACAGCAGCTGCTGTCCTTGCCTTCCACTCAGAGAGTAAGTTTCAATCAGTAAAAGCGAGTCTTTCGGAACTCAGTTGGGACACAGACACCCAAGCTGCACCCCAATCAGTTTCATCAGTCACAAAGCTGATCTCATGCTCCCAATTTATCCAACTCCTGTATCTACTTCTCAGCTGGCTCCAAACTCAGGAAGGAAAATATTGGGTGCTATTTATCAACCCCTGAGCCACTCACTCCACGCTGACCCCCTTCTCTATTATCCACAGGGATTGTCTCATACCTCTTCTCTTTGTTTAAATTACTTTATTGTTGTTCAATTATAGTTGTCTGCATCCTCTCCCCTCCCCTGCCCCCACTCCCTCATACCTCTTCTTATCTCCTTAATTCTGCAACCCACCCTGCCAGGTTACTCCATTATGACATTTTTTTTAGGCTATTTCAAATGCTGGGAAACTGTGTCCAAGCACATGGACTCTCTTTTTCGAGCAAGTATCCACGGACTGGCACGACCGTGACTCCAGCAGTTTCATTCTCTGTTTCATCTGCCCTGCTAAACTCGCCACACTGCTGCGCCATGTACCCCATCCTCATTCCTCCTGCACACTTCCAGCTCTGTGTGACAGCAGCGGCTGAAGTCATCTTCGCAGTTCCAACAACCTTGTTTGCAGTGTTTGTCAGAAGAAATCCTTTTCGAATGCATGTCTTCAGTTCATTAGGAATCTTTATTCTGATACCAGTTTGTCCTGTCTCACCAATTTCAAGGCACAAAT
Source organism: Micronycteris hirsuta (assembly GCA_004026765.1). Classification (NCBI taxonomy): domain Eukaryota; kingdom Metazoa; phylum Chordata; class Mammalia; order Chiroptera; family Phyllostomidae; genus Micronycteris; species Micronycteris hirsuta. Next base: position 155,291 of record PVJI01000668.1, read on the forward strand.
ATCACAATTTTAATTAACTATTAAAATACTCCTATGCCTCTATGAGCAGTAAGGCTGGGTTCTCCTCAGGGTGGAGGGGAAGGGTCATCTACACCACAGTATTCAGTTTAGACAGATGGACTCGTCTACAGGGGCCAGAATTGCTTCCAAGTGGCAGTGAGCGGGAGAAACAGAGGGTCTTTCCAGGGGCCGCATGGCATCAGCTAAGCGTCAGATAATTTCTGTCACTCATCCATCCTTTTCCCTCATGGAAACCATGATGCCCCTTGGGACCTTAAGGTTCTTTCCTACTAGTCAGTATGGACCATCTCAATCCATCAGAGACATTCAGGGTACATCCTGTTCTTCCAGGAGACACTTCGGTCCCTATGCAAATGTGCCTGTCCTGACACTGGTCTGATCAACTCTACATTCCAGTGACTTAGGGCAGCTTCGGTCAGGGCTCAAAAGTTCTGTCCCAAACTAACCATGCTCACACCCATCTTAAAATTAAAAACTGAGTATCGCTCCCCCGAAAATACTCAGTGCTCTAGACACAAAGCAGCCGACAGTCCCTAGAGCTGGACTGTTAAGTTTAGTAAAATAAACAAATCTACACCATCAGTCACCTCACGAAAATGCCTTATGCCCAGAAAATATGTGTGCGTGTCTGTTTGCCAACACAGAGTTAAGAATTGTTTTTTTAATACAAATACCTTTAGGAAAAACACATCAAAGTGCTCTACAGGATTCACTTAAACATGGAAGCTTAGCTTTACCCCTGTCCTCCGTGGGCATTGGAGTTTGAGCACTCTGCTTTATGGATCCACATGATCAGTGACAGCCCTGGGGGTCTGGGGATAAAGATACGCACACACACGGGGTCACACGAGCTAATGGAGACCATCAGCTGCACAATATTGTGTATTTCTGATACTAACAATAGAGCTCTTTTGAGCAACTTGTCCTCTGAGCTGCCGTGGGTAAAGAGATGGAGACCAGAGCTCATCCACAAAAGAAGGCACTGCACCACCCTCAGCCATACGCCAAGGCTTTTCCCAGCCACGTGTGCTACTGTGATGCTAAGACTGTCTGTTGAATCATTACAAAATCTACTCTATTGAGTATGTTAAAGTAGGTTGGTCACTGTCCTGTGAGCAGTAACAGAGTCCATCTGCAAGGGATGGGGTGGCCTGAGGGGCAGGAAAGGGAGCCAGACCTTCCCACCACCACCACCAGGTACCATCTTCAATGAAGGGAGCTCGGTTTTTATCTGTTGTACATATTAGCTTCTTAGCAGTGAGTGTAAGTAAAGAAGATACAAGATCTAAGCTACTGTTCTCTCTCTTTTCCTTCCTGGAGGCCTGATTGTTCAAATGACTGATTGCTTAAATCTCCCAACATTTCCTTTCCCCTTCCCCTTAAAAAAAAAAAATAGGTGTCAAAATAAGAGTCCACGAGAGCCTGCCCAGATTTGACGAGATGTGAGAGGCAGTGACCAGCATGACCGCCCAGAAGTGGTGTTTTGAGGATGGCTCCGCTAGGAGGGAATTCCTTGCAGAGGGTGTGGTTTCCGGTGAGAGAGGAGCTCCTGAACCCATCCCCCATAGAACCATTTATTTATTTTTTTAAGAATTTATTTATTCATTTTTAGACAGAAGGGAAGGGAGGGAGAAAGAGAGGGAGAGAAACATCAATGTGTGGTTGCCTCTCACATGGCCCCCACTGGGGACCTGGCCTGCAACCCAGGCATGTGCCCTGACTGGGAATCGAACCAGCGACCCTTTTGTTCACAGCCCATGCTCAATCCACTGAGCTATGCCGGCCAGGCCATAGAACCATTTAGACCCAAGCTGTGGTCCAGTTTTCATTCCTGAGGGCTCTTCACTTCCACAAACCACAGTGAATCAAGTGGAAGTATTGTCCATTTCTCTTTAAGAGTAAAGAATAGTCATCACTTTACACCTTCACTCCAGAGCAAAATAAAAAACAAACATAAAACTATAATATCTTTTGGGGGGAAGTCAGTCAGTCTGTGAGGTAAATATGCTATACCCATTACAGAGAATTACCATCATGTAGGAGGCTTTTCCTTCAGGGGGTGGGGGCGAGGGGGGCGGTGCCTGCCTGGTGCTCAGTGCTCTATGAGCATTTTCTCCATCCCTCTCTACAGCCACCCTATGAGGTAATAGATGAGAAATGGGGGGTGTAGAAAGTAGCTTGGTGGTTTCTGAAATAGTTAAGTGGTGCCTGAAAAGTTAAACATAGCATCACTGTACAAATCAGGAATTCCACTCCTAGGTATACAGGGTAGGGCAAAAGTAGGTGTACAGTTGTTCATATGGAAAATAATACAATAATTAAGAATGAGTAATGTAAGAATAAACTCTGTGTTTTACATATTCAAGACTCTACACCTACTTTTGCTCTGCCCTGCATATCCTAAAGACTTGAAAATGGGTGCTCAAAAAGTATGGGTACAAAAATGTTCATAGCCGCATTATTCACAATAGCTAAAACATGGAAATGACCCAAATGTCCATCAGTGGAGGAGTGGATAAACAAAACATGGTGTATCCATATAATGGAATACTATTTGACCCTAAAAAGGAACAAAGCCTGGTCCATGCTACAGTATGAATGAGCCTCAAAAACATTATGCTAATAAAAAAACCCCAGATGCAAACCATCACATATTGTATGATTCCACTTCTGTGAACTATTCATACTAAGTAAATCCATAAAGACAGGAAGTACATTAGTGGTTGTCAGGGAATAGGGGGAGGAGGAAATGAGGAGTAAGCACTTAATGAGCACAAGGTCTCCTTTGGTCCTTTGGGGAAGATAAAAATATTCTGAAACTACATAGAGGAGATGGTTGCACAACACTGGGAATGTACTAACTACCACTGAAGTATATAGATTTTTAAATGGTTAATGGTATGTCATGTGAGTTTCACCTCAATTTTAAAAGTGTTAAAAACATGTTAAGTGAGACTTAGAGTCTGGGGTAGCATTGGAGTCATTCCACTCATACCTTATTCTAAGAGGACTCTCAGCAAGCAAGGTAGTTGGCTGACAGCCTCCAGCTGCCAAACTTATGGACTTCCCAACAGTATTTGTGCCCCAAGGCCATGCTTTGCGGTGGGTTGCTCCCAGTCGATGACTGAGCAGAGCAGAGGGGCTCGGGGTTGGACCATTCCTGCCCAAAGCAGGATGCCCCCAGCAGGCAATCTTTGCCTCCCAATGCACTGCAATCAGAGCTTCCTTCCCACTCTTTTCTCACAGGCTGGACTTGCGTTTTCACCCCCACCTACTCCTGCTCCTATTCATGTTATCCATCACGCGTATTTCCCCTCAGTAAATTTCTGGCATGTCTAACTCCATCTTAGTGTCTGCTTCTCAGGAACCCACACTGACACAAGAGTCAAATAAATTGCCCATAGTTACACATATGCTCACAGTCACACAGGTGGCAGAGCCAAGACTCAGTGTCTGTATTACTAATCTTCAGCAACTGCACATAAACACAAAATTACATTTAGTTGATGAAGAGAGCTGCCTAAATAGGGTTTTCCCTGGCAGAGTGGTTCTGACTCTCTCAGTAAATAGTTGTCATTTTTGAGCAAAGCACTTACTTTTGTGTATGTTTCAAGAAAATGTAAAAACAAAGGTCACCCACTTACAACTTATGAATCACTCCTACGTCATGTGTCCACAGCTGACCTCATTAATCCATCCTCAGCCCTGTCTCTCACTAAGGCTCCAGGCAGCTTTCTAATTGATTGCACTCGGGCATATCTATGACGAAATTTATTGGCTTCTGATGTATAGGAGTCTACTTCAGCCAGCTCAGCCCAATGTGATTGAATTGTCATACTCTTTCTGACTGTGGCATTACCCAGAGCAGTGAATTCTCCAAGACCTCCACTCCTTCTTGTCCAACATTCTCACCACTAAACCAGGACCTTGGGATGAATTGATCTTACCCTGCTTCCAGATGTATGTCAGTTAAAACCAGAGATACCTGAAGTCTTGTTCTGTGCTCAAGACACTGGACCCCCCATAGTTCTCTTAAGTGGTGATTCCTTTCTCTTCCACACCCCTTGTACTACTGAACCTAGAGGCAGGGTGCACCTCACAGCCATTTCTAGATCAATGTCTCTTCCTATCACTGAAACTCCCAGATGTGAACTTAACCAGACTGTACTACCACTACCACCCTGCTCAATCTAGCCCTTAGGCACTCCTCATTTCCTAACCATTTTGGTACCCAGATCATTATTAGTTTCCAGTATTACTCTGGGGGACTTCAATATCCACATAAACAGTCCTTTTATTACTCTGGCCTCTTGATTCCAGGTTTCTTGACCTCTCTCCTCCAGGATGTCCTGTGCACTCAACTTCAGCCACCCAATCCCCAGGACATTTCCTGTACTTTGTCATCATCATAATCTCCATTTCAATTATCCTCTCCTCACACCACACTTCCTCTCTGTGTCGCTTACTCATTCTGTGTCATGACTCAAGCAATTAATAAGCCCCACAGGGACCAGGAAGCCATCGATCCTAGCACTCATTCTTTTCTTGTCCTCATTTCCCCTCATACCCAAATTAGATTCCATGGTTCTTTGCCAGTAGGTTCAAGTCCCTTCTTCCCTCTTCCTCCATCATGATTCCCTGGCCAAACCCCGACCTTGAATAAATTTAATTCTCCACTTCCTCTGTGTCTGCATCAGAGTAATTAAACTTAGCTGGAGAAAAACATACAGAAATGCTCACTCATGTCACTTACAATCATTACCATGGTTCTCAAGAGGATCTGTGAAGCTGCCTGACAATCCTACTACTGTTTCCAACGCTATTTTCTCTCCTATGATCCTAGGTGACAATTTCATACCTTCCCTTTAAACTATCAACACCTTCTGCCACCTCCTCACTCTCCCCATGAAGTCCTCTCCAATCACACTGGGAAGATAGAAGCCATCAGAAGAGAACTTCCTTTTTGTCCCTACATTTATCCTCTCCTCATCTCGTTTCTCTTATTCTCATGTTTTTTAACTAGCAGTTAAAAGTTACCCCAAACCTATTATTTATATAATCATTTTTATCAGTCTGCATTCCATTTTCCCTGTAGTATCCAATTCCCAAAATAGTAGAGATTTGTCTTGCTTGTAGCTGTATCCTAAGCACCAGAGCAGTGCCCGGCATGTGGCAGTATTCAGTAAATACGAGGTAATTGGGTAGCCATTGGATTGAACAGGCACAGCTCAGGGTACATGATCACAAAGCATCCTTACTTTGTCTACCATGGTCCTTTGAAACCCATTCTCTGGGCACTAGTTCTGTCAGGAAGCTCTGCAGGACTCGTGATATTTTTTTGCTATTCTTCAGTATACAAATAGTTTCCTTGTCACTTTAAGTCACAAAACACTGTCCCAGTTCAGTAATGAAAATGTATAGTTCCACATATCAGTATATCTTCCATTAAAATTAGAGGTTTTTCCCTCTCTTCCAGCTCAGACTGCTCCAGGAACAAAAACCTGTGGTCATAAGGGATTGCCGTCTCTCTGTCAAAGCCTTTTCCTTTTGGCCCAATTTGCCATACGAGTTTTCTGATGGCTTCCCCAACACCCAATGTTGAGGGAAGTTAGCGAAGAGAGTAAAGAGGGGGGATGCCTCGTTAGCTGACACTATTGTGTTGATTTGTCATTAACTCTTTCTGAAGTTGTCAGATATTTACAACTGAGTCCCTCAGGATGCTTTCCAGAATTATTTGATGTCCTTCGATCACAACGGGTCTCACTTGTCATTTCCCAGGCAGGGCGAATGTGTCTCTCTGTTGGCTGACTCTTGTCCCTTTCCTCTAATCATAGGAATCCAATAATATCTCCAGCTTCTCTCTGGTCATATCTGCTCACCTCTTTTGGACAAGACTTTAGACCACTCCATGCAGACCTCCTTTGTGTGGAGCCACATGGATTCATAAGAAATAGTCATTCTTTTTTACCCTCATAGACTCTTAAGTGGTAGCTGCCCAAAGCAGCAAACTTGCTTTTGTTTTACCAGTTGAGCATTCAGCCATCCAGTCCCATACGGGCTGTAATTTGTCGGCAAACTTGGTATGGTCCCCCAACAACTGTACCCTAATAGATGACACTTAATTTGGCACTTATTATGTGCCAGCAGCCTTTGAGTGCTTCCAATACATTAATTTATTTAATCCTCACACAGCCATTAGAAGTAGCCAATTCCATCTCATAGATATGGAAACTGAAGCCCCCCCCTTTAGGGAAAGTCCTACAGGGCGGGTTCTAGCTCCACATTTTGGGACACAATTTTGATTATCTTTAGCCTCAGCCAAGCCAACTGAACTCATTCACTAAGAATTCCAGAGTGGATCTTTCTAAGGTCCTTTTCAATACTTAGAACTTAACATTTTTAAACTGCTCCATCCACCCATGGTGAGGAATCAGAATGGGAATAACCAGTGGCGCTGGTGTCAGTAAAAGGCTAGGAATGAATTTTCCTGGCCTGAATCCCCCAAGGACCCAAAACGTGATTCTAGCTGTGACTTCACAGTTCAGCAGAAGACCAATGCAACACAGGTGACAGATACTCATGGAAACATGGAGTCATGATTTTTGCCTGGTCCTATTAGCCGATGTTTAATTGGCCATTCAAACTCGCACCAAATTGCATGAAAGAGATGAAAGCATGGTACCAGAGAGACTGGACAGGAGGGCTTGTTTTTTTCCTTTGTTTTGTTTTTTAAGTTTATACTTAAAAACCAAATTCCCAATGGTGTATGTATCTCTGCCCCATGCAATGCTAACACCCCTCTATTGAAAATACCTGAGAAGAATGGGAAGCAGTATTATATCCTTGGTAACTACTTAAAGGTTTTCTGATCAGGAAAAAGAGGCAATAAACATGAATTTTATGACAGTATTTTAGTTCTCCCTGCTGGGACATCTCCTGCCTTAAAGAAAAGGAGCTTGGGAACTCATCTATGAGTCGAAAAAGATATTTGCATTGGCTTCCTGAACTGTGGTCTGTGAAGATTGTAGACCTTTGTAACCATTTGTTAATGTCCAGCTGAAAAGCATCACCATGACACAGGAATAAGAACGACAAGGGAATATCAAAAGTTAGAATGTTCCGGTGCCTCATATCTTGTGTTTTGAAGGCTCTGCAGTGTGCCCGGATGGCAAGAGTGCCCTGTCTGCCAGCCTTCATCGGTGACTGGTGAGGCATCTGCGGACCCAGAAACCAAAGCCAAGAAGAGTCCATTGGGGCAAGTAGGCAATAGGAAGGTGGATCTAGAAAGAAAATCATACCAGGTCCTTACCCATCTATCCTGAGTACTACAGTCTTCCTTTTTCCCATTGCAGTTATATCCTATCTCTTTTCTCTGCTTTTAGCCTTCCCTACTCCTATCCAAACCCAACTCCACAGCCAGAGTCGTATTTCTAAGATGAAAATCTGATCTTGTCACTTCTCTGCTCAAAAACTGTTGCTCCCTACTGCCTACAGGCTAGAGTCCAAACTCATTAACATGGAAGTCAGTGGCCTTGAAGAGCTGGCACTGACCTACCTTCTGGCCTTATTTCTCATTGTGGTATTTCCAAACATGTCATGCTCTCTCCTCTGCGAGCCTTTGCACATGCAGCCCTCCTGTCTAGATTTCTCTACAGTTAGAAGGGGATCAGTGGCAAGTAACAGAAAACTCAGCTCAAAGAGACTTCAACAATGAAGCGTATATATTTATTGGCTCACAGATTGGAAAGTCAAGAGGTCAAGAGAATTCATATTTGGTTGAACAAATGGCTGACTGGCATGGCCAAGGGACTGCTTTCTTGCCCTTACTCTCCTCTGCCTTCTGTATCACCTAGTTCAGTATCTGGGAGACTCATCTTAGGGTAGCAGGATGCCTATCAGCAGCAGCCATGTCTGTACGGGGTGAGGCATACTCTTGAAGAAAGAGTGGCTCCCCAGAGAAAACCTGGATGCAGAGTGGGGAAGCAAAGGAATAAAATTACAGTGCATCTCTCAAGTCCCAGGTCAAGTGTTCCATCCGCTGTGGGGAGCACCATCCCCCATCTCTCCAGCTAAATTAATGTACCATTCCTTCATGCTCATCTGGCATGTTCTACATAATTCTTTTATTAATATTCCTACAACTCATGAAAGTCTTCATATGGGCCTACTATGTGCTAACTATTGGAGATATATTAACCTGCTTGACACCAATAGTAAAACTTTGACATAGATATTGGTTTTTATGTTTTAATTATAAGGAAACTGCTCTGCAAGGTTAAATGACTCTCCCAAGGTCTCACATTTAACAAAATTTTCCAGTTTCTGAGTTCATACCCCTTGACCGATACTGTGTAATGAAAACACATTACAAACACCCACCATAGGGATACGTGTAATGGAGCGTAACACTTATCACATTATGTTCTATTTATGGGTCTCTCTTCCACACCAACTATAAAATCCTTATAAAGATGGATTGCATGTTATTTCCCATTGAGAGCCCTAAAGTGTCATGATTAAAATCATGGGCTTTAGAGACAAACTTGGTGGGTTAATACCTAAATTCCATCACTTTCTGTGAGACCTTGGCCAATTTTCTTAACCTCCCTGTGCCTCAGTTTCCTTGTCTGTAAAATGGGGATAATAATAGTCACTACATCATGTAGTGGTTATAAGAATTGAACAGAATACAGAATACCCAAACAACTATACTTAAAACACCTTGAAAGACATATTTATTTCAATAAATACCACCTAAAAGTATTGTTATTAATCTTTTATCCTCTTAGGATAGTGCCTGATACAAGGCAAGACAGTCAATGAAATATGATCATAGTCATTGGAAAGATCCTTACCCTGCAGAAAACTTAACTTTTTTTCAAATTATCCCCATTGCATTATAGCTGTAAAGACACAGACATATTCTGTTACTCTATGAAGCAACCAGGACCTGGTTAACACTAAATAATGACATTTTAGAGTCCTGGAGAGAACACATGGGAGAGAAAAATATCATGTTATAGTAAGATGGAAATAAAACATAGTCTGAAAATCAAGAGATTTCAGTTCCCAGAGTTGCTTCTTTTTAACTGTGTGAGACATTGAGCTGAAATCAATAGAACTTGTTGACTATCTGAATGTGGGGATTGAGAAAGAGAGAACCTTAGGAGCACTCTCAGTTATTCTGACCTTGGCCACCCCCGTTAATACAGTAGGCCTTGATTTTCCCATCTGTAAAGTGGGGCACAGCCTCATCAGCCTTCCTCACTAAATTGTTCTAAAGAGGAAATATGCTTCACATTTAAAAAATAGCATTCAATGAGAAAGAATCAACATAACTATTTAAGCTGGGGAAGCAGCTGTTACAGTGTCCAAGAAGGTAGGGTCTTGTACCTCATTTGAATATGATGAAAGATTATTTGCATAAAGATTGTAGAAAGGCAAAAGTCACAAAACCAATTAGGGGTTGTTGTAGAAAACTAAGCAAGAAACAATAGGAGATTGGACTGGGTTCTAGCAGTGGGAACAAAGAAAGTACATGAACATGAAATGTATTTGGGAGGTAAAATCAATAGACCATAGTGACTGACAATGTGGAGATTGATGATGAAAGAGGAACTGAGGTCAATTCTTAGTTATTCTGAGTTATCCGAGGCAGTGCTACTTTTTAAGATAGGAAAACAAGAAAAATATCAGGGTCAATAATAATCAATCTTTTCAGAAATTAAAACAAGACATAAAAGAATCCCCTGTTACATGATGTAATATGGACTCAGATTTTATTATAAGGTAGACATAGGATCTTATATAAATCATTATTGGACCCAGTCTGGAGAATAAATATGTGAAACTAAAAGAAATGACAGAGGGAGAATTTATCAAGTCCATCTATTCACTCCACCAATACATTAGGTACTATTCTAGGCTACAGAATACCTACTATACCTGCTATCACAGTGAAGAAGAGAGAAGGTCATTGCTCTTAGGAAGCTGACTTTAATGGGGGCAAAAAGATATCATTAGCAAAAAAAAAAAAAAAAAAAACTAGGAAAAAATGAGATAGCAGTGAGGATTCTTCAGAGTCTTAAGATAAGTTGATGTGACAGAAAGGGATAAGGAATACTCTGGAACTATTTAAGCTGGTGCCTAAAAATCAAGAGGCACTAATGAGTCTTGTTAATTAAGAGAAAGAGCATTCTAGATAGAGAGAACGGCTGATGCAAAGGTCCTGCGGCAAGAAAAAGCTTATGTTGTTCCAACCAATAATAGTGTATAATCGGGAGAGTGGCTCAAAAAGCCAGAGAGGTAGGCCATTCATGGGTGGCTTGTAAACTGGAGCTTGGAGTTAAACTGTATTGTATATATGAAGAGAGGCCACAAAAGGGATTAAATTGGTTTGCATGTTTAAAGGTACCCTGGCTGCTGTAGGGAAAATGGTTTGTAGGGAGCCACAAGGAAAATGTGATAACCGCTTGGGTCTCAAGTGAGATCCATGTTCTGCCACCTACCAGCCAAAATGCCATGGGAAAGTTACTACATCCTTTCTGACTTAGATTCTTCGTTACATGAAGGAAGAAGAGTATTTATATTTATATCATCAGGGTCATAGAAAACATTGGCTCAATAAATGGGCAGGGAGACATGAGAAAGCTTTCCTAGTCAATTCTGTTCTTTTTAGTCTTGCTGGGAGAAATATCCACCCTTCTACCAAAACTATTCCTTTTATTCCCAGCCTGAGGCAAGTCAAAAAAGCCGTGGGGAGAAATGAAGCAAGGAGGAAGGAGGAAGGGAACACCGGTTTACCAGAGGATACTGCATTTTAACACACCATAAATCTTAGGGAACTTGGTTCCTGCCCATTAGCATCACATCCTGCTCGCTCTCTAAGTAGTCTGCTAAAGTCCCTAAATGTATCTGGACCACGCATAAACTACATTCTCCCTTCCTCTTTTCTCATCTGCCCGCATCACGTTCCCTCCATGAACGCCATCATGCTCCTCTGGAAAAACATGAAGCTCTCAGTTTTGTCTGGCTCTGGGATAGAGCTTCAGCTATTGGGTATGAAAATCACTGAAGAAAAAAAAAAAATCCGTGTTCTCTCCTCCCTGCCAGAATGGCTGCTGCTCTACCAAATTTAATGAAAGATTGCCATCAGGTGTATAAATGCTTAAGCAACCCAAAGGTCAGAGATGGCTTTACCTGCTGTTGCATAACCTGATGCTGATCACAGACTCACAGAGTCCAAGCAGGGAGAACAACTAAGAGATAGAATTGCTAAACTCTTTTTCCATTGTCTTGACCAGATTTTTATGTAAAATTTTTAAAATGGCAAATGATTTAAAATATTTTCCATGAGAAAATGTGAAGTCAAAAACCCACCTTTTTCATAACTGTGTTGCTACATCTTTGAAATTTAAAGGGTTTTTTTCCTAAAAATTATTATTAGGATGATCTTTTTAATTCTAAATGTATTAACCAAAAATATCATCCCTTTTGAGTAAAAGTGAAATGATGTAAAGTATTGAAGAGGTTCCAACTTTTAGAAAATTACAACCACTTCAATATTTTATATCATTTGTTTCACTTCCTGCCACTCGGGAGGATGATATTTTTGGTTGGTACAATCATTTGTTTAACCATTATTTAATGAGCACCTATTAAGTGCTAGAGACTTTACTAGATTCCAGTGAGGAGCTGTAGAATAAGCGGGTCCCTACACTCAGAGTTTGCGATATAACTGGAAGCTGAGACTTGAAGAGGGAGAGGCTGAGGATAAACAAAAATAAATAAGCAATTTGATTACAGAGCCTGAAAATTGCTTTGAGGAAACACAAACTGGGTGGGAACTCCAAGAACCCAGAGGATAGAATGCTCCAAAAAGGGAGCCTTCTCTCTGAGGAGCACTAAAACCTGAGGGATGGGAATGAGCCATTCAGATGATGGGGGGCGTGCCCGGTAGAGTTTTTGAGCATTGTGATTTGCAAATACAAAGACCCTGGCTGGGAAAGAAATTGGCATATTTATAGATCGCAAAGGGAGCCATACACAGGGTGCCTAGAGGGAAGGAATGAATGGAAGAGTGGATTTGCAAAGCATTATGGGCCCTGAGAGGGTTATATCCAAAACTAATTCATTGCCTTTGAACCCAGGCATTCATTCTTTCCCACTTGAGCTTAATCTGAGGGGAAAAGTACTACAAATCCAGTGAGTGTTTTGATTTCCCCTTTTTTTGCGGGCTGTGTCCTAGGGTTTACCAGGTTTACCTATGCAACATTTTAGAAATCCCACCCAGAGTTCTGGCCTAACTTAGGCCCTGGACATATTTCATCCAGCCCATTAAAGAAGCCCCAGGTTCTGACTTCCCACTGCCTCTCTTTCCTCCTCCAACCTCCAGTTCTTTCACTTCACTGCAAAGTTAGCTTGTTCAGGAACCTCTGACTAGGAAGCTCCCCACTGCTCAGATGCTGAATACACAATAGAAGAACTCTCACTGGCCAATCCAAATTTCCATTTCCTGCTTCACCCCCTTCATTAGAGCCCTAGGGCTGTCCTGACGGAGTACCACAGACTGGGTAGCTGGGTAAACAACAAAGACTGACTCTTCCACAGTGCTGGAGGCTAGAAGACCAAAAGCGGGTGCTGGTTTCATTTGAAGGCCATGAGGGGAGGATCCGTGCCAGCCCTGCATCCTTGGCATAGAGGTGGCCACCCTCCCCCTGAGTCTCTACAACACCTTCCCTCGGCGTGTGCCTGGGCCAAAATCTCCTCTTCTTACAAGGATACCCGTTATGCTGAATTAACACCCACCCAAATTGCCTCCTTGTAACTTGATTACCTCTGTAAAGACACTATCTCCAAGTAAAATGAATGTTGACGTGCTGGGGTTTAGGATTTCAACATATAAATTTGGGGGGTCTACAAAATTCAATCTGTAACACTCTCATTTCCCATTTAATACTCATCCTATGCTCTCGTCCTTTTTAACGCTTAGTTCCCAAAATCGTCTAGTACTCTTGACACCACTGGGTGTTGCCTCATTCTTTTTCCTCTGCACATGAAATTCTCTTTATATCTTCCTCAATTTGGTGAAGTCTTACTCATCAACAACAACAACCTCAACAGTGGTGACCTGTGTTAAGTCCCTTACTGCCCCAATACACAGAGTTCTGGAATTGGAAAAAGTGGTCTCACCCACTTGCATTTTTGTACCAATTTGTTTACAACTAGACATCACTTGTGTTTCATTATAATAATTAGTTTGGAGCATGTCCATCTCCCCGCAGAGAGCGCTGAGCTGCTCCATGCCCTGAATGTAATAGACCCGAAGTAAATGCTTCGTGAACCACGGTGCCTGCCATTGTTTTCAGTCTTAGTCAGTTGGTTTTCTCTTTAGAAACATTTTTGTTGGAGAACTTTGACAATGACAAATGGCATTATCAAAATAATGATGGAGACAATGTGATGGATCATGTTGTCAGAGTCTGCAGTTTCCTTTATAGATGAAGTATTGACCAACTGTGTGATTGAAGGAAAAGTATTATCCACTGAATGAGTGATTGGACTAGACAACCTTTAACCTTTCTTCCACCTCTCACACAGTATGACAGAACTTTCAGTTGGATTTGAATAGCTGCTTAATTGCAACCCCATCTCATCCCTACCCCACAAACAATACTTTATTACACAGATTATAAAGGTGCATTGCAATAAATAATAATCCAAATAGCTAGCCCATGAATAAAGGAGTGCCAGGATCAAATGAATTTGACTAAAGCCAAATTCCAAATCTCCCTCTTAAAGATAACAATGATGTCAACAGATTAAGACTTGGAAAAATGCAACAGCAAAGACTTTTTAAATGTTTTAACATTTCTCCATTTTAGTTGAGTATATATACATATATATATATATATATATATAACACATAAATTTATAAAATATGTACTTGCATGTACATGCCTATATTTACATATATTATTTTATGTGCCCCAGGGATGAAACAGCTCTGGCCAGCAACACAGGCATCGAGCTAGCATGAACTGAGGACTCTGCATCTGCTTTGCCCCTGACTGATACAAGAGCAACACCACCAATCAGGTGTCTCCTTGCCCACTGCCAGGGGGTATTTACATATATTATAAAATTCATGTTTTGTATATAAATGCATATATAAATGCAAATAGATATATAGATAATAATATTGTGAACAGGCTTTTCATCTCAAGAAATTAGTGTTTTGTGGAACCTACTTTAAAGTTTCATTCAGTGAATTTATAACAAAAGGGTATGTTTTATTAGAAGTGGGCATTTATATTTCTTTTATAATACTCTATACTTGTATTTTTCTCCCACACTACACACACATGGATTAGAGGGAGTAATATAGAACTCATGTCTCCATCTAATTCCTCCCTAAAGACATTATAGCATCAAGGGTCCTGAACCTCTGGAGCCACAGTAAAATTCCTGATTATAATTTTGAGGTAAACTGATAGCACTTTAGGAAATAGATTCTTGCAATATTTGCTCAGCAGACATTGTCTGTGATTTGGGAAGAGTGCTATATTCGATCTACATTAGACTCATGAGGATTTTGCAAATGATGATTGTGATGATCAGTTTTATGTGCCAATTTGGCTGGCTCTAGCCAGAGGTTACTGAATCAAATACTCATCTAGGTGTTGCTCTGAAAGTATCTGGGAGCTGGGATTAAAGTCCATAACCAGTTGACTTTAAATAAGAGACTTTGTTTTAGATAATCTGGGTGGACCTGATTTCAATCCCCTGAAAGATCTCACTTGCAGCTGGGGTTTTCCTGATGAACCAGAAGTTCAGCCTGTGGACAGCAGCTTCTATGGAGTCCATGACTTCCAGCTGGCCCTTCCTGATGACCGGCCCTGTGGATTTTAGACTTGCCCAGACAGTCCCCAAAATTGCACAAGTAAATCTTTTAATATTGTGAACATAAGGAACACCCAAACCTATAAAGGATTTTTGTAAAAGTTTATTTAAGCCAAATTGAGGACAATCGCCAGGAAGCAAGATCCCAAATTTTCCCTCAAGGGCAGTTACGCCACTGAGGGGTCTGGAAAAGAGAATCACTCCAGCAGTTCAAAGGTGTGTTAACCCAGGTGAACACGGACAATGGGCAGGACTTGATTAAATCTTTTACTAAAGAAGTTACTATAGACCTGAGGCATCACTGCCCACCATGACCTGCCCAGTAGGAATTTATGATCAAATCACCCTGTGAAGTTACTTTCAGTTAGACTTAATAGAAGTTTTACTAGACTTTTTGATCTGCAATGTGTATCTATCTCCTACTGGTTCTGATTCTCTGACTAAGTAAGCAATGACTGTCACCAATGTGATGTGTTTCCTGAGGCCACCACCCTATACTTTCTTTTGCCTTTTTGGATCAGGAGCCTATTAAGGGCAGGACACAAATCTTGTTCATCTCCTTGGGCCCAGTACCTATTGGACATGGCAAAGTTGAGTTCAGTAAATAGGCACTAAGTGAAATAATTAATAAATACAGTCTGAATACATTGCAATGACACATTTATTTAAATAAGCTTTTGTGAGTGTGTGTGTGTGCTTCTATGTCGTTTTTATAATAATAACCTATTGAGGTCATATTTTTTGTGGTTTTGCTGATAAAGAAAAAGAATTCTATTTTTCTCTATCTTTCTATAGAATAAAAATGAAGTGTAAAAGTGCTATAAACGCAAGCCTTGGCTAATTATTAGGGAAATTACATGGAACCAGCACAACAAACAAAATAGTTTCAAGGGTAATAACACTGTGGCATTTTACATAACTATAGAATTTATAACACGAAGGTTCTTTACCAGTCTTAAGATAAAATCCCATAATTTTGCAAATAAGGAGAATTATTTTTAAAGCATTTTTTATCACATTATAAAATGCAGGTACACCATAAAGAAAAATGCAGAGTTTCAATAAGGCTGTATTGGTAAGGAAAAGAAAAACGATATAATTTTCATTGAGTGTATATATGATAGATGCTCCACCGGATCGTCTGCATTCCCAACGAATATGTTCCTCCCTCAAGAGTAGGTCAAGTGATTATGATAAAGTGAAAGAGGGTTATTAATGTACAGAGGATGCGTATGTGTGGGGGTGGAGAAGGGGGAAGATAAATAAATGTTATTTGTTCAACAGAAGAGAAATGAGGAAAATAACTCACAGTAGAGTTCTACTCCATGCCAGCCTCGGTGATATAGAGAGATAATGAAGTAAGTTATACATCTTACATCATTTAATCTTTACAATCCCGGGAGATAGGTTTTGTTATCAATATTTTACAGAGGAGGCTTGGAAAGGTTGAGTAATTGGGTCGATAACTAGTTAGTCAAAGAGGCAGGATTTGAATTCAGGGCTGACTCCAAGGTTGATGTTGTTTTTCACCACATAAATGCTTCCCTTGCATTTTTATCACAATTTATACTGGATAAATTCTTTCATATATGTTTGGGCTTGGGATCATAAATAATCACCCCTGTTTCTTGCATCCATCTCTTCAGAAAGGAGCAGTAAAGTTAGACAGATGGAGGACAAATATCCCTTTTATTATAGGTAAAAGTGGAAGGGAGAAGCCAGCTGCAGTGTGCAGCCACCAGAGGGCTTGCTAATAAACTGACTCCCCTCCCCCAAATCTAGGCCTTGGGAAAAACCACCTGAGGGAGAATGTAGACATGCAGGTCATGCACTGTTCCTCAGAACATTTTGACCCACTTAGCTTTTTCCTTATTAGTGGGAAAAGTTACAACCCAGCCCGTCCTTTAGAAATAGGTTTAGGCCCAGACATTCAGGTGCTAACCACATGGAAGACGAAAGCAGAAGACACATGTGGCGCGTGCTGTGGATGGCAGAGCAAAAGGGAGGAAGCGGAAGTGGAGTCAGACATACACATTCAGCACCCCGTTCACAATCTCACCCACCAGAAGAGTCACATTTCTCCAAAGACAAAGAGTGAGCGAGTGGTAGAGAAGGATCAGAAGCACACCTTCTAAAACCTTCTCTCAGGAAAGTGTGGTGGAACCCAATTCCACTAGCCTTCTCCCCAGAAATTTAAGGAATGAGAATAGGAGCCCTTGCTGATATCTTTCAACTACATCAGTCAGAACGTGGCTACCTCTGTGGATGGCCCTAGTGAAGGAGTGAAGATTAGCATTTTATTTGGCACAATCTTCCTCCTACTTCCATGAAGTGGTTCTCCTATGTTGCAGCTTATTTGAAAGAGTGCTTATTTCTAAGCTTTTCCTTAGAGAAGGCTCTGAAATTATCAAAATAATAGATTGGTTCAACACCAAGGCTAAGGTATACCCTTGAATGCATATTTATTTTCTGGTCTATTTACCACCTAAAATATTGACCAGTTAATTATCCTACATGATTTATACCACAGAATTGCCAGAAGGAGCAATGGTCACATCCATTTTGCCCCTCAGGTCTCAATGGCCTTCACTATGGGCTAACTGGTCCACCGGGTCACCAGGATGTCCTGCACCAGAATCCACTGACATGTGGCTGAATGCACCTGAGTCCTTTGGACATAGCATCACTGTGGTCTGTGGTACGTTTTGTGGCCTACACTCAGACTGCCCATCCTCACCCCACCCCAACCCCACCCGCTCAGCCAGTTTCTCAGCATGTCCCTGAATGGCTGTCTCCATCCCTCACCAAAGTTTGGGACACTCAGTGAGACCACCCTGACTTCTACCCCTTAAGCATTTTCATCAGACACAACTATGGTGCTGCCCTCAAGAGGAAAGTCAACAAACACAGTCTGAACCCTCTGCAGTTCTCTTTCTGTCTCCCCTACCCTTCCCTCTCTTCCCCTCCTTTCCCCATCTCTCCTCCTCCTTTCCCCCTCCTTACTCCCTCTTTCTTCTCTCCCTTTTTCTCTTTTCAATCTGGTTCAAACATTCCCAGAGGCCAGAGGTCTTTTTTTTTTCCTTGCTGGGTGACACACACTTTCCTTGGGCTTTATGTTCTCATCTGCCTTGTCTACAAACTACAGTTTTGCTGACCTCTGACAGGCAGGCTTGCCTCTTCATATGTAAAGTTCACCTTTGGAAATAAAGGGAGAAAAAATGTCCTCTCTCAGTACAGCCAAGCTCCTGGCAGCATTGACCCTCCTTGGTGGCAGGAAGGACCAAGAATAAAAATAAAGCTTTTTTTATAGTTAGGTGTTTTTTGAGTTTTGCAGGGGTTAGGAAACTTGGAATTGTGTGGACTTCTATAGATGACTGGCCTAACAGACTCAGCTGTGACAAGGATTAGTTATAACAGAACTTTTCATCCCAGTTAAGGCTCACCTTAAAGTGGGCAGAGTGGCAGCATGTTGACTTTTTGAACCCTCCTTACTTTGAAAATAAAATACAATATTTATTACGCTTCTTAAATGTTACTTGAGGCCAACACTTTAAAATGCAAAGGGTGAAAATTTCCACTGGACTACAGGACACTGACATTTGTGGTTTGTTCCTTTAATCATTATTTTTTAGGAATAAAGGAGGGGTTTTCGATTGGCTATTCAGAATTTGGGGACTTCCCATCCTTTTTGAACTACCTGTGTACAGGCGCTGTGCGGGGGCTACCTGCCCTTCCGTGTCATCAATCCATTCCCCTCCTCGTTTGTTGTCACCACATGGCTTCAGGTTGACTCTGAGCTGTTATTTCTAAATGTTTTCAAGCCCAACTGTCAAAGGGCTCATTCTAGGCAGATGGAACGAGAGCAATAACAATAGTGTAGGGAGTGTTGTGGGGGCAGGAGGAGTGAGCACTAGAGTTTGTTTGACTTAAGTTTGGATTTTGACTCTCCTGTGTACTATGAAGAGCCATGATGGTAAAGTTTATTCAATAGACAAGGAAAACCCATGAAAATGTTTAGGTTTGTGCATAATGTAACTGGACCAAGTCTAGGGGAAAAAATTAATGATCTGAAGCAGTCCTCTCTAGGAGCTCAAATAGATGTGACTTTGGAGGAAAAAAAAACATAATTTACAGGCACAATATATGGACAAAGGGGAACTGTGTCCCAGAAAAATGTTCCTTTCTCAAAAACAGAACCAATCATTTTACCCAAAAGACCATAAAACTTTCTCTAGTAAAAATGGTTATTTATATCATTAGGGCATTGATACAGTCTTGAGACGTATAAAACACTACAAAATAATTTTTGAAAACATACGACATATTAAACATAGGTCACTCACCGATCCCCCTATCTGCTCTACTTAGTGCTTCAAAGTGTGCTCTGATGACTTACACCGTGTCAGCTGGTTTGACTTCCAAGTCGCAGCAGCTGAGATGTCCTTTAAAACTAGGTTTCCATTAATTGGATTCAAAATCAATTACATTCTATTTGAAACATAATTATAGGGAGACAAATCATAAAATAGTATCTTTTAAAATAAACTAAAACATGGGGGTGCTTGCATAATCAATTCTCTGTGCCTCAGAGACCGCATCATAATTTTCAGCCACCACGTGCCCTGATACAGGTAGATGCTGTAATTACTGAAGAAGGAACAGCTGGAAGAGACTACAATGCAGGTGTGGACACCAATCAATCATATAGATTCCAACTGGTCCTCTCATGAGAGAGCCAAAGCCCTGTAGATATGCCAATATGGCTGAGGACCTAGTCTACGTCTTTTCTCTCAAGTACTCAACCGCTAAGAACATACCAGGCAACGTCCCCCTCCATTTACTTTGATCCAACTCAAATGCTATTCCTTTGACAAAGCTAAGCCTGATTCCCTCAGTTGTGATTACTAACTGGCTTTTCAGAAAAAATATGACATGATCATAGGCCATTATGGCTTCAAAACTGCTTTAAATAGAGATTCTATCTTGTTCTCAAAGTGTGATCCTCAAACCAGCTGCATCACCATCACCAGGGGGGAAAATATATATATAATTTTTTAAATAAATGTTTCTTTTCATTTTGAGGTGTTAGCAAAGTCACATTAAAATGAGCAATTTTTTCTATATTGGGGACCACCCACCCCTTGCTTCGGAGCGGTAAGAATTATATGAGACAATTACACATAAAGTGCTTACGCAAGGCCATTACATTTAAAGCACTTAGACTGCCTCTTACATAGTTGGCTTATTAAATGTTAGTTAATACCATCATTATCTACATAGTTGTGCCCATCAGTCCCTTCAGCAATACAGACATGCTCTCAGTGTGCTGCTCACTGTCTTCCAGTGTAACCTGGTTGAACTTCACTTCCATTGTAGAACAGAGAAGTGACACAATTTTGTAGAGTACTCACTTATTTTTTTAAAGTAGGAAAGGCAATGGAAAATGTGAACATTTTCTCTTGTAGAAGATGAGCCTTCATGTGAAGAATACCATTATTATGATCATCCTATAGAACATTTCTTAAGTAGCCACTGGGTATCTGGGAAAATTCAGAGCCCACAGTAAATATACATGCTATTCAGCATAGTGTCAAAGAATGACATTGAGGGGTGTGGGTGGGCATGAGGGGAATCTTCCTGTAACTTAAATATGTCTAAACTATTTTTACTTAAATGTGTAACTAATATGAAAATACTAATAAAGCAGTTTACATTTCTTCATTTTTGCTCAATCTTTGAGATCAGTATGTAATATCTTACACTTACAGCATATTTCAGTTGGGGCTGGACACATTTTGAGTGCTTGAAATCCACACAAGGCCAGAAGCTACCACAGTGGACAGTGTAGCTTTAGATACTTCCTCTGTCACAGTGGATGATCGCCCAAGCTACAGAAGGCCTTGTAATTGGTAGCCACAGCAAGTGGAACAAAAGAGAAAAAATGTGATCAAAGACTTCATGAATTAATGCTGTCAATTAAATTTTGGACTACACTAGCTAATCCACAAAGAAGAATCTAACTTATCTTTTCCTTAAAAATGATCTGTCCACTCAAAATAGGATCTTGTTTGCATGTACCATATTTTAAGAAAAAATTAAAAAAGATAATTAGTATTCTATGTGAGACAGAAGAAAATATTTAGAATTCATTGACCAGGTATTTAAGGAATACAAAATGGGAGATGGGAGACCGAGAATTGTGAGAATGCCATCCAAGTCTTTCATCAGCAAAGCTGTCACTTCATCAGGATGGAAGCTGACAGGCACAAGGCTGAGTTTGCTTTGGTTGAGAGCTCTCACTTGGAAGGTAATCTTACGAACTTTACTCAGAAATTCATGGGAAAAAGAGAGAGACAATAACACATGCTTCTACTTCTTTTATTATATCACATGAACCAGTTGTCAGAATTCTTAAATTTGGAGATTTTAAGTTTCACAGTGAACTAGGTAATAGTTAAAGCTGACAGCTAGGGCCAAGGAGTTTCCAGCAAATGCTAAACCTCTGACACTCAGAAGCCACAGCATATAAGACTTCACTGGGGTGTTTAATAGTTTCAGAGAGTCACATGGTGTTCTAAGAGCACCCTCCCCAAACCTGGACTGGACCACGGCTGGCTCCATGTTTATATTTGTGTTCAATAAACCCAAAATATATGTTTGTGCCTGGGTTGTATATACTAATTTTAGTTGTATTCACACCTAAATGTTGTTTCCTCATTTTGTATCCCTTGCTTGAGTTTTTCATCTATACCATTGCTTTATCAAACTCTCCTTAATATTATTATACTTCTAGAACAATTAGAAATACCAGTAATTAAATTACTGAAGTATGCCTGTGTAGAATAAGAACATTTCAATTCTATCAGTACGGGTGTTAATTATTTTGGGCAAGCTGTCATTTAGGCTTTCTAAAGTGGATTCTGTTCTTGCAGTCAAGAACATTGCTTAGTGCAGAATTAATTAATCATTATAAATATAAAACCTGCAGTATCAGCTCCTGTGCTCAGATAGGTTTCAAGAGGCAAGGTTGAAAGAGTCAATAGGCTGCTGAAGGGAATCTTATCATGCACCCCCACCCGCAATCTGATAATGGGACAGTTGAGCTATGTACTTCATTTTCTTATAGGCCCTTCAAGAATCAGTTCAAAAACTAAAATGTCTACTTTTTCAGCAGAGTTGGGTTTTGTTTTTTTTTTTGGAGGGGGGTATCTTCTATTAATGAAATTTTAGGAAGCACAATTCATGAGAAAATGGCAAAAAATTGAAATTTATTTTAGTTTCCCTCATGCCCACTCACACCCCCCAATGTCATTCTTTGACACTATACTGAATAGAATGTATATTTACTGTGGGCTCTGAATTTTCCCAGATACCCAGTGGCTACTTAAGAAATGTTCTATAGGATGATCATAATAATGGTATTCTTCACATGAAGGCTCATCTTCTACAAGATAAAATGTTCACATTTTCCATTGCCTTTCCTACTTTAAAAAAATAAGTGAGTGCTCTGCAAAATTGTGTCACTTCTCTGTTGTACAGTGGAAGTGAAGTTCAACCAGGTTACACTGGAGGACAGTGAGCAGCACACTGAGAGCATGCCTGTATTGCTGGAGGGACCGATGGGCACAACTATGTAGATAATGATGGTATTAACTAACATTTAATAAGCCAGGTCTATAAGAGCACTCTGGTAAGGAAAATGAGACACCAAGCATTATTAGCCACATTTTACAGATGTGAAAATTGAGGCTCGGAGAAGCTAAGTAACCTCCCAAAGTCAAACAATTAGTAAAGCACGGAACTGAGAATCCAATCCGTTGGTTCCTAAGCTGTTCTTTTAATCCCCACAACAGAGTCTGTCTGTACCTGCCTTCCCTTCCCCATTTTGTTTGTCCCTCTCTTCCTTCTTTTCCTGTCTGCCCTTCCTTCTTCCCATCCTATTCTTGCTTCACTTATATCTCCTTTCCTCTTACTCTCTCTTCTCTCCAACCACCTACAAGAGGCCAACATACATACACAAAATCAATGTCATCTCCCAGCAGTGTCTAGTCCAATGTACTAAAGAACTGTGCTTTCAAAAATTTTAAAGCATCTCTAAAAATTGTCTCTGCCTGTGATTCTGTGTTTGCACTTTGATCTGTAAATGAAGGTTCCGTGTGTTTCCCTTCCTGTTACTGCTCCTCTAATATGCTCGCCAGTGGTCAGTGCCAGTGCAGGGTGCTCCCTCATAGGTGCAGTTAAGGACTGTCAAATGTCTGGGCAAGACAGAGTCATCCCATGTGGCCATGAGATCCCAAACCAACAACAGGATATGTGATGTCACACTACAAATCATAGAATTCAGGACCCAGCATCCCTTCGGACATAATCTCATTCAGCTCTGTATGCTTTATAAGAAGGAAAATTTATTCTAGAGAGTCTTTGACCTGATTTTGATTTTCAAAGAGCTATTTAGCCATTAAAATCTAGATTCAATCCAGTATTCTTTGTCCTATTTGAGTCTATACTCTAAACTTTTTCATCTTTAATAAATAGCTCAAACTCTAATGTTAAATTCAAAATTTTATTTGAAAAAGGAAAATTCAGGGAAAGCAATATTAAAATGTTTTATAGCTGAATCCCGCTATTAATTTTGCAAACTGCTTAACCTATATTTTTTTATCTTGTTTTAAAATGTACCCAGGTTCCCATAGGTAAGCTTTTCTTGGCTCAAACTTCAGTGTTGGGTGATGTTTGTTTAAACACATCTTGCCTGTGCTGTGGTATTCTAAATGACTTTTTTTCAAATCTTTGCTAATTTAAAAAAGATAAATAAAACTTCAGTGCAGAAGAAAGTGACTTGCCTTATGCCCTGCACTTGACCTTTCAGCGTTCAGTGAAAGACTAAATGCTTAGTTTCCAGGCTGCAGATCCAGCTTGCATAGTGAACAAAGACAGCAAGTTGTTTGGCTGACTTCTTGGTTACACCCATCTCCTTCCACAGATCTGAGCCAGTAGGATGTACTACTGTTCTACTTAAGAACTGGAGATTCACCATTTTAAAAATTGCTCTGGGAAAGCCAGCAAATGAATGACACCCTCTGTTTTTCTGATCCAACCTTCCTAATCATTTCTCCATATAACTCTTAAAAAGCTTTTCACACTTCTGAGCACCACTTCCTGTTTATTCTTCCTCAATAGCAGCTGGTCATTGTCCAACACCAGGGAAGGGTAATGATTTCTAAAAGACTTCACTAGTAAAATTTTCTCCATTTGGGAGAATATTGACAAATCCTTCCTTGTGTCCGTTTTCTCCCATCACGTGTCATGTAATTTCCCCCACCCCACCATTACTTGTCACATTCCAGAATCAATTCTTGTTGGTATATCTCCTAAAGAAGGTGGCCCAAATGATCACTTATTGTTCTACACCTTTAGCTTGCCAATGAGAAATGAACTACAAATTTATTAACCTTGACCAACCTATAATAAATTTGAGATTTAATGTTCATTTGTAGCAACTACAGTCCACGCTGACATCCCTCTAATCTTTGAGGCTGGTTACCAGTCCTTCTGATCCGTAGCTCTAGCAGGGGGATCTAAATCTTTCCCATCTCATGGGGTCATGTGTTTTAGGTGAGGTAGATGTATTTTCCAATTGTGCTTTCTGGGGAGTGAACGGAAAGAAATCACGAGCACCAGCATTTTCCAGGAACATCAGTGGAGTGCTGTCTCCACCCAGCAGGACTCTGGGCATCATGTAAAATGAACAGATAAGCAGAGGTAGTCCTGGCCTGCAGGAGCTGAACTAGCTACCCACACACTTCTGCTTCTATGTGGCGGATGCCTCCCTCACTTACACAACGAAAATA
Organism: Micronycteris hirsuta; assembly: GCA_004026765.1. NCBI lineage: Eukaryota > Metazoa > Chordata > Mammalia > Chiroptera > Phyllostomidae > Micronycteris > Micronycteris hirsuta. The sequence continues at coordinate 180,064 of PVJI01000668.1, forward strand.
CTGGGATTTACCAACACTTATTCCTGCGGTCTCTATTTACGTAGCAAATCTTGTAGAAAGGCACGAAGTACTTTCCTAAAAGGGTATGTGTTCAAAACTTGTGTTGACCACCATTTTGCTTCTTGATTGAGTCATTAATTGAACTTAAATTGTAACTTGATGCCTGTCCATGTTTCTTCCTCTGGCATCAATCAAACCATGATGCAAGAATGCAGATTTCTGACAGACATGGGCTAGATGCCCAGGGAATAAATACCATACAATAGTCTTTCAATAACAGAGAGAGAATAGCTTAATTAAAACAAAATAGATTCCTATTTCTCCTATGAGCCCAAACCTAACAGACTGAGTTTAATTGTGTTTCCTTTGAGAGTAACCACTCTTGGATGCCTGCTGGCCTCACCGGCATGTTGAAGGTGTTCTGATTTCCCTCCTCTAAATTCCCCCTCCATGATTTCTAGAGGTTTCCATGTGTGCCACATATCCTTATGAAGAGTTTTCTTGCTGTACTCCAACCCATGCACTGAAATCCTATTCTTCTGGAAACTTCTCCCGCTCTTGTTGCCTCCACAGTCCTCAGTGAGATCAAAGATATCCACCTGTGGGTTGGAAGCAGAAAGTCCATCTTCCCCAGATTGTGGGCTATGATCCTCTCAGGCCTCACAGAAGTGGAGGAACCACACCATGTTGGACACAGAAATGAGGAGGAGCCCTATTTTCCTGCACTGTCCACACAAACAGACTGAAACAGTGCTGCTTGAACGCAGGCATCCCAGAATCCTCCCACAAATCAACAAAAACTAGTCCAGGAAGCTGAACGCGCCAAGCATCAGAGAGTTTCTCCCCTATCACCCTTTACCTCTCTCTACTTCCTCCTACACAAAATCAGATTATGAAAAAATAGATGCCTGGCTCTTGAACTACCAAGTAAGACAGGCAGGGGCTTCCCAGTAAGTAGAATAGTTTCTAAACCTTGTAAAGTGCCTAATTTAAGCTGGGCATTGTTCTGAGTGCATGGGGTGTTCAAATCCTGACTCTGCCACTTGCAACTATGTGACTTTAGGCAAATGTCTAAACTCCTGTGTGTCTCAGTTTCTTGAGCTTTGAAACAATGATAGTAATAATAATTATAATGATAATAATAGTATCTATGCCCTAGGGTTGCTCTGGGAACTAAAGGACTCAGACATAAAGCTCTTAGAATAAGCCCGATGTAATAAGCACAATATTGCTTTTAGTTGTTATCAACTCTCACAATAACCCTCCGACAACTAATATTCTCAATTTGCAGACGATGAAACCAAGGCAAGATAAATAGTGTAACTTGTTCAAGGTAACCCAAGTACTAGTCCAACCTCTCAACATCTTCTCTCTCAACTTGTCACACGTGTGCAAAAAAAAAAAAAAAAAAGAATCAAGTCAGCAGATTACTGATCAAGAGCGTGGTAAAATTCTCATTTGAGCCTTCTACCCTGTTATCTCTAGTTTTCTCAGAATGGAGGCAACAAGGAATAGTAAGCGAAGAAGCCTCTACCAGGACCCTCTGCAAAGATGTCAACCCCTGTAATCACCAACGACCATTCCTCTCTGATTTTGTCTCATATCGCTCTGTTTTGTTATCCTCCAGCACTAATACTTCCTTTATTTCCCACTTCTCCACTGCGGCTGGATGCCTGCCCTTAGTTTCCTCTTTTACACTTTATTCCATCAAATAACCTGTAATCAAAGCTCTGAAGTGGAAAACTTGGGCAGTGCAGCACTCCCCCTAGTGGTGATGCAGGGAATATGCTAAAATTGAAAATTGCCTGGGTTATAAACGCATCCCTTTTTGTTAAAGCCTACTGACTTTCTGAAAGTGACTACAAATAGAAGAAGCGGACAAGTGTTGAATGTCAAATGATGAGGATGAAGTATGTTTCTTATGCGCCCCTAAAAACGTAGGCACTTCAATCATCATGGGGATGAGGGGAACTAATCGAAAGGAGAGGAGGACAAGAAAACCCAATTTTGCAAGTGAGGTCTTGGTGGTGCATTCTAAGTCCCTGAAGCAAAGAGAGCAAGTGGGGAGAGGTAAACCCAGGAAGGCCAGTGAGGCTCAGCTGCAGAGAAGAAAGCTAATTAGCAGCACTAGCTCAGGTTAGTTCTTCTAGGCAGTTTAAGATTGGGAGTTTTGTCTAAAAGCAATGGGAAACAGAAAATTGAAAATGGAACTGATTGAAAATGAAAACACTTGGGTTTTCTTGTCCTCCCCAGCAATTCCACTACTGGGATTATACCCTAAGAATCCTGAAAAACCAATTCAAAAGAACCTTTGCACTCCTATGTTCATAGCAGCACAATTCACAATAGCCAAGTGCTGGAAACAACCTAGGTGCCCATCTACGAATGAATGGATCAAGAAACTATGGTACATTTACACAATGGAGTTCTACGCAGCAGAAAGGAAGAAGGAGCTTATACCCTTTGCAACAGCATGGATGGAACTGGAGAGCATTATGCTAAGTGAAGTAAGTCAGGCAGTGAGGAACAAATACCATATGATCTCACCTTTAACCGGATCATAACCAGCAAAAGCAGAAGGCAAGCAAAACATAACCAGAGACATTGAAATTAAGAACAGTCTAATAATAGACAGGGGAGAGGGGGGAGGGGACAATGGGGAGAAGGGTTTTCAGGAACCACTGTAAAGGACAAATGGACAGAACTAAGGGGGAGGAGGGAGGCTGGGGGGGAGGGGGACTGGAGGGGAAGGGAGGAGGGGATGGGAGAGGATGCAAATAACTGTAATTGAACAAAAATAAAATAAAAAATAAATAAATAAATAAATAAAATAAAAGCAATGGGAAACAGTTAAAAGTCTCTACTAAAGGAAGTGACATGATCAGACTAAAGTTCTGAGCAGATGCCTCAAGTCATGCCTAGTCATGCCATGTCAGAGGTGGGGGTCATTCCCGGTTCATTGCCGTTGTCTCCTCCCTCCCCTCATTGCGTATTCCTGGACACGGATGAGACTAAACCATTGCAGCGAAGACAAGAGACCGGAAGAGAGACACTTTTCCTGGGAAGCAAGGAATATTCCTAACTCAGCATTCCCTACTGGGTGGACATCAGCTCCATTTGGAAATGGCTAAAGTGACTTATCAGAATAACATGCTTAATAATTAATTCCTTGGCTCAATTTTCCCCCTGTGAAGGGAAAAACAATAAATGTTTCTCTGTAGTTATATCTACTTATCCATTTACTTATCCAAATGGTGTGGAAATCCCAGAGGGCCTGGAAGTTAATGTTGCCAAAACTCTGCCCATCCCATAGGTCCTTCTCCGTGAAGTCCTCCTGCCTGTAACCTGTCTCTTTTCTGCTCTCCTACAGTTATTGACATCAAGACTTGGATCTAATAGTCAAACCTTATTTAACATAGTCAATACAGAAACTGTGGGTTCCTCTCCTGTTTCCCAACCTTCTCACTCCATGTAGAGATAAATGCAGAGATGCGGGTAATGCATCTACAAGTCAAGGAATGCCAGGGATTGTCAGCTAGGTGAGAGATTCTCCTTCACAGCTCCCTGAACAAAACATCCCTACCAATGCCTGATCCTGGACTTCTAGTCCAATAAATTTCTGCTGTTTAAACCACTTGGTTTATAGTACTTTGTTAAGGTAGCCCTAGCAAGCTAATATGGCTTTTTGTTTTCATCTTCTATATCTGAGGAAGTATCACCATACTTTCCCCCTAAAAAAACAAAGTTAGAAAGTTAAGAGTCATCCTTGATTTGTCAATTTTCTTTGACACCCACCTGCCGTATTCAAACCATGAATAGGCATCTGGTCAACAAGTAACGTTTGCCCCCTCCCTCCATTTCCACCTCTATCCCCTAAGCCTCCTTTACGTCTCGTCCAGACTATTTCAAAAAATTGTTTTGTTTTCCTATTTAAAACCTTCCAGTCACTTCTATCACACTGAAAATAAAATCCAAAATCTACCCAATGGCCTCCTGGGTCTCCCATCATCTTGCCTTGCCCATCCCCCTTATGCACCTTATTTTTCATGAAATCCCTAAGCGTATTCCCACCTCAGGGAAAAATCACCGAGCCTATTCCCACCTCAGGGCCTTAGCTCTAGCTGTTCATTTCTGTCCAGAACACTCTTCATCCAGATATTTGCATGGCCAGCCCCTTCTATCTTTCAGTACTCAGTTCAAATCTCATTGGAGTCTTCAATGAGGCACTCCCCGACTCCCCGGTAGTAATTTCTTGGTCCCTCTCTATCACATCATCATTTTATTTTCTTCTTGATATATTCTATTCTTTGCTGTTGCGTTTGTTTTTTTGGGTTTTTTGTTTGTTTGTTTGTTTGTTTGTTTGTTTTTTCCAATTGAAAATATTGATCGAACGTCTGCTTATTTCGAGAATTCTTTCAGGCACCATAGAATACAGTGGCAAAATGACAAAGTCTTTCTTCTCAAGGAGTTTACATTCCAATGGAGCAAGACAGATAAGTCACTCATCCCTACCCAATTTTTTCTGGTTTATTTAATTTTAATTCTCTGCCCAACCCAGCCCTTCTCCAACTACAATGTAAACCAATAAGACATCAGGGCCCTCTTCTACCTTGTTCATCACTGTATCTCCAAGGCCTAAATAAACCCTGGAACATTTTTATTCAAATAGAAATACTGAATAAATAAAGGGAAAAAAGAATGAATGATATTGTACTTACCATATGGCATTGCAAACTTCTATCTCAACTCTACCATTGGGCATGCCAGTTTGTATGACTGAGTCTCTGTGAACTCATCCATAAATATGGGAGTAATAATAACTGCCTTCAGGGTCACCATACCCACGAAGGAGATTCTGTTTGTAATATTTTGCCCAGTGCCTCATACACAAGAGGTGCACATAAAATAAGTAATTAAATTTATGAAAGCAATTAGGAGCCTTTCTTTGAAACCTAAAAGTAATGACTGGGTTCCCAGGTAAATTTTTATTAGTACCTTAATTCCCCAGACATCTTCCCTTCCTCTGCACTTCTATACAACCTCTTTCTTTCAGGACTTTTGATTTCCTAGTTTCAACCACAGGTATTCAGATACATGTTTCATCTGTAATAAGCAGATGAAAAATAAGGTTCACTTATTTTTACAAAGAATTACACACACAGTTCTATTAATTCACTATTTGTGTTGGTTATCGGCCATTTCTTCGACTCACTGCCATCTTCTTCGGAAGAAGAAATAATTCACTAGCCCTTTGACTGCTGTAGAGCCCACTCATCACTGCCACACAAAACCTCCTCATCAATTCTGGGTGCCGTGTTGGTCCTCAATCACCAAATACTTGTTAACTGAGTGGGATTGATTGTGGCAGCCTCTCAGACAGCTCTCCACGCCACCTACCTCCTGATATTCCCAACTTTGTGTGATTTCTTCCCTCTGAGGGTTGGCTGGACCCAGTGATTTCCTTCTAAAGAAGAGAATACTGCAAAGGTAATAGTATGTCACTGCCAAAAAAAAAAAGACTAAAACTTCCCTTCTCTCTGTCTCTCTTTTCCCCCATTTGTCTTGTAGCCTTCATTCTGGGGGAAACAAGCTGCCATGTCGGGTATACCTAAGGAAATGGCTACATGACATGGGACTGATGTCTCCACTTGCCATCCAGCTAAGACCTGAGGCCTCCCCATGGCCATGTGGGTGACCTTGACAATGCATATTCTCAGACCTCTCAATGGCCATGTGAATGAACCTGGAAGGGCGGCCTCCTTCACTGAGCCTTAAGATGACTACAGCCCCAAAAGATACCTCAACTGCAGCCTAGTGAGAGACCTCAAGGCAGGAGATTCCAGCTAATCTCTTCCTAGATTCCAAAAGCACATACACTCTGAGAGCATGAATGTGTGTTGTTTTAAGCCACTAAGTTTGGGGATAACATGTTATATAGAAATAGATTACTAATACATTGATACATGGCACTTGGTAGTTGCTCAATAAATATTCTTTGAATAACTAAGTAAATATCTTGTGACTCTTTACTGACAGTGGAAACATGAAATCAGACATTTATAAAAGCAACTTCTTTTTATTTTACTCTACAATCTAAATCTACAGAAATATAACAGCATAAATCAGATTATTTATTTAATTAACAATTTTGTTTGATGACACCATGTGTCAGAAAGTGATTATGACACAGCCCCTAACTCCAAAGTGGGCCTTGCAATCTAGAAGACACAGACCTTCCTACCACTCATGGGTGTCTCCAAGTAGAATTCTGGGCAAAAGAAAACAATAAATCTGATCATTATTTTTAAAAGATTTCTGAGCCAGACAAATGTGTATATAATTCCTGGCTCTCCGCTGACTAACGAAGATATCTGGAAAAAGCAAATAAATCTCTCCAAGTCCTCAATTTCTACAATAATAAAATAAGCATCACGATAGCTACCTTGTTAAGATTTTATATGGTCCAACCTTTAGGTTCATAATTATTAATCTAAATACACTAAAAAAATATTTACAGTTTCATTTACCATCCTTCAAAAAAACAGGATCATTATATGTGAAAAATGCAGAGAAAGTCAACTACGACGATCCCACAGAGAAGCAAGTGACCGGTTGTTCAGAGCGGAACCCTACAGGCAGGAATTTCTGCCTGCACATGACTGCAGCCAAACCTGTAACATGAAGTAGGGGATGCTTAGACCTCAGGCTTCCTCTCCACATGCCCCAGACACATGTGGAAACAGGAATCGAGGTCAGCTGGAGAAAAATAAACTTAAAACACGACCTTGTCAAATAGATAATAAACATAGGAGATGTTGAAACCTGAGAAATGGGTTGCATTGAAATGGAAATAGAGGAATATATAACTAAAAGGGGACTTACAAATTCAGAGTTTATCTGAAAAACCTTTAACAGGAGTCTTTAAAAGGCAAAATTAGTGTTCCCAAGTGCATGTGTGTCTATGAGTCTCCGGGTTCCCATTTACCTGTGGTTTACACGTAATTCTTACCCAAGTGGGAATCCACTTTTTCAGTCCTCCTGAGATTAAGCTCTAACAGTTGCCTAGTGAGACAAGCTGCAGGCACTGGGAGACACTAGTCTGACAAACAGAAGACAAATGACAACAAATTAGACTAAAGTCTGAACAATTTTTTTAAAAAGAGCAATCTGGGGCCATTCGATGAAGAGGAAGCAAGTTCTATATGTCCCAATGACATGAGTGCACACATCACAATTTCATAGAATCCTTCCAAAGATACGAAACCTTATGATTTGCATTTTGTCTCCCTGAACTTGAAAGTGTCATAACTTTTTTAAAAAAATGTATTGTTATTTAGCATTAAAAATTACATATGATACCACATTTCAATCATCCATTGAATTCAAATGTAAATTCCTCTGTGACAGCAGGTAAGTAAAATATTAAATAAATGGAGACAAAGGGACCACAGACCCTAATGCATCACTGAGAGCCACTATGCTGTGTGGAGGGTCCTAACTGCTCATGCTGACCTGCAGAGAGATGGGCAGGCCTGGCACCGCATGTCCCTTGGGACCGTCAGGCGGGGCAGGTGGGGGGTGTTCTGCTGCTGAGCATGTGGCCACTTGAGACAGAGGTTCAGACGGAAGCACACCCAGGAGGACTTTTTACAGTCTCACACTGTACTTTCCTAGCACAGGCAGGGCCCCTCCATCATGCCCTGTGTTGTCAATTGTCCCATTTGCAAGTCTTTTACACAAGACGTGCATTCCTACCCGATATTTTTCCCCCCAGGGGTTCCTTTAGGACCTCACACTGCCTGGAAACACGGGCTCTGTGTATTCTCTGCTTGCTGCCACAGACTTGCCCTCTACTCTGTTCTGAGCCCCAGGAGGCTGACCTCTAAATCCTGCTTCGACAGGTCCCCTTGTCCCCTGCCTTCCAGGTAGGGCGCCATGAGAGGTGGCAGCAAGGGTTGTGAAGTGGGGGAGAGGAGGATTGGCGTTTATGCCTCTGGTTTCCTCTCTGTAGACCAACTGTTAGAACAGGCTTCTTTCTTCCCCCTCCCTCCCTCCCTCCCTTCCTTCCTTCCTCCTTCCCTCCCTTCCTCCCTCTCCTTCAACTTTATTTGTATGTAGTAAAAACCTTTCTACTTGACCTGTTGAATGAGTGTAGCCATCGCCTCAGTCAAGAAGGAAAACGTGCCACCACCTCCAAATGTCACCTAGTTTCCCCTGCGGTTCCCCCACCTTTCCGGCCCAGGCAACCAGGGATCTGATTTGCATCCTTAAGATTCGGTTCACCTTAACTAGAATTTAACAGAAATGGAATCAGAGAGTATGCACTCTTTCATTTAACATGATTATTTTGAGATTATTTATCTCTGTTGTTGAGCCTATCCATAGTTCATCACGATTTATGTCTTTGTAGTGCTCCACGGAATGCCTGTCACAGCACAGACAGACAGTGTCTGCCTCCACACAGGCTCCCCCCAGCCCCACTGCCCCTGCTGGGTTCCCTTAAGTCTGCTGCCACCTTTGTAAGCCACCCCTTGAGGATGCTCTTGTCAATGATCCCTTGTGGACAGGCCCTCTGTCTCCTAAGTGACCCACCATCACTTAGGACACACGGTATTAGAAGAATATATAAACCTTTTGTCCTATAAAGTAATGAATGCTTTTTTATAGGCCTCATTCTATTATTCTGCATTATGTCCATCCATGGGAAAGAAATGGAGATAATAGCCTTTCTTCGCATCAAGAAGTGTGGAGATACCCAGCTCCTGGCCTGGGGGAGGCTGTGCAACAGTAGGTAGAAAAAGGATGGGGGCGGGAGAGCCCGGAGCCCTTGAATTTCTAAACCTTCCATTATTTAAATTAAATGTCCCTTTAATTATTTAAAAACAGTCCACTCCTTCAGATTATAAAAGATGTATATGTTAAAAGATTTTGAAAATGCAGAAACATGTAAACGGCAGCAACAAAAAAGTCATCCGTAAACCTACTCTCCAGAGGTAAATGTAGTATGTTCCTTTCCCGTCTTTTTTCTGATGATCCCTATGCGATTGTTTTAAATAAAATTAGATTTGCAGGGAGTTTTGTATCTGGACTTTTTACACCTAGCTACGGATTGCAGCATATTTGTTACATTTAATATTATGTGCAGATATTATTTTTAATGGACGTGCAAAGGGTACATGGTAGAACACACGTATTTGACAACTATCCTATTGTCTGTGATCCTTTGCGCTTCTATCAGGTGGTCCAAAGTTTACAGAAAGGAAATCAAGTTTCCATTCACTTATTGGCCATCGTGATGGTTTTCTTTGATATTTGAGGCCAGCCTAGCTCCTAAACAGAATTTAAAAATCAAGGGATTTAACAACTGGGGGGAAAGGTGCTTGACAGCTAATCAAGGCATTTGGGGAATATTCACTGGGCCTAACAAGGAAAATCATGATGCTCTCAGTCTACACCTCCAGGTAACTTCTAAAGCCAGTCCTGCTAAGGTTCAATTAAGATGAGAAAGATCAGGCAGCTTTGCAGGAAGACCATAATTTCTGCAATAACAAATGTCAAATGTTGCCATTTTAGCTGTTCTGAGTGACTGCCTTGTTATTTCTAAGGGTTTTAAGGGTAGTATTTGTCAATGGCGTATCACTAACTTTTCAAAGTAATTAACTCTGTATCCAAAAATAAATGTAACTGTTTAACCACCAGTGTATTAGGCACCATGGGAGGGATGTATCACTTTTTTTGGGAAAAAATCTGACTTCTCTATTTCTCCAGGATCCGAGGTATTGTCTTGGAAAATGGTCCAGCCCTCCCATTATCTCCTAAGCAGTGAGGCTGGGGAGAAAACTGTTATATTGATATATGAAGTTGGAGGCAGATGCCAAGCTAATTGATCTGAGTAGGTTAAATGGGAGAAAATACTTCCAAGAATCAATAGAGATGCTAATTCGGCTAATTGTTGGATAGTGTTTCTTTTTTAAGTGAGTGATTTTCCCAATTACTGTTTATCATGTTGATTTTTTTTTTACTCTGAATTTATCAGTTTTAACTTTACTAAACCTTCTGTGATATTGGTTTCCAATGTGTCTTTGTCCCAAAGTTTTTATCGCCAACCTGGTGACAGGCAGCTTTCCTGGATATGCAGATCTTACAGTGCAAAACCGAGGGTTGGACTTTTACCAAGGCAACTCCAGCAGAGACTATTTTCTGCCAATGGCATCTAAAACGAAATGATAGTTCTTGTATTACCAGAGTCGATGGACCCAGGAACAGAAGTTGAAGTATATTATTTAAATTTGCAAGGGTAACCAATAGAAAAACTGGAAATTAATCTTATGAATTAAAAAACAGGGAACAGTTCAGAGGGAGTGGACAATACACTAATTTTTTACGTTTTCAGAAGTGTTGGGAGGGAAATATCAATAAATGTTGCTGAAGATTGATAGGTCAAAACATAGTTGACAAGAGATACAAAGAGTAGAGAAGAAGGAAGGAATGAGGAGGCAAGAAGAGAGACTTCCTTCCTTATTTTCCTCTCTTCTATGTAGTAATTTAAAAAATATTAATAATATACACACAAGGTGTTGGGAGTTTAGAAAGAATAGTGAAGAGATAAGATGGGAGGTGGAATCCTAGCACCCTTGAATGTTAAGGACTAAGACATAGAAGAATAGTCTTCTTCCATTCACCCTCTGCCTACCCCCCTGCCTTTACAAATGACAGACTAGGAGACAGATGGTTGAATAATAGAGAATATTGCAAACATTGAGACTCAAAAATGACAAAGCAGAGTATACTCCATTGATATGCATGATATTTTCTTGGAATAATACTTGGAGAGTTCTCCTGGTTAACCACCCCCTCCCCACCCGCGAGCCTGCTCACTAATGCCTGAAATTCTTTTAAGATGGGGCTCAGCCTTTCATTCCATAATGAGGGATACCCTAGGGGAAAATTTACACATTAACTCGGGGTTCTGCTTGAGTGGTTTTGACCTAAATTGAAACAAAGGTTTAAATGTCTGATACTAGAAGAGCACACAACTCTGAACGCTGACACGGAGGAAGCTCAGTCAGTGTGAAATCTGTCTCAAAAAGGATGACCAGAGGCGACAGATACAAATATTTATATCGTCTCTGTTTCCTGCTGTGTTTCCTGCTGTCCACTCTCTTTGCCCGGCCTCTTTCTTTCTTTCTGTGCAATCGTTCATGATGGTGGAGTTGTTTTTATGGCCAACATCAACATCAGAATTGGAATTTCAAACAGTCGCTGTCAGATGTTGGCCGGAATCTTTGGCAGATCCCCTGCTGGAGTTTTCACTTTCATATCTGGGTGGCAATGATAAAGCCAAACCAACCCATCAGCTGGTGGCGAACTTGGACTAGAGAAGAAAGATTCAAGGCCTTGCTTAGGGCAGCTGGAGGTCACTGGCAAAAAGAATTCACGCAAATATCAGGGAAACAACAAGTGTCTCCGTGCAAGTGATGTGTCATCGTCACTGCCAGCATCATCAACATCATCACTATCATCATCAGCACCGCACTCAAGTTGCCATGGAACCTGCCAAGTTACCTGGAAAATTCACTTCTCTGATGACCAGTCTGCTCATTTGTAAAATGAAGACACTGAACTTTGTCATGCTCACCTTATAGAGGAAGGAGATGGAAATGTCAAGAAACAAATGAGGTAAAGAAGCATAGGGAAGCCATTGGAAAGCATTAAGCAAATATGAAAATAATCAGAAAGGATTCCAAGGTCATCAGCGCTTTGAGGTCAGGGGCCCTACGCAGCATTGCATGGAGTGCTGCGCATTGAAGACATTCGAACTTGTTTTAGTACATCTGACTGAGAACAGGGCAAAAAATACAGTGTAACTGATTCTATAAGACAACCTCCGACAGTCAGTGCTGTGATTTCGGAAGACACTGAGTCCTCTCTAGGAAGAACTCTAGAGTGAAATTGTGGAGTAAATACTTCAGTGTGTCTTTGAAGGATAGACCAGGGTTAGCTAGCTATAGAAAAAGAGAGAAGACAATCAAAGGTAGAGGCAAGGTATAATTGGTAAATTTATCAGGTGCTTATAATATATTGAGATTTGGTTGCCTGGTAGCCCTTTACATGAATTGGTTAATCTTCCCAATGATTTTCTAAGGGATGAATATAAATACTAGTAGAATTCCCCAATAATTTATCTTTTATACATAGAATGTGATACAAAGAAGTTGAGTTGTCTGAGGTCACACAGCTAATAATGGGGGGGCCTGTGTGGCTGACTCCAAACCCCACGCCCTTACCCACACTGGAAAGTGGACGCACACTTACATTCACCTGACTGTGAGATGGCACTGAGGCCCAGAGGGTGTTCAGTCCTGACGTTCCTAGAAGAGGTGCCCCTTTGAGGCCCAAACCCTGTGAAAATGCATACATAACCTATCCTCATTATTTGCAGGCCCAGTATGTGAGAATCTGCCTACTGGCCAAAATCAATACTGGGGGCACTTTCGTGGTCATTTGTAGACATGTGCAGAATGACAACAAATTTGAGTCTTCTGATGCTCCCAGCTGAGGTCCAACACAGCAAGGCTCTGCTTTCTTTCTTTGGTAGCTCCTGGTGCTGTTGGCAGAATCTATTCAGTGCCACGCTTTTCAAATGTTTGTGCTTTTCACTGGTGATTTTGCTATTGAAAATGACCCCCGCCCACCCTGTGTAGTACTAAAGTTCTTCCCAGTATCCCTAGGCAGAAGAGAGCTATGATATGGAAAAGTACATGCGTTAGATAAGCTTCATTCAGGCATGAGTTACAGTGCTGCTGGCCACGAGTTCAGTGTTAATGAGTCAATAAATAAATAAATATAAAATAAGATGTCTTTAAACAGAAACACACATAAAACAATGTCATGTATTGACTGGTTGTCAAAAATGTGGCCAGAGGCTCACAGGAACATAATCCCGTGTCTCCCCTAGGATTAGTGGTTCAGAACTCTCAAACTCAGTGTTGACAGTGACTTTATAAAACACAACTGCCATGAATAAGAAGAACCAACTCTATTTCTTGAAGGTATAACCTATTACCTGCAGTATCACTCATTGGCTACTTTTCACAGATTAATTTATTGGAGTTACCAAGTCCTCTTGGGGATAGGGAGGAAGCTAGAGGCGGGGACAGAGGTGGACAATGTGATGGACAGTGTTCTGAGCCAGACGGAAAAGCATAGATGACTAATCACAGGAGTGAGGAAGATGGCAGCAGCCTGACCAGCTGGAGAGAGCTGGGTGGCTGAGACTCTGGGTATGAGGGGTACTAAAAGGAGTCAAGGAGGGTGGCCAGTGACCACAGGCTGTAGCTGCTCATTATTTCGTCCTTAAGAGCAGGGCCACTGCCTATATGGGCAGTGCCCACTTTCGTTAATAGAAATTACCCATCATCACTGCCTTCTCGCTAACAGGCCAGGGAACTCTGCACTTTCCCATTCAGTGTGCTTAGCTATGATCTCTCCACTCCAGGCTGTGCTTCTGAAGCATTCCATGGGACCCAGTGCCCATCAGGTCAGAGGAGAGTGGACAGATTGTCTAGCACCTGAGGCCTATCATCACAGGTTCAAAGCTTCTCTGAAAATGTGTTTTATCTCAGACACATACGTGAATTTTGCACCAGACTCCATAATGTACCTATACCTGTAAGGGCAACAAAAAGTAACGTACGGTTAGTACTTTAAGAATAATAGTTCCTATGTGTGGAATACTGACCATGAGCCAGGCACTATTCTATGCACTTCACTCTCATTGTTTTTTAAAATCCTTGCAACATAAAATAGTATCATTGTGACTGTCACCATCCCCATTTTACAGATGGAAAACCTAAGGCTTGGAAAGAACCATGACTTTGCCTAAGCTCACTCTGCTTAATCAGTGCTGGATGCAAAAGTGAAACCCAAGCCCACTGAATCTAGAGCTCTGCTGATTGCTTAAGGGCCAGCTGAAGTTTCTTCTCCAGCGATCTCTCCATTTCCCCTATAACGAGATCAGTGTCCTCTGAAGCCATAGCATTCACCATCTATACCCCTTTCCTAATTATATATTCCTTACGGCATTAGACACATTGTTATTTACATGTTATCATAATTACAACATGCCCACCTGAGGGATTCTGGAACCCCAATCCCGAGACCTCAAGTTTAAGAAAGACAAATGTACCTGATTGGGCCTGCCAGGGAAATTCTCGGTATTGTTTAAGCTAAGCAACAGGTTTCGGCATAAGTCACAAACCACCTTAAGGCTTCAAATGGAGGGAAAGAGAAGAAAAGAGGGAACATTAAAGTGGTAGTGAAAGGAACGAAACGGAGGAAGGTAAAAAAATACTATTAGTGGAGGAAAAGGACAATGAGTTAGATAAATAAATAAATAAATAAATAAATAAATAAATAAATAAATAAAGTGGTGTATGAGCCTGGGCATGGCAGCAAAGGAATGATAATGACAAAGGTGTCTGTCACTGCCCTGGGACGATGGGAATGCCAGGCTCTCACAGGTTAGCCCAAGTTGAAGTCTAGTGTTTAATAAACAGGTGCTTTGACCCTATGTTCACTACTGACAAGTTAGAAAATCTTGAATGAGTCAACCAACTTCCAGCTGGACTCCTTGTCAAGTATTAAGATCCTGAGATGAGCAGGAGCTAGTCTCCACCCTCAAGGAACTCCCAGTCCAGGCCTGGAGACGCAACATGTTAATAAATGTATTTCAAAACAGTGTGACGAGTATAATACAAAAACCACGTCCCCAAGAGTAGGGAGGGCTAACTGCATCAGGGCAGGTCAGGAAACATGTCATAGAAAGAAAATGCAGTGATCACTGTTTATTTTATGGGGGATTTAAAAAAAAAAAGGGAGGAAAGACAAAAGCAAATAAAAATGTCCAGCTTTAAGCCCACCTGATTCAGTACCAAAGTAACAATGTATTTGTTAATGTTCTTCTTCCTTTCTCTGCAATTGTAATCAAGTGCAAAAAAACACGTGTAAGATTGAATCACTGCCCATAAGACCTTGATTTATCCAGGGAAAATGGACTGTCTGTGCCTCCGTCCCCTGAGCAGAACAGACAAGCCAATTTTGCCTTTAAAAAATCAACAGGTAGAGGCATAACAAAGGTCATATATTATGAGGCTGCAGATGGAAATTCAGCCCAGCAGTTACATCGACACAGTTATTACTGTTATTACAGCTAAACCTCCTCATTCCGCTGACATTATTAACCAAGACAAATGTGGCCCTGCAGCTTTATTTCATGGGTAGATCACCTATTAAACCAAGAACAGTATCATTGTCTTTTGCAGCACTTCCAAAATTGCTTCCTGCCTGTGAGAGGTTCCCTGGCCTTTTTTCCCCTTACCATCAAAATAGACACCATCCATCTTGTCCATGCTGTTGCATGGCCAGACTCCGTTTGCATATCCCAGCAAATCCCCGCCATATCCATTCAGGTAAGAGACGCGCAATTGCAGCAATCATTTGTGCAATCATCAATATGCTCTCTGGCAACCTCATTTAGGTGCTTACCGAGTGAGTCAGCCCCTTAAAAAAAGACAGCATTTATCAGGCTATTGTTTTCCCCTCCAACCAAAAATGCATGTTTCAGGATCCATTAACGAACTCATCCCAGAATTTGAGAATGCTACTTTAATCTGGAGGACGAAATCCAGCCTCAGACAGTTCAAGTGATTTAACCCAATTGACACAGCTTTCTGGGACTAAACAGGGACTAAAACTGAGGTCATGTAAGAGTTTTCCCCACATATTTACCTAGGGAAAATGGCCCCTCTCTTCAAACAGGATTGTAAGTCATGACTTACTAAGTGGTGATAACTAAACTTCAAGCCACTTTCATTTGCCTTATGGGTTGAGCTGATTTTTGCATTTCATTCATTTAATGATACCTCTATTACCTCCATTTATTTACTGAGTAAATCATTCCCACACTCCAAATCACACGCCTTGGATTTGATCATGTCCCCTTCTTGTCGAAGGGGGGACAATTTATCCTAGGACTGGCAATATGGACAATTTTTGACCGAGCCCTAGGTGCACCTGATAATTAGAAATAAAAACTCAGACAGAAGTAATTACGGTCATCACTCAATAGCATCCTTGGTTCTCTTGCGAATGGTCAGACAAGAGGCGGCAGTGTAGGACAACTTCAGCCTTGAGGAAAGGGAAATATCTTTTAGGTTTTGTGAAACTTCAAATGATCAAAGTTGTCCATGGAGGTTTGCCATATGGCTTGGGCTTTTGCTTTTCTTTTTCCTTGAATTTTCTTTAATAAAACACCCCAACTTGTCGGTATTGAACAACAGCACAATAGCAGCACTTGATGTTCCGAAGACGGCAAGGTCGGCAGGCTGACATCCGAGGGCCTCTGTGGGCCGCCCCTCCCTCAGCAGAGCCCTGTTGTCTCGGTGGTTCTTCTGGTCTGTGGGCAGCCGACTGATCCAGGGCCAGACCCAGCTCCCCAGCTCTTCGCCTTTTGGCGACCCGCCACCTGGAGTCTGTTCAAATGAACAAGCTGCCTTTTCTTCCTGCATATTGGTTTCTCCTCCATTTGAAAACAAAACTCTTCCCCATCTGCTTGCTTCTGGGACCGCCATAATTGCATGGAGGATAATTGGCGGCAACTCAATCTGAGGAAAACCCTGTTGATTCGAAGCACCATCTCAATAAACGTTTGTGTTTCATCGTTTTGCTAAATGGAGCCTGTGTCCCAGCCAGCTTTGCTAGCGCAGGAGTGGGAATTAATGGGAGGCATATGAGGAGGAGGGGAGGCATCGAAGAATACTCCACCATGACCCTCTTTGTTTCCAAGAATTCTCTACTGTCAGGGGATCCACTGATTTGTCTGGATCGTGTGCCCCCCATCCATAAAGCGCCAAAATGGATGATGTCAGGATGGAGCCCTAAACCAATAGGATTGCCAAGAATAGGACCATTTTCCTGACTCCATGTATTGAGCTGGTCAACTCCCATAAACAAAGAAAAAAAATCACAGCCTGAATACCTAGCATTTGCTTTCTGACACGGTCATTGGCTGCCATAGAAGAAGCAACTCCAGTTTGTACTCAATCCAAGCAGGGCACATTAATGCAGGAGAATAAGCTTGCCATTCACACATCTGGGTTCGAGTCCTGCCTCTGCCACTCACACGCTGTGTGACCTTGATTGAGCATGTCCTTTAGTCCCTCTCAGCCTTGGTTTCTCATCTCTTACATGGGGGTCAAGAATTATTTCTCACTTATTGGGATTTTGTGAATGAGATCATTCATGTAAGGGTTACATCATATCTAATGCACTGTAAGCTCTGTAAAACTTGGCTATTATTGCTTATTGCTGTTGGTAATTCAACAAACTTACTTGGCATTTACTCTCTATTGGACCTCATTTATGGTCTGAAAATACAGCACAGGAAAAGATAGACAAGGTTCGGGCAATCATGAATATTAGATACTTGTAAAGGAGACAGACAACAAACATTGAAATAAATTTATAAACAAAATCATTTGAAAGAGTAAGAATTTCCCTGAACAAAATAAAACAAAGTAGATAGGGTAGACAAAGTAGATGAGGTAGAGAGGGTGGGGTGAGGACTACCTCTCGAGGCAGGGTATTCAAGAGAGACCTCTCTCTAAAGTGGAAATCTCCGAGTTGCAACTTAAATACTTAGACATAGAAAAGAGCTAGTGCAAAGTCCCAGAACAGCATGGTCTTAACATGGCCAAGGGAAAAAAGAAGACCAGTGAGGCTGAAAAAGAGTGAGCAAGGAATGAGAGAGACGTGAAATGAAGTCAGAGAACTTGGCAGGACATTGTAGTTCAAGGTAAGTATTCTTTTGTGCATAATGGAAGGCTCAGTAAGGAACCGGTGTTAAGCAAATTATGTTTAAATGCTCCCTCTGGCTGCTGTGAGTACATGGTCATGGGCAAGGACAGAAGCAGAGCAACAGGAGGCTGGTGCCATGGCCTTGTTGAGAGATGATGGAACATGGACTGCAGTGGTAGCAGCAGAGACGGAGGGAGGTGCACCACACTCCAGTCTGTTTCAGCAAGGCCAATAAGCCTGGCACATGCTTATTTTCACTGATCCGATTAAGCGCACATTCTTAATTTCAGTCCTCAGTTCACCTGTCCAGCCGCATACGCATGGACAATGGAGAGGATTGAAATGAGGTATACTCAAGGGACTTCTTTTCACTATGCAACGTAGACAGGGTAGGGGAGTGGACAGGGCCTTGGTCTTTTAGTCAAAAGAACCAGGAATGAGCCGGACTCCGCCACCCACCAGCTGTGTCACTGATCAAGACATTCAACATCCAGTCTTTTTCAGCTCAGCTGTGAAACTCAGGGGATCATACCGCTTGTAGAGTTGTGAAGATACACAGGTGGAAACTGTTCTGTACCTTTAATGTAGTAGTAAGCTCTAGGGGAGTATTTCCAAACAGAGAGCTGAAAAGGATGGCTTCTGCTTTTCTTGAACCTCAGTGCTAGACCACAGGGCCAAGTGTGCCCCGTCTTGTCTGAGTTTCTATGTTTGCTTCCTGTGGGCCCTGTAACAAATTGCCACAAACCAGGTGGCTTAAGACAACAGAAACTTGTTCTCTCACAGTTCCACAGGCTAGAAGTTCAGAATCAAGGTGTTGGTAAGTTCATTCTCCCAGTAAGGACTCTGAGGAAGAGCTCTCCTTGCGTCCTCAAACTTCTGCTGGTTCCAGGTGCTCTCTCTCTCGGAGAGACAGGACTCCAGCCTTTGCCTCCACCTTCACACGGCAGCCTTCGCTCGGAGTCTGCACGTCCATCTCTTTGCCAGGCATTCTCCCCCCATGTTTCTGCTTTCTCTTCGTGTTAGGACATTGGTTGTGTTAGACGAGGGCCCGCGCTAATTGATTACAACTTGATTGCATCTGTTAAGACGATTTCTAATGAGCACCAGCTACCAGGGATTAGGACTTCAACATCTCTCTCTGAGGGACACAAAGGAGGAGAAACTCAGAATTGGACTGTCCTAATCTTATTAAATTGGAGAACAATGGCCCATTTTTAGTTAGCGGCAAGAGGGCAAAATCAAGAATCTGGGGGTTAGAACCATTGGTTGATGGGATAAAATGGGATACGTTTGATGTCAAGACTCAAATTTAAGCCGGAGCCATCCGGTGGCCCCAAGGAGCGTTGTCAGGTTGGAAGAACGAAGGAACAGAGGAGGTAGCCTTGTTCTAAGGAAAGTTAAACTGTTACAACAGGGAGCAATGGGGGTGGTTGCCTCACACAATGGTAATGCCTGGGCATTCCATTGGCCACGCAAACAGTAGGTTACCTACCAAGAAACCAAGAAAATGATTCAAGGAAAGCAGGTTTCCAGTTCTGCAGTTTACCAGTTCAGCACGGGTAGGAGACCTAAAGACTTTAGACTGTCAGCCAGTCTGAATTGTACGTGTGTCTGACGGTGGCTCCATTTGGCAGATCGCCAATGATGCCAGGCAGACAAGTTGAGGAATTAAAAAAAAAGTCTTCTTTTGTTGATTTACTTTTTGTTTTAATAAAACTTCAATTTAAACCTTTTGTGCATATATACGTCCTTTCTAAAGAGATATAGTAAGCAATAATCTCAACTTATTAACAGTTTTTTTTTCTCTCTTAGCTGAGGAGGGACTAATCCTGGAATTAACTCAGTACATTTAAAAACATTCAAATGTAACTTCATGGGGTATCTTCTGAAAGAAATTAATTCAAGGAATGTCCAATTTTATGTAGAAAGGAAAGAAGCAGAATATTCTCTTCCCACACACCATCGTACTGGCTTTCAGGGATCAAAGCAGTAGGCAAATCATCCTCTGCGTGCTGATGAAATGAAATGTGGACTTTGAATCCATAAAGCAGAACTGACGGTGTCCCTTTCAAAGCATCCATACTGCCACGTGAATTCACTGTGTGCAATCACTCTGCCCACGCGTGCCCTATCAAACCCCATCAGCAAACATTGATCAGCACCAGCACTGGACCAGCCTCCGAAAGGTACAGGGATGCATTAGTGTCGTTGGACTTCTCTGTGTTTGTGGACTTCCTCACGTCTCTCCCATGCTGGGATGAAAGCCCCCCGAGAGCAGGGTCCTTCCTCTCCATATCTCTGGACCACAGTGGAATCCAAACCCAAAGGCTGGATGTACCTGACACGCACACCTCTCGCTTTCCCCTAGCTGTATGGTGGAAACTGTCTGGGGACAGCGGCCTCTGAAGGAAGAGCAATAGGACGTTCCAAGCAGAGAAAGGATATGGGCAAAAGCATGGAGATCATTAAGTCAAAATTAGAAGATGGCAAGTTTGAAGTTAAGACCAAGAAGTTAGCGAGTGACATACAGTGGCCCCACGCAAGTGATCCCCACCTGCCCTTCCAGACTTCGGTACCAGCTGGGGTTCCCTCCAGAGAAGGAGCCCAGCCTAGGCGTTCTCGTCAGGAAGGGATTGCACAGCAGGCACAGGAGCTTCCAGGATCCTTGGGGCTGCTGGATGCACACATTCCCGGCTGGGCCACTGGGAAGTCCAGGAACATCTCCTGGATCAACACAGGATGAGCCACCAGGGGAGCTGTGGCCGGGGAAGCCATACCACCTCTGGCTCCACCCCTGCAGCCTCCGAAGCCCCGGGATGCTGACAGGGGACAAGGGACCCTGCTGCAGAAACACCCCCATCCATACCTTTGTCCAAGAGGGGCTGGGAGATGGCACTTTCCCAGTACTGTACAAAAGCACTCTGGGAGAGCCTAACTCAAATCCAGAGCCTTTCCCATAAATAATTCCAGGAAGTATTGTTTTAATTTGTTTTTAGCTCTTTAAAAAAGATTTTATTTATTTATTTTTAGGGTGGGGGAGGGAGGAAGAGAGAATGAGGAACCTCAATGTGTGGTTGCCTCTTGCCCGCACCCTCTACCAGGGACCTGTCCGGCAATCCGGGCATGTGCCCTGACTGGGAATTGAACCAGCGACCCTTTGGTTCACAGACTGGCACTCAGGGCACTGAGCCATACCAGCCAGAGCCGTTTTCAGCTTTTTAACCTCTCCAGCTAGAAGGAAGCTGGAGGTTTCAGTGATCCAAACCACAGCATTCAGAAAACTTATTAAAGCCCTGGCTGGTGTAGCTCAGTGAATTGAGCGCGGGCTGGGAACCGGAGGGTCCCGGTTCGATTCCCAGTCAGGGCACATGCCTGGGTTGCGGGCCAGGTCCCCAGTGAGGACCATGTGCGAGGCAACCATATATTGCTGTTTCTCTCCCTCTCTGTCTCCCTCCCTTCCCCTCTCTAAAAAATAAATAAATAAATAAAATCTTAAAAAAAAAATAAAGAAATGCCAGCCCCTAGGAAGATATAAATAAATTTATTAAAAAAAAAAAGAAAACTTATTAAAATGCAGATGATAAAAGCTATGGCTTGAGAAATTTTTTCCAGGATGAATTCAAGAGAATCTGAAAACAGAGAAACCAATATAAACAAATGGAAAGATTTATTTTATAATGTGAACTAGTGATCAAAGATTTTACTGATGAAACATATTTTCTAAGAAAATATCTTTCCTGCTTCTGAGTATGTGAGTGTGTGTATGATTTTAAGAAAACTGCGTCATGACTGATAAGGACATTTATCAGCAGGGAACAAAAAAACACTGATAAGGAAAAGCAACCATCAGCTCAGAAGGACTGCCTACCGTTGTCATCTTACGCTGTGACTTGCCGGGTCCTGGAGCTGTCCAGGGGATTTCTTGAATTCCCTTGGCATTTCAAACATCAGACGCAGTTTTAGGTCAAGCATTGCCTTACATTTCTGTGGGGTTTGTTCAATACGGTGCCTCAGGTTTGGGTATTGGCAAACTGTCATTGTAATTGTGCGTCAAATTTGATGTGACTTCAGTATGTACCTTTCACCAAAACCTCCTAGGCAGCCTTTAGAGTCCTTGATTCGTGTAGGAAAAGGGGAAAAAAAAGTTCTCCATTAAAAGAAAGAAAGAATAATGGCCACACTAGCAGGGAGGCTTTTAAGATCTGTGACTGTGAAGGAACAGAGCATCAGTCACTTCACAGCTGTGTCCCCACTCGGCTTCTCTCCGTGCAGCCCCAGGGCAGTGAGGACACAGATGCTCAGCCTGAGATGAGAGCCCCGGTGTGGCTCCTTACCAGCCAGGTGATCTCGGGCGGATCCCTTAACTGCTCTAAACCTCAGTTTCAGCTTCTGTAAAATGGACATGACACGTTTTATAAGATGGTTGAGGGGATGAATAAGATATATAATTTCCGGGACATTGTATAGCTTTAATAAATGTTAGCTCTCTCTCCTTTTCTACTTAACTGTATACTTAAGGAGCATACTGTGAGTCCCTTTGTTCCTAGTACCTATGTGTATAACTGGCACAGAGGTTCTAAATAACTATCTTTTGGGTAGTTAATTAATGTCAGAATGAATTGGACAGATGGATGGATGGATCGTTCAAAGTAGCCACTCATACTATGAGCCCTTGTTGGCTGATTGTCTGGGCTGGACCTGCATCTCGGTGATGCTGGCTGGGGAGTTTATGATGCAGGCACCAGCCCATGCTAAGCAGCATGGCCACAGTCATCTTCACTCCTGACTAGAAGCGAATAGGAACCTCCCCTCACTGCCACGGGAGACTTGACTTGCATTTGAGGCCCCGGGAGTAATTGTCCTTTCCAACGGGCTTATTTCACAGTCGATTATTCTGTGGCAGCCCCAGACATCTCATTTTAAACATGTATAGCATGTCCTTGAAGAACCCAATTGCTTCAACAAGAAGCAGTCACTCAAAATATTAAATATCGCTCAATCTTCAAAGCAACTTATCATATCAAGAAGCCCTTTCCACGGCAAGATCTGCCATTATCACAAAATAAAATAAATATACAAAGAAAAAAAACGCCAGGCTTGGAGATACAATCAGTCAATTACCAAGCCATGGTCTCCACAGTGTGAGGCCCCATTGAAAAACACCACCTGGTGTAAGGCTCAGACACAGACACTTGGCTACCAACATTTAAACAAGAACTTTACACCCCGTGAACACAGGGCTTCGGTTTCCACACTTGAAGCTCCCATCGTCCTGGTGGGAGCCCCACGGCTCACTGTTGCGTCTCAGGGTCTCCACGTGGTTATTTATCTTGGCTGCCTAACCCACCCCTCGTACCATTTAGTGACTGGAAAAAAAAAAAAAGCCAAGTCCTCTCGCTGCTTTCTGCTCACTGTGGACAAGAGAGACAGGGTGCTTTGGCTAACTCCTAGGGAGCAGGCTGCTAGAAGAGGTTTTCTCTCCTCACTGAGAAGTGAAATTATAGGAGGCTTTGATCCTACTTTTATTTTCCTTCTCTGAAGTGAATTTTAGGCCTGTGGAAAGCGCCAGAGGCAGTTGAGCAGGCCAGGAAAGTGAAGGGTTGTACGTGCCAATGAGAAAGGTCAGGGAGGAGGGACGCCCTGGCTCTCAAAGGTCAAGGTTGTCCTCCCCTGTCTGAGGGGTTTAGGAGAAAGCAGTCCAAGAAGAGGATTGTTTCTCATCCTGGCTGCAGTCCAGTAATTTGAAAGCTTGGCCAACTTCCTAGCTCTACCTCAGTTTTCCTTCCTGTTGAGTGGGCAGCATCTCTCAGGTTTTTATCCTCAGAGACACTTAAGAACCCAGGTGTTTTTCAGTTTCAAGTGCTTCTGAGTGCACAAGCGTGATGGCCACTGGGTCAGTGGAAGACAGGTCTGCTTTGGGGCTCTGAGGAATGTGCACAAGGGATACCACGCATCCCCTTGTGTGCATCAAGTCCCCGCTGTGTTCCCAGACTGTGCCCACCTCTGCGGAGCAGGCACAGAGGGAGAAATAGGGTCTTGCCTTCAATCAAGGATTTTCTCTGCAGTTTCTGGAAACACAGATTTACCCAGAAAAATAAAGCTAAGCCAATGAATAATTGAGGAGGAAAAAAGTTAAACCAAAATTGATTGAGTGTAACTTCACAACAGAAAAGTATTATGGAGGGAGCGATTGCACTAAGTGGCTACCACCCCTAGAGCTGGGAAAATGAAGGTGAATGATTAGCATCATTACAACAGAACAAAGACCAGGTAAAGCTGAAACTCATACCTTGGAGGAGGCAGCGATGCTTGGCTGGTGCTGGTATCTCTGAGGATTCCTGACAGGGTTGGTCCTCCAAGTGTTGGAAAACTTGAACGTGCATTCCACTGCTGGGGTGAAGAAGCATCCCCTGAGTGAAACTGACAGGAACCGGAAGTTCAATAAAGGAAACAGGAAGCAAACAAGAAGAGCAGGTCCTGTCTCCCCTCCAGCTTTGCTCATAGTCTTCTAGTGCTTCCCTGTGGCATGACTTACCAGGGAGCAGCGAGGAAAGCAGAGAGGTGGTTACAGATGCCCAGTGCCAGCAACACAAAGGGGGCTAGAGAAGGGTCAGTTTGGAGTGGGGAGACAATTCCTTAATAACGGGCATTGGTGCGTAATCAAGGAGAGAAAGAAATGTATACCATGCAGGGGTTGGTGCTATAAAGATGCAGGGCATAAGAATCAGGAGAAGCAGAAAACTGCAATGAGAGGCAATCACTAAACAAAAATGTAAGCCCTTATAATTCACAAGCAAAATTCTAAGAGGGAGTAAACATAACACAGACTGTAGTATTAGGCAAAGCATTTGCATCGTGGACAGATGGTAGTGAGCCAGGTAGGTCTTAAAGGATAAAACCTCAGGGGCATGGACTTTGTTTTAAATACAAGTCTCATCAACTATTTCAAAGTATGACCTTGGCAATTTGCTCAAAGTCTTCAAGTCTTATTGTCCTCATCTGCAGAGTGGGGCTAATAATGCTATCTATGTTGCAATGTTACTGTAAAAAAGTGGTTCAGATAATTTGGGGGGAAAAAACCTTAGCAAAGTAATAGGTATAAACACAATATTCATTGTTTTCATATGTTTAAATCAATGTATACCTATAATTCTCATCAGAGGAAGAATTCTCAGCTGTGGAAGAAACTGTTCTTTGTGTCCTGACATTCATTTTTTCCTTACAAACATAAGAGTGGAATTTTCAGCTGGGCACATGGCTCTGCAGAGTAATGACTTCATTTCTCAGCCATCCTTGTACCTGTAGCCAGGAGACTAAGTTTTGACCAATGGGGTAATAAACCAAGTGATGCTATGACTTCTGGAAAGTCCCTCCCCTCCTCTTCCTTCCCTTCTTCTGGAATGCAGGCGTGGTGGGGAGCCATCTTAGACTTTGTGGATGAGGCAGGGCAACACCCGAGGGATGACAAAGCAACCAGATACAAGGAACCTGTTCATGTAACAACCTCACACAGCCAACACGGCAGCTTAGACTTTGTGTGAGGGAGAAATGAGCTGCCACTGTGTTGAAATCACTGTAACTGGAAGTGAACTAGACTTGGTCACTGTCCTAACGGTGCTTGCATTCTAGAAGCAAAGTATAGCTCTCATGAAGATTTATCAGATAGGACACTTATGGTTTCAAGAAACAGAATGATCAGAAACTAAGATGCTTTGAAGTAAAGGTTGTTTGTCTCACATATAGAGGAGTTGGTTCCAGGGTTCATTCAATGGCTCAGCAACATCAGGGCTTTGTGCCAGTTTTCCTTGATGTTCTTGTTTGGACCTACTCTCACGGTCGAAAGATAGCTGCCATAGCACCAAGCATCACATCTGCACACTAAAAATATGTAAAACAAGATAAATGGGGAAAGATGTGCTCTCTGTTTCTCTCCCATCAGGGTGTAAAGTCTTTGACAAGTATCCTTGTCAGGTTTGGTATCAGACCCTCAGGTCCCACTGGTCAGGATCGGGATCCATGCCAATGCGCTAGTAGCAAAGGAGGCCAAGCAAGCAGAAAACCGACCATTTTCAGCCTCTGTAGGTTTTGGGAGGTGAGCGCTGCAGGAAAAAATAAATGTCGTCTGGCAATGGTGTCCTCAATCTTCTCAGGAACCGTCCTTCACTTTCTGTCATTTTCATATGGGCAGATTAGTGCTGAAATGCTTCTCTAAATGTGCTTATTTATATCCTGCCTCTCGTTGAGTTATCCACTTGTGTTGCAAAGGAAATGGGGTAGGGTTAATTACTTTTTTGAAGAAATATTTGTAACTACTCTTTAATTCAATTCTACCAGGCATCGGGCTCTGTGTTGAGTGCTCAGTACACATTATATCATTTAATATAGCATGCTTTCTGAAAATTGCTAGTCATCTGCCTGTTACCTTCCAAAACACTGCATTTTGGTATGAATAAAAATAAAGCTGGATGATAGAAGGCACTGTGAATCAATTTTCAATATGCTCAAGAATCAACATTACAGAAAGCAGACATCTTATTACCTTGGCCAAACTACAGAAAGTGTTGGCTTAGCTTTTAGCTGCGGATTTAAATCTGTTCTGATAATGGTGACAGAAAACACAACTAAAAACTAAAACATATCTGGCATTTTCCTGTCAAATAAACCAACCATTCCTTAGGAAATGAGACATTAGTCAAGGATTTAGGTTGATTCACCAGGACCATTCTAGGACATATCAAAAAGTCTCAGAGTTCTTCTAATTGACTTAAATATTTACTGCTGAGTTGTACACTCTGCCAGTTATTTGCAATGCATACATTGCTACACATTCTACTTTGGGCCTGGGGCTTGCCTTTAAATCTGCTGAGTTTAAGGAATTCATGTTTCGAGACTTTATTAAAACTGTCACCATCACGAAGAGACTCGACTTTGGGTGGTGAACAAACAATACAATATACATATGGTGTATTAAAGGATTGTACATTTGAACATATCATTTTATTAACCAATATTATTGCAATAAATATTTTTCAAAACCTGTCACCATCACATCCTGTCACTCTCAAGCAAATCATTGTGTTGTTGATCTGGTAGAAGTCAACTGGGGATGCGATGGGAAAAGTTATTGAAAGAATTGCCCAGTGAGACCAGACAGAGTCCTTATCATGCAGCATGTGAAGGATCTCATGTCTTGGTTACACCTACATTTCCAAATGTATATTCTCAACACAAACAGCCTAGGATCATTTGTTCTCAAATTTGGATATAGCCATAATCACACAATGAGCATGTCAAATTTACAGATTCTTGTAGCTTATCTTAAAATGTGTGGTCAACAGGTCTAGTTTAAAGTACATGATTCTTTATTTTTAACCTGTGCCCCAGGTGGTTCTGACACAGGTAGACTGGACCACAGATTATACTTTGAATATCATTCATCTAGATACTGCTTGGCCATCATCCACTTATCCAACTTTAGATTATAAAATGTAGTCTTTGCAAGTAACTTTGAAATTGGCCTAAAATGGATTCCTTTAAAACTAAGATCACATAGGCTAAGTAATGCAATGGTTAGATCTCAGAAAAATCAATGTGCCATCATTACCATGTTGACTGGCATGAGGTCTGTGTGTACACACACACACACACACACACACACACACACACACACACACACCAGTCTAGTGACTTGACAGAAGCAGAGCTTTTAAAGTATCTCATCTCACTCACGTAGTAGATAAATTTTCAAAAATATCAGAGACATAATTTAAAGAAAATAACTATTTTAAAACTGCCAAGAACTGCTACAATCAAGTTGCCTGGTAGTTTTATACACACTAGGATGACAATGAACTTGAGGTCCTCTCTTCCAGGATAAACCCTATGTTAATGCTAATGCTAAGGACTTGGGGTGAAGGTTCAATACCCAAGGACTTCCAAATTCTCAAATTTTGCCTTGATAAATATTCTTACCTCCCCATAAAGTTCCCAAGAGAAATATATCCAAATGCGGAAGTACAATGTTTATAACAAAAGAACCACTAAATTAATAGCAGCATGACGTCCTCCTACCACTTGACTATGTTACATGGCAGAATCAGAGCAAGTTTGCTTTTGGTAGACACCTAAGAGGTGCCTCAAATTCCCTTCCTCTTTCTGAAAATCTGCATTTTTAAACAGTTATACACAATCAAATCTGTGGGGGGAGGAAGGGACAGAGGGATGGAAGGCAGAGGGAGAGTGCAAGGAGAGAGAAATGAGTAGACATGGAGAGCAGGCCTTGACCTGGGTTACCTGCCCCATCGTAAGCTGAGATATGGAATGATAAGTTACTGTGGTTCCCTAGGATGGCGGCCCTGCCCAGATCTGCTTACTACATGAAGTGAAATCATAAGAGAGAGAGAAAGATGCCATTGCCACCTTTAAGGACTGTAAGCACACCTATGACACCAGCATGGCCCCCAAGGAGTGCTTTGATCTGATTGATCATATTAGCAACTGCTTCCTTGAAGTACAGAAGGGATAAGGTAGTGGTGATGGACAGGAAGTCCTACTTTGCCCTGGCTAGGATTCACTTGATGATGGGTTTGGACATTGACATGAAATGGTCAATCTCTTCCTTCATCCTTATCCATCTTCCTAAACCATATCTACCTTTCAGGTTTCAACTTAAACACAGTCTTCTGCCTGACACCTGCACCGGCAGTTCTTTCACTGTGATCACGTGGGTCACACCTATGCCATTCATCAGCCAGCTGACCTGTTGACAGATAGTGAATAATTATACTCATTAGGAAGGAATTGAACCCTTGCATGAATTCACAGAATAATCAAGGAGCACCTTAGGTATGTGATTATGCCTTGTCTTCCTAACTAGATTCTCTGTTCTTCAGAGACAACAACTCAGTTTTGAATATTTTTGTAATCTTTGTATCACCTGCAATGCATAATCCCAGAAATCCATCCACTTACGGACATTCAGTTTACAAACTTTCATAGAGACAAAGATTCTTACTCAGGCAAAGTGAAGCAATCTGCCAGCCATCAACAGATGGTTGGGAATGGTCCCCTGAGACTTGGCAATCAGGACTTTTATTAATTAACTGAATGTCTGAAGCAGTATCATGTCATCAAGTTATTTGCAATAAAAAAGAAAACTATGAACATGCAAATATATTTGAGAAATTGAGGGTTGAAAAATCAGAACTCTTAAATATTTAAAGTTCTTTTACAAAACTTCACACAAATGTGCTCACAGAGATTGCTTGTCAAACATCCTGGGACTTCTGCACAACGAGCTCTCCAACAGCCTCAGGATCCTGACTGGGTCTTAAGTTAAAGAAGAGTTGGACTATGTACTCCATGTGGTAAGTGCTCAGTAAATTTTTATCTAATTTTAATTTCTTTGAGTTCACAACTAAATTTTAACCTTTTCAAATGCAGAACCACATGAAAGTCTTCTTTTACCATCCAGTCTTGGACGACCAAGCATGGTATTAAACAGCATTGCCAACCATAGAAAGAGAATGAAGTGAAAAAGAAATAAATCAAAATAAGTCTGTAGCACATACATGTGTGTGAGATTCTACCTGCTGACCTAAACATTTTCCCTCCAAGAAAGAACCCCGGGGATAAAGGGAAAGCAAGAACCTGGAGAAGATCTTCAGACACTTGTCTACCATGGAGTGTGCAAGTTCAGGTCAAACAGCCCAATGTCTTCAGTGGGAGGTACTCATTGAGTACGTAACTGTAGGTAAGTTGCCTAGCTGTTCTGTGCCGCAGTGTACTCTTCCGTAACTGGGGCTGACAATGACAGAAGGATCCATCTGATAGCGACACTCTGAAGCTTAGAAGAGTTAGGGATTGGCATACTAGAGCCCACAGCCCAAATCTGGTCCACCACCTGCTTTTGATAAATAAATTTTTATTAGAGCACACACACACTCTCACACACATACGAGTTAATGACTGTGAAGGTCTCAGAGCTTTGCCTGTCCACCAACAAAAGCTCAGCGAGCGTTCGCTATTGTTTTTGCTGTGTCGAAAGACATATGTGATCTTATGTTTCCTCATGTGAGAAATGAAAATATTTAAACCCAATAATCTCTAGCAAATAATCTCTACCTAAGTCTAATTTGGACCCTTCACTAAATACATATGGCATTTGAAAGAAAACTATTGACAGGGAAACAGAAATAGAGCAGAGTCAATTATTTGATTAAAAGGTTTCTGCCTGGCCCTGACCAGTGTTGCTCAGTGGGTTGGGCGTCGTTCCACAAGCAAAAGGTCGCCGGTTCAGTTCCCGGTCACGGCCATGCCAGGGTTGCTGGTTCAGTCCCCTGAAAGAGGCAACCAGTCAATGTTTCTCTCTCACATCAATGTTTCTCTCCCTCTCTTTCTCCCTCCCTAACCCTCTCTCTAAAAATAAAGTTTGAAAAAGGATTCTGCCTTCCCCTTTTGCACCCCAAATGAAAAGCAGCTAAGTTAGGAAACAGGATATAAAAAGTGATAGTGATATTATAACAAGAAGAAAGAGACAATTTTTCACTCAGGGGTCTATTGCTTTTATTAACAGGGAGACAAATCCACTCAGAACTTTTAATTCTTCAAATAACAGGCGTTGTAAACACCATTATCTGTTTCCTTGTGCCTGTAGCATTTACTGTAATTCCTCAGATTAAAAACTGCAGCTTCTAACATTACAGGACAAGGATGGAGTGAGGACGACTTAATGCAGTTCAAGATATTCAAAGGTAAAAAGCTGCAAATGAAAATTATCACAATGAACAAGAATAAAATTATTATAAAACTGTCACATTTCCAATATTTCATATCACTTCTGACCATAAGCTCTGCAGCTATAAAAGCAATATCTTTTACTCCCCAGCGTGCAGTAGTGATGGTTCGCATTCTTCCAGGCTTATGATGTTAAAATGCCTTTAATTATGTTCTGGATAGCTATTCGTAAGGCATTCTTAAACCTC
The DNA here is from genome assembly GCA_004026765.1 of Micronycteris hirsuta. Classification (NCBI taxonomy): domain Eukaryota; kingdom Metazoa; phylum Chordata; class Mammalia; order Chiroptera; family Phyllostomidae; genus Micronycteris; species Micronycteris hirsuta. The sequence goes on from PVJI01000668.1 coordinate 210,903, forward strand.
TCCAAGGTCAACGTCTTCCTTCTCACTGCTCTCAGATCATCACTCTCTGATTCTAGCTTCGCTGACACAATATTCATTTTATCCTGGGGAAAGACACAATTGCTGAATTGGTCACACTGGCATCCGGGAGGGGAGCAAGAATTGTCCCGGAAGGTTCCTTTGCCCAGCACTTGACGCCTGCACGGGTCTCCTCTGCCTTTCTTTAGAGGTCAGCCAGACAGAAAATTCAGACTGCTACTTAATGCGATTCAAATCCGAGCACTGCGCACAGCCGCCACCTTTTGGGGCCATTTGGAGACCTTGAGTACCAAGCAGATGGTACGCGGCAGAGCCCCTTACAGATCTGTGTTTCTGGCGACACCTTGCAAGGGGGGACGTGAAAGCAAATGTTGAGTCGCCAATAGCAGTGCTCAGTGGGCACCCTGGAATCTGAAAACCTAAGTCAATCAGTTGCTTAGCTTGAATCTAAACAATTGCTGGCTGTGCTGCATACAGTAATCGACTTTCCTTTCAAACCATTCATTTAAATGCTCAGATACCAAAACCCCAAAAAGAATCAACTTCATGGATCGCTGGCCTTGTTAACCAAGAGCGAATGGGGTAAGTTATGTTTCAGGAGCCCCGGCTCTCCAAGTTCTTGGTAAGGGCAGAGCAACTTTGGAAATGTCCTTGCCTTCAGGGACTTGCTTTTCATCCACACATGCACATCCACCCACACAGACCCACGCATCTGTTTCCCTTCTGTGAAATGTCTGTAAGGCTGTGAAAAGCAAGTGGGAAGGGAAACCAAAGCCCAAAGTTATGCAGGAAAAAGACCAAGTACAACACGGGATATGAAATCATTTCCAGGGGCCACCCCAGTGATGAGGACCTACTTCATTTCCTCTTAACAATTTTTATTAGTAATTTTAATGCGGTTTCTCTGCTTAGTGAGAGAAATCTATGCCCATTAGAAGAAATGTGGAAAATTCAGAGATGGTATGCCATAAGTACAACTACTCAGAAACCACCACTAATAACATTTTGATGTATTTTTACCTAATTTTTTTCTAAGCATCATTATATTGTCAATTTGTTTTACAGTATTTCATTTCTAGCTTAGACCTAATCATAACCTTTAAAAACTGTGCTCATTTATTTATTGTCTGTCACCCCATCACTGCCCTCAAACCCTCTTCCTGATCTAAAAATTATGCTCCCAAGGGAAGATTTGTGTCCTGGTCTCTGCTCAACACTCAATAGATTGCTGAATGCACAAATTAACTGAGGTTCTATTGAATATGTAACTTTAGATCTTGCATTTCTCTCCTAACGTGATAGCAGTACAGTGAGCGCACCTGCGTCTCACCACACGGTCCCTGCAATCCCTTCACTTACTCCAAGTGCCGTAAGAGCAATGGTTCCCAGCAGCCGTGATGAGTTTCATGCAAGAGCAGCTGGAGGATACCTGGCATGGGCTTTTCTTCCAGCCTGAGAGCTTCCCTCATTCCACAAACAGGGACATTCATGGAACCCTGTGGACAGCCTGAAGCTATGACCTCTTATTGGCCTTGACCAACAAGAGACAGGAGCCGGTGGATAAATGCTTCCTCTTTTCATTCCTGAGGGAAATGGTTCTAAGTTGTATTTAGAAGACCCCTCTGAAGATCCTGGTGGGATTGAGCGTGTTGGCCATGGACAACATAAAAACACACCCTTGCTTGGGTTCTCCTTGTTTTACCCTGTGTCCTGCCAGCTTGCGGCACAGAATCCCCACCCCAAAGGTACAACCTATACACAAGCTTTTGTCTCAGACTCTACTTCCTGGGAAATCAGCCTAAAACAATGGAATTTTTATACAGTATTATAAATGATTCACAACATATTTTAATGGTTGCATAATAGTCTACTAAAATGAATTACTATAGTCTGTGTACCAACGTTAATATTGTTGGAACTTTAGGGTGTTTATAATTTTTAATCTTACACATAAAGTTACAATAATCATCTTCACATGTAAAGCTTTTTCTTAATTTGAGAAATAGAATTAGTGAGTCAAAGTTAAGAATTTTTTAAAGTTTCAGATCATATTGACCAATTAGTTTTCAAAAAAGCTGTATCATTTTACAGTCCATTAACAATATATGAGCTTGTTTGTTTTTTTACCTCATTGCAACCTTGCCAGCACTGAGTATTATCATTATTTCTATTGTTGATAATTTGGGAGGTAGAACATCATTTTTCATTTTAATTTGCATTTTTTATTTCTAATATTTCCTCTTTTAGTAACTGCTTCTTATTGAAGACAAATACTTTCCAGAAGTTTGTGAATGTCTAAGCTAGAAATATCATGCGACATGATCCAGACACCCAGCAGATGGGCGTGGGAATTAGTGAGTGTTGGAGAGGAAGTCCAGGAAAGGCTTGAACTGGAATAGGAAGGTGAGTTCTGCAATTGAGTAAATATGAGTGTCTATTACGTGTGATTCACATGGTAATATATTCGAGATTCAAAGATGAAAAGGACCCAAAACTGTCATGTTGGAACTAATAGTCTATTGATCATGCAACAGAGAGAGCTGAATGTCTAGTCATTCTAGGGAAAGCTTCGTTAAGTTTGGCTAGACTGGAAAAAAAAAAATACTAGTTCAAAATCCTCCCAGGGCAGGTTAGGAAAAGTGGATTGTTTGGGCTCTGTTAAGTTTGGTTATGAAGAAAATTAGACAATGCTGGTAGTTTAGAGCTAGACATAACAGGTTTAGGCTCCAGCGTCACCCCGAGGGGGCGGTGATGTGATGCTGAAATAAGAAGGCCTGAGCATAAGACTCAGGCAACCCTGGTTTCAATGCTGAAATCAACAACTTTTAGCTGATGGCCTGGGGCAAGTTAATTTCTCTGATCTTCTATTTTCTTATCTGTGCAATGAAAATTATAATAACTCCTTGGCAGGGTTGTTATATGAATTTAAATAAGAGAGTATATAAAAGAGCCCAGGAACTTAAAATAGCACGACATAAATTACTAAAAAAAAGTCATAAAGAAAAAAGTGATAGTGCTTTTTTAAGGTCAAAGACAAAATTCCTCTGAGGATGAGAACTGTATTTTGTTAAGTAAAATATATCAATGGCGTATTTGACTGTAAAACGATAAACCTCAGACCAGAGGCTGAGAATGGAGGAAAGACTCTAGAAGATAGAAACTATTAAAGAGATAAGAAGTAACAAGAAAAAACAAACAACAACAAAAAACAAAGCTGATTAAAGAAACTGTCCCACCTTTTTCAAGAATGAAGGCTATAGCCCTGGCTGGCGTAGCTCAGTGGATTGAGCGCGGGCTGGGAACCAGAGGGTCCTGGTTCGATTCCCAGTCAGGGCACATGCCTGGGTTGCGGGCCAGGTCCCCAGTGAGGACCATGTGAGAGGCAACCATACATTGCTGTTTCTCTCCCTCTCTTTCTCCCTCCCTTCCCCTCTCTCTAAAAATAAATAAAATAAAATCTTAAAAAAAAAAAAGAATGAAGGCTATAAATGAAGTACACAGATGATGTATTATAGAGCTGTACACTTGAACCCTGTATAATTGCATTACACAATGTCACCCAAATAAATTCAATTAAATATTAAAAATTAAAAATATACATACCCTCTTTCTGGCAATGCAATCATTGAGAGAATTTTCCCATTTAAATAAAAACACCAGTATAAAAAAAAAGAATTAAGAATATGAAACATTCACATAAAAGTTGTTCGCTACATGGTGACTATAGTTAATAACATTGTATGGTGTAATTGAAATTTACTGGGGAATAGATCTGACATGTTCTCATCAACATACACACAAACAGTAACTATGAGAGGTGATGGATATGTTAATTAAATTGATTGTGGTAATCATTTCACAATATATACGTAAATCAAATCATCACATTGTACATCTTAGTATATAGTTTAGTACCAAGTGTGTTAACTAATACATATATGTGGGTTTAAGATTACTAGTAGCTCTCATTTTTTCCATAGCCAGGGCCAATTTATTGAAAAAAAAAAATGGTTAGACTGGAGAATTATAAAAAGTTTACATACATACCTGAAATATTTTTCTACTAATCTTTGTATTTAAATCCAACACCTTCTCATCAAGTGAAGTTCTCTCAGCTTTCCTGTTATCTTTCTTCCATATCTGTCAACCATAACTATAATACAGCATTAATTTCTATTTTTATTTCTCTGTAGGGGGACAAGAAATTAAAGAGAATTGCAAGGTAATTTGAGTATAGAATCTTTCTAGATCCTTAAAAATTTTCCAAATATTTTGCTGTTGTTTCTCCCAGGTTTAATTTAATGCTCTTTTATTAAACAACTGATCTTTATTGAGACTTGCCATCACTATTTAATAACAAATAAAAGCTCTCTTAATTGTTTAATCAGCGTAATAGTTCTATAAATCAATTGGTTATAATAAAAATATCTGTAGCAAACAACCGGAAGGAACGGTCATCTCCATGTTGGTAAGCACACAACTTGACAAGTCAAGGTGCATCTGCGTGGGTGGAGTCCCTGAGGCGACCTAATAGGACTTCTATTTCTAGCAGTATGGCATACTAGACAATTCTAAATAAACCTCTTGAAAGAAAGAGCTAAAATATTGGATAAAAAATATATATGTATGTATTCAATCTTCTAAGAAGCATTGCTGAGTTGGCACAAAGGGAAGTAATTCACAGAGGGAAAAAAAAAAGAAAAGGTGAAAGCAGAAACCTTGAGAGATAAGAGGAAACCAAAATGAGATTATAAGTAGAGATTTTTGGTCAACTCTGTTGTTCTTGAGTTTGTAGTTTAATGTTGTAAAAGATGCAAGGGGCCGGAGTTAAAATGTAGGATCAGCTCAAGGAGGGAGAATATGAAGACAAATTCCACAGGGCTCAGCCCCAAGGACAACATCCTCATAGTGAAAAGAGACTCAAGAGAAATAGCATTTAGCAATTCATTGTATTTATTGATTCTGTACCGAGTGAAAAGGGAAAAAATTCATTTGAGAATTTGTTACCAATGGGCAATCATTATAGAAGCTTATAATACAAATTCATATTTCCATTTTGGTAAAAAAAAAAAAATCCCACAGCGAAGTAATCCTATCTTGGTAATGCTGTCAAATAGCCTCAACAGATAAAAATATGGTGTAGAGGAATCCAACTACACACAGATAAAGTGCCAAGGAAAATGAGCAAATCACACCCAAAAATAATAAAACACAGAAGGAAACACAACACTGACAGCCAGCACATACCAAGAGATGGCAACACCAGAACGGAAAGTCCTCAGCAATGACAATATCAGATGCAGAATATAAAATATACAAATTCAATATGGTTTTAAAAAATGATAAGCTTGAAAATATAAGCAACAGCGGTGGGGGGAGGGAATTGGGACAACTGTAATAGAACCACAATTAAAAAGAGAACAACTAAACAGAGCTGGAAAAGATCCAAATTACACTCCCAGAAATAAAAACAAATTAATTAAAATTAAAAATGCAATTGGTAAATTAAATAACAAAGTTAACAGGCCAGAGGTGTGAGAAACTAAATGATAGATCCAGATGAATTACGTAGGATCATCTCAGAAAGAAAAGTTATTGAATCATTAAAGAAGCTAAAAGACATAGGGGAAACAGGGATAATGTCTGGCATAAACATAATTGCTGGTCCAGAAAGAAAAATTACAGTAGTCAGAATGGGCTAATCTATGGTGTAGCAACAGTGTAAGCCCCAAATTTACTAGCTGGACAAAATGAGTATCTTTTTTACTCACACAAAGTCCAATGTAAATCAGGCAACTATTTAGGGAAATATTTTCCCCTGGGTGCCCCAGGGATTCTGTGGCTCTTCCATCTCAGCAAGTGGTCTCCACCGCTGCTTCCAAAAGAGAAGAGCAAGCTGGAGGGGTCCCAGAATAAGCAGAAATGGTATGGCAAAACCACAGCATCCTCTCTGCCTCCATTTGCACTTCGGTCATCACATCATCTCATTTTTCTACCCAGACACAGAACACACTCAGTCCCAAGCCAAAGTGCCATCTCGTCAGTCCCCTCAGTTCAAAACCCAAGAACTCTGAGTCACATTTAGAGCAGTCTCTTCGAACACAGCATTTCTTGCTCCTGAGAGCCAAGAACTAAAAAGTTACCATAAACCCCCAGGCCATCAAATCAACAACGGTGAAACAGGAACGAAATAATTACAATAAACATTCCCATTCTGAGAGGAGAAGAGCGGGAGGCTGACACCAGCGACTGACATCAGCAGAGCACACTGCGTGTGCTCCTTCCTCAAGAAACAAGTTTCTTCATGAAGCCCTGACTCCTTCCGGGGGAAGGATTTTTGTCTATCGGTTTTGTGTCTGTGGTGCCATTCTCTGTGACGCTGTTCCTTTTTAGTCACTGTCCATGGCCACATTTGAAGTGGGCTTGAGGAGTCAGCCGTCCCTTGTGGTCTGCCCGGGTTTCACAACTGACTGCCCATTTACGGAAAGTTGAAACCAACAGGCTATTTTAGATCTGAAAAAAAAAATACCATCTGTGTCTTAAAAAAATCCATGCCCATGATTTCTTTGTCAATATAGGTTTCCTCAAAACTTGTTAAGCCTCTGATCTATTTGCTTTCAGTCAGTTACATGTGCCAATGATGATACCAGAACTACACTGAGACATGGTTTTCAGATATGATTTCTTTGTTTTCCCAGCCCACACACCTGTCTCTCTCTTGGTCTGCTGGCAGATACAAATAATCTGGAGTAATGAGTGGGGTCACCAAACCTATCATGTGGTTTTATCCTGGGCCATTTTATTTATTGACAGGCTTTGCTGGTTGCAACTTTTAGATCTTTCGATGTTCTCAATTCTGTAAGGCAGGGGTGTCGAACTCATTTTCACCGGGGGCCACATCAGCCTTGCAGTCGCCTTCAAAGAGCCAAATGTAGCTTTAGGACTGTATAAATGTAACTACTCCTTAACTAGGAGCAAGGAGCTCGGCACTGCTGCTTAGAAACAAGGTGCCGGGCCAGATAAAGCCCATGGGCCTTGTGTTTGACGCCTGTGCTGTAAGGTTCTGAGATATTTTTCCAAAATATCTTTATTTCCTCTTATTGTGCTTGGGAACTGGCCCCATCTCTCTTGCACAAATCCCATTTTTATAACATTGTCATGAGTTGAGTTTCCCAGAAAGCGCATTTCAATATGGAGTTTTTGCATATGGGATTTCTGTTAAGATACGGCCTCGGGGTCAGCTCCTGTAAAAGGGAAAGGAAGGTGGCAAGATGGAAGAGAGGGAGGAATTGAGATGTGAAGAAGATAGTAACAGCCTCTGCCTAACCCACAGGGAACTGTGCAGCTAAGATGGTCCAAGAAAACTGTCACAATTGGGGCCAAAATGGCTGGCTGTTCATACATCGGTTTTGCTCAGCCATTGAGTACGAGTCACACCAGGAAGGTTGTGACTTTGGGCAAGATGGCTATCTGCAGCTAAGGACTTCTGTGAAAACGCTGTTCTAGTAATATAACTATCAGAAACAAGGGAATAAGTCCTGTGGAGAGAAATCTAGGCAAAACCTCTCTTTGTCCGTCACAGGCTACCCTTTGTGTCTCTCCACTACACTTCTTACTATTTTTGAAGAGCGCCTTCTTCCTGACTCCAGGAGGCCTCTCTCTTGGGGGAGGGGAACTTGGAAGAGGAAGGTTAATGGAACAAAAAACAGCCCCACTACTGTAGATGGTATCTGGGCTACAATTGATAACAACGTTACAATCTTCTTCTATAGGATAAAATCTATGAATGTCAAGGTGTAAACCCACTTGCATATTTTTTGTTCCCCTGGTCCAACATAATATTACATAGGATGCACCAGTGGTCACAGGTCTGTAAGTCCTTCAATCGTGGCGCTGTTTGAGACCCTACAGGTGAAAAGAAAAATGTGTACACAGACTATATGTCTATTCCTATAAGAATCTACCACTGGACCGTCAATGGTAGACAGAGCAAAATGTAGTAGTCAATTTGCCACCAAAGTGGCTATTGGTCCCTCAAGAAACGGCGCTGTGTCAGGGCCTCGTCCTTGGTGTCTGGTATTGATTATTTGGACGTTCGGCAGCAGCAGTAGCTACATCAGACTTGGTGAGTGTGAGTCCATGTTATCGAGGCCATTCATGGCCCTATCTCTGTCCTATGGCCATTTCATTCATCTTTCCGTTATCCAGCACCAGGGTGACAGAGGCTGGCCAATGTCAATCAGCCAAGTTATTTGCTCCTCTCCCACAGAGGATGCTCTCTGGTGGGCATTAAAATGTCTTACCAAAGTCTTCACGCCTAGCACGTACTCTCGTATGTTCATCCATCTGCCTCTATCCTAGATTACCTTTTCCCTGGTCATCTAATATTTCTCTTTCCAGATGTCTGACCCACTGTCCAGGGTGGCAGCATCTTCCCATAAATCAATGTATACTTGAACCTGAGGTGGTCGCTCCTCTGGCCCCACAAAGTTGATGATCAGGGCACCACTTGTAAGTCTGCCAAACCTAGATGGGACAGAAATCCCTCCACCCACATTCCATTGTCCATAATTCGGTCACATCATTCCTAATTGAACGGGAGGCTGGATAAGCTAATCTTATTCTGTGCCTGGTACATTCAAAGTATTGTCTTTGACACAGAGATAATAGAGAATGGAAAAAAGGTAGTGTTCAAATTAACAATTGTTGAGAATTTTCCAAAGCTCTTTAAAGACACCAGTTCTCAGAACTAATAATTGAAACATATCCCAAAGGGATTAAATAAAAAGTACCCACACCTGAGTCATAATAATAACACTGAAGAACACCAAGAAGAAAGAGAAAGTCTTAAAAGACAGATTGACCACAAAGGAATGGAAATTAGACCCATTGATGATTAATCAACAGCAACAATAAAAACCAGATAGCATTGAAATAATATTTTCAATGTACAAGAAAAAAACTGAGATATTATTCAAGACAAAGAATAAAGGCATTTTCAGATAAATAATATATGAGAAGTTCAACCCAGTACAGACACTCTCTAGAGTACAGTCTGTGGAATGTACTTGAAACAGAAAGGAAATGATCACTGGTAGAATAATTGAGATAGAATGGTGGAGAAAAATAGAAGAGAATTAAAACATAGAAACCAACTAGATTTAAATTGGGGGGAAGTGATTACGATTAAATTATTTAAGGTCTTTGAATATCTGGGAGGATAATAAAGTAGAGGTGCTGGTGACGGTGACATTATATAAGTATGTCAACAATGCCACTGTAAAGAAAACTACACGGAGCACATAACATCCAAACATACGAGGAAAAAATAAAATGAGATTATTTTACAGGTATATTACCTAGAAGCATAATAATATGATTTTACTAGAAAGCATCAGAATGAAACAATATATTTTTAGGCGTATATATCAAACCATGAAAGAAATTGAGAGAGTAATTTAGAGAAAATTCAGCACAGTGGTCGCCTGGGGAGAGAGCGGGGGGAGAGTGCGGGGGGGGGGGAGCGGGAGCAGCAAGAGAAATACAAGGAGGGAGGGGCACAGAGGTGTCTATTTTTAAAGCTGAATAGTGGGCAGTGAGGTATTTATTTATTATCTTTTAAAGGAATCAGAAATGTTTTCAATTTTCTTTAATATGCATGACATATTTTATCAAATATAGATATATTTTTGAAAGATAAATATGTGAGTTGAATATGTGAGCTAACTGGATGGAGGGAATGCTTTCACAATGTAGATGTGCGTCAGATCATTATGCTGTACACTTTAAATCTATTATGACTTTTTCAATTACACTGCAGCAAAGCTGAAAAATAAATAACAAAGCAAGTAAACAAACAAGGAAGCCAACTTAAAAAAGCGTGGCCGTCTAACTCTGAGCTGTCAGAGTAGCGTGGGTGTCAGTGAGTCTAGGTTGCCAGCACATATATTATTTTAGAGAAGGGAGAGTATCAATTAATACAATCAATCAATCCATCAGATATATTAAATGTTCAAAATAGGAACCCAGCAATTTGATTAAGTAGAGACCAGTTAAGAGTGGTTCCACGCTGGGAGTGTGCAAGCACGTGGATGTGCTCCCCTGGGGAGGAGAGGAGAGAAGACATAGTCGCATTCACTGCTTCTGGTTTAGTTTCTTGGAAACTCCCCGGGATCTTGGGGGCAGGTTTGTCTCGCTGCGAGAGTGAGGACCCTGTCGGTGTCAACGGCATTAGTATGGTGCGCATACTGAATTTCATTCTGTGGGCTCTCTCTATCTCTTACTACAGAGCATATGTTCCTCCGTGAAAAGCACAGCAACAGGTTACAGTGTACCAGAGAAAACAAAAAGCTGAGAGTGAATCAGGCTTGTATTTCTTCTAAAGTTGCTTGAATAGTGTCTGCTCAGCTCCCTGAAGAAACCTGGGTGAAATAATGGCGTACATTTTAATAAAATATGCAAGGAGTTTGAACATTAAAACTGCCATTATCAGTATTACCATTATCAGTAGAGAAGTTGTATACCTAATTCTCCATACATTATGCTAAAAATTAAAGCATTATATCTAATACAATATCAAAGACAATGTTAATGCAAAAATTAACTACAGCAAAGTACAAAAGTGAAAGAAGGGAATTCTAAATGAAAAGATTAGAAAGATGGTAGCAAGAAGATATTATGAGCTTCTAGAATTAATGCAAAGAGTTTTCTAATGCAGCACTCTGGGAAAAAAAAATTCACCCATGGAAGTTCCACCTGTAGTTATTTACAATTTCGTAAATGCTGTGTAAAATGGCTTGTTAAAATGCAGTATTGACATTAGGTTGGTAATGACTAAATAACCAAGAACTACCCAAGAGTGTGTTCATATAAACTAGCACAACTGGCCAGACGCTGTGGTTGGCCAGAGTGAGCGAAGAAGACAAGTAAAGAGATTCCACGCTCACATAGTAAGTCCTTGGTTCCAAATTCTCTGTCTCTTAGTAGGTGTTCACTGGCGTGTTAGTTGAATTACGGTGATGGGGTATATTGGGTCAAAGTACTTTCAGAATACCAAGAAGTAGGTTAATATTCGGGCTGAATCTTTAAAGAGGGACAGGACATTTCCAAGAAGAGAAGTATTCAGTTAGCAGGGATCAAGAAAAGAAAGGTTTTTTTCCCTTTGAAAAAGTAAGGTAATGCAGAGGAAAATGAATGCGAAAGGGTCAGAGTCCCTGGCCGAGGGCAGATTGGGCCATGTTAGGAAAGATACTGTTCCAAACCAGAGGGCTTGTACTTTTTTCCCAAAGAAGACATAGAGCCTTCAGAGGTTTTTCTGCAGGGGAATATGTGCACAGGTTTCTTTCTATAAGAAGAACTTTTAAAGCAAAAGAGAGGACGGATTCGGAAAAGGGCAGCATGTCTTGGGCTCTGTGTTAGTAACCATGCGAAAACAGACACTGTCATGGCTGTCCAGAGGGTGGAAGCCTAGTGGGCAGGCAGGTCAATCGGGGACAGATCGCTGCTATACAAAGACTGTTGTGTTGTGATAAAAGTACGCACAGCCATGTTCTGGAAGTACACAGGGGGGCTATCTACCGCATGGCAGAGAAGTCAGGGAAGGCTTCCAGGAGAAAGTGTCAGCTGAACTGAGCCTAAGAAATCAGGAAACAAAGGCTGTTCTTTAACGCACTGCTCAGATCACACCGTAGTGTTCAAAGGTCATACCTGATTCTTATCCAATGGTGTGTAATTTGGGGGGAACATGGCAGAGCATATATATAAAAGCGATCAATTTAATCAATCAATGAAATCATAAGAACAGCATTTAATCTTGTTAAGCACAAGGAATGTTTTATTTGTTAATTGTGCACAGAGCATGTTTGTCAAGGACTAGACACCAAAGAAGCTCCCAGAGAATTTTCAGGAGTGTCAGAATTGTGACTAACAGGATTCTGACCTTGGGATGAGGGTTAGAAAGGGTCACATTTTGCTAAGTCCCTTTGGTTATTTGAGGTTTCATTTCTGCCCCTCTCTAGCTCAAAAAACTTATAACCTAACTGATAAAGCAGATTTTTCATGCCAAAAAAAAGTAACAATCTAAAACAATGTTCATTAAAAAGGTAATAGTTAGGGGTAATGGTACAAAAGAAACTTCTGCGGGGGTTCTGAATGAACAACTGAGAAATGTGGACGAAAGGATTCCAGGCAGAGGGGATACTCTGAATAGAGAGCCTGCCTCTCTCCCTCCCTCTCTTCTTCCCTCTCTCATTAGTTCTTTCATTATTTCTTTCTTCTAATAGACATTTACTGAGTCTGGAATTATTATTTTTTTTAATCAAAAACTTACTCCTTCACTGCAAGTTTGTCGCACTTCGATAAAGGGAAACCAGAAGGAAATGGACCCTGTCCCCTTCCCTCCTGCATCTAACTCCATCTTCTGGAGGCAGGATTAGGGGGTTGATCAGGAAATATAGCCCAAAAAGGTGCTGCTCAAACTAAATCACGATGGAGACTGGAAGGTCTCCAGGTAGGAAATAGCTCCCGCTGAAACAAAAGGGAAACTGTGGCATGTCCGAGGAACCACACAGATTTGAGTACAGCTGTAGTTTGGGATGTGACAGAGAGGGACTGGGGTAGGACCCAAGATGCAGTGCCATACTGATCCACAGAACAGGACCCTGACCTGACTCTCTCAGTGGGGAACAGTAGGAGCTAAAGTTGAAGACCTTATCGAAGGTCCTGCTAGCTGGAAAATAACAGATGGACTTTGCATAAAAGTGGTTCCAGGGAGTTCTTCAGAACTATGTTTGCTAAGCAATTTTACACATTTGAAAACCATCTGGGTACTTTAGGCCTTCTCACTATAGTTTGTTACCTGTAATTATTATTAATTAAGGCTGAGACTTGTGTGTATGAAAGGAGTGTGGAAATCTGCAGGGTTCATTTTCATATTTGTCAACTTTTATTTGAAAACAGCAGGTGAAATTGGGATGTGAGCAACGTTTAGCCTCAAACTCGCATGCAAATTGTTTTGGTATCTATGTAATTGCAGAAGACCGCTTTGGTCAAAGCTCCTGAACACTTTTTATTGCCAACTTTGGCAATAAACCTGTTAATTAGTTAATTGTAAAACACTACTGAATCAAGCAAAAAGAATCCATCTGTTTATAAAATTTCAAAGATCTCTTCTGGGCATAACATTTAAAAACAAGAGCTGCCTTGCACTGTATCGCCTACAAACTACAAACTGTCTCCGGAATGTTTGTACAGTCTCATCTTTGGGCTAAGAGGTGATATTTTAATGCAACCATTTGTCGTATTTGAAGGTAATTTCGCAGGCACATGGTGCTGCATACAATTTATTTCAGGGATTGCTGGAAATGGAAAAATTGGTGAGGGATATATGACTTTCTCATCTATATCCCAAGCTGAACCTAGAAATAATTAGCCAGGCAGGAATAAAAAGCAGAAGGGCATTTCACACAGAAACACACAGTTATAAAAGCCAGAAGGGAAAAAAAATCAGAGAACTGCAAAAATTCCTTAAGGAAGGAAATCTATAGTGTACTTAGGAGAAGGGCAAGAGAGGAGACTAGTGAGCTAGGCTGGAGCCAGAGTGAAAAATTCAATGTCCAAGAAGAGGGGTCTTCCTGAAATTTTACCATCAAAATTATGGGAATTCAGTGATAATATTCTATCTAGAGAGTATGATGAAAATCTGTTTTTAATAAATGTTGCCAATCAACCCTGTGGAAAATTGGGAAGAGCCATTGTGTCCTCCTCCCAGTGCCAGAGGGAGCCTGGTGCCCAGAGGGAGTGCAGCAGGAAGCCCAGGGAAAGCCCGGGCACCCAAAATTAAGTAGGGGAAATATCACCAGACCTGAGTAAGAGATGGGGGCTCTCGTCTCAGGTCTCACTAGCTGGTGAGCAAAACCTTGCTATCTATCTTTCTTGGGTCTCTATTTTTCTCTGGTAATGGGAAAATGGTTTGGGGACACATCTACTCTGGGTTCAGGGGGACAGATTTATATGGTTCCATTCATAGTCACTTCTATGTATAACTAAGTTGTAGACTGTCCTACGGAAGTCGGGATGGCTTTAAGAAACTCCCACTATGGACTTATCTGACCTCTTACATGAAGATGCAAGGCCAGAGGCCATATTGCATCATGAGTTAAGACACCCATAACTGGAAGTATGTAGGTGTTGGGGAAGAAACAAGGTTTGAAATATAAGTTGGCAGAAACTAGTCTATGGCCTAAAATCATAAGCAGAGTTTTGATGGACACCTAATCATAATGGAAGCTATTGCTTTTGTTGTAATCTGAGTCTTTTGTTACTGTTTTTGCCTCTCAATGTCAGAATGATTTCTACTGATTATTTTTACTGCTGGTCTTTATAGATTTTGTTTTATATTCCCTTTATCATCTGATTTTTTCTCTCAGATCTTCAATAAACAAATTTCAAGATAGCACAAGAAGGTACCCTTCAGATATATCTATTTTCAAATAAGTTGTTCCGTTTCTTTAAACATTCTCAAATATCTTTCTAAAATGCAATTAAAATGAGGATAGATGAGGCCTCTGGAGAGGAGCATCAAAGGCTTCAAAACTTTCAAACATTCTGTCTTTCATTTATGCTTTCCTTTCTGCAGACTTCATTACTATATCCTATGCAACCAGCTACTTAACACTGTGGGCCAACCCGCTAACTTTTGTGCTCATATTTCCACCTTCACCATAGATCGCCCAGTTATAAGTTAAAATTCCATTTATTTAATTATTTTAAGGCTTTCTTTGCTTTGACATTCCCACCTGGGGACCCAGTGGACATCTGTTGTGAAGTAGTGATTTGTTCATGAAGTCCTCACTTAACTATTCAGCAAAACTCGAAGAAGAGAATGTAGCATGATGTGATAAATTAAAGTAGTACACTGAGTTAGGAGTCAGGAAAAGTGGCCTCTTGTATAGTCCTGAGAGCTGTATCACTTTAAATAATTCATTTAATCTCCTTATATCTGAAGAACCTGAAACACCAACCCAAAGGAACCTATGCACCCAATGTTCATAGCAGCACAATTCACAATAGCCAAGTACTAGAAGCAACCTAAGTGCCCATTAGTAAAAGAATGGATCAAAAAAACTACGGTACATTTACACGATGGAATACTACACAGCAGAAACAAAGAAGCAGCTCCTACCCTTTGCAACAGCATGGATGGAACTAGAGAGCATTATGCTAAGTGAAATAAGCCAGACAATGAAAGACAAATACCATATGACCTCACCTTTAACTGGAACCTAATCAACAAAATAAACAAGTAAGGAAAATATAACCAGAGACATTGAAATTAAGAACGAGCTGACAGTACCCAGAGGGGAGATGGGAAGGGATAATGGGGGGAAGGGGGGAGGATTTTTAGGAACATTTATAAGGACAAAACCAAGGGGGTGTGGGACCAGGGGTGGGAGGTGGTGGTGGCTGGGGCAGGGGTTAATGGTAGGGGGGAATGGAGACCACTGTACTTGAACAACAATTAAAAAGATAAGAACATTTTAAAAAATCTCCTTAAGGCCCAGTTTTCTCTATTATCAGAACAGGGTTGACCAGATATCATTTTAAATTGCTTCCAGTTAAAACATCCTAAGATTTCATTTCCCAGGATATTTTGGGGGGCATCTATTTGCTTCCAGCCCCAGTAAGCAGAGGCCAATGCCATTGCAACCTGACGGCTGGAGAGAGAGAATGAAACCTTCTCTAAGCGTCCCTGATACGCCTGTTTTTGTAAATAAATGAAAAGACTTCACTTTCCAGAGCAAAGCCTGAGTTGCAAATGTCATCTTTTTCTTCATGGGGAGGTGAAAAAAATAGCATTTAAAAATGTGCCAGCATGTAACATTTCATTTGTTTCTGTAATGTCTGATTTAAGGATAAAGATCTTTTTTTAACACTAAAAGGCAAAACCTCCTAATTCATCTGGCTTATAGGATCATTTACATATCCAATGGAACATTTATTTTATCTGACCAGAACTGAAGATGATACAATATTCTTGGCTGAGATTAAAAATATATATGGATGGCAATACACAATGTAGAGAAGAGCCCAAGCCGATGCTCTGTGGATGATAAGAATGAAATGGTTCCTAGCTAAAGTAAAACGATAACCTCCAAAGATATAGATTAATGAATGACAGTAGTTTTTAAGATTGAAAAAGGAAAAGCAAGGATAAAAGAGGAATACATTTAAGCATTTCAACAAAGGAAGGAGAAATTGAAAGGATAATGTTAATTGAATTATGTGTTGTAACCAGATAATACTCTATTATACAAAGATGAAAGCCAGAGTCGCATCAAACCATCTAGTAGAATGATGTCAACTTGAGTCAGTGAGGGTTATTTTTAAAGTGGAAGGTTCTAATGTGAATCTAAATTTCAGGAGTACAATTTTACGTTAAGCTTCTTCATTTACAACGGTGATAAACTTAGTTTGATTGCTTAGGAACATATATCCAGATTTACAGCAATATTGGAATAACTAAATGCAGTTATTTTTCATCCACAATCCATTGATTCACTTATATATTTATTGGGTTCCCCTAGGTGTCCATAATCCCAAATGGTTCAAAGGGTCCCATTTGTTTTTTCAATCTTCATTTGTTCAACAAACCTTTCCTTAACGACCTTTTGTGTGGAAAGCACTGTACTAAATTTCAGAGCCTGAAAGAAATTAATATGCTCTTTTAGGGCAAGTGCTATATCATCTTTATCTCTCCATGCCTAGTAAGAGGGCCCAGACTAATATATGGAGTTGATAAATGTTAAAGAGAATTAAACATTTTAGGGAGGCATGTATACATAAAACTATGAATGAAGAGAGCCAAATAATGTCTTACATGTCTAGAATTATGAACTGAAAACATTGGAAGAGATCTTATGTGGCATTGAAACTCATGTTTCCTACGTGTGTTCTTCCATGGTTTAAAAGTAGTGGACGGTACTAAAACAAAGGGGATTGGGAGATTCCTTGATCTAATAAGTTTTGAGGAAACAGAGTCAAACAAGTCCCTTCACTTCTCAAAGACTTAGGTATGCTAAAATTTTGTATTTCTCTCAAAATCAGATACAGCACATACCATTTCCAACCACAGTCATCCAGGGGTCACTTTTATTGAGCCACAGCTTGTGAAACTACCGGTCTGATGGGGGGAAGGGCTCAACCAGTACATTTTCTGAGCTTTAGCCTTCAATCCCAAACACACCCCACCCAGTGAAAGAGAATTTCATAACTGCTTAAACAACTCTATGAATGAGTGATCCATCCCATTTTTTGAGCAAACAAGTTTTTATTATTGGATAGCTTTAATTTCTAGAAATCTTTTGGAATCTAAGGTGAAATCTTCCTCACAGTCCATTGCAGGTTTTCGCAACCAATAGTGTGAAGGAAAAATCTGGCCACTGTCTCACTGGCCTTTAAGTTAAGATTGGTTTTTATATTCTTGAAGAATGTGAAAAATGTGCAACAGTGATTTTATGTTATCCATCCAGCCTAAAATCTTTATAATCTGGATCTTCGCAAAAGAGTTTGCAGAATTACACTCTAAAGAAGTGGTGTCCGCTCCTACCCTTCATGGCAGCGTGGCTGGAACTGGAGAGCATTATGCTAAGTGAAGTAAGCCAGGTGGTGAAAGACAAATACCATATGATCTCACCCATAAGTGGAACCTAATGAACAAAACAAACAAATGAGCAAAATAGAATGAGAGACATGGAAATAAGGAACAAACTGACAGTGACCAGAGGGGAGGCAAGAAAGGGATAATGGGGGAAAGAAGGGAGAGGGCATCGTCAAGGAACATGTATAAAGGACCCATAGTAATGGACAACAGGGTGGGAATTGACTGACGGGGTGAGGGGGTGGGCAGGCAGGAGTGAGCAATGGGGGGGAAATTGGGAGAACTATAATTGAACCACACAAAAAAGAAAAAGAAGCTATGTCCAGACTTTTCCATCATACACTCTGTGTAAAGCACCCTCTAGTTTAGTGACAAAAGGTCCCCACATCATTGTATTCAAGTCCTTGTATAATCAATCCCTCCTCTTGGGCATGGCCTAGATTTAGCAGCTCACATCGATTCTGTTGTAGTATATTGGATTGGATTGGATTGGATTGGATTGGATTGGATTGGATTGGATTGGATTGGATTGGATTGGATTGGATTCTATTCTATTCTATTCTATTCTACAGATTTGCTTGCTGAATAGAATATGAAAAAGTGTTGGAATGCCTCTTCTATGATTAAGTTTTAAAAATGCTGGCTTCTGACTCAGACTTTCTCTCTCCCTCTCTCACCCACCTGCTCTGAGGGAAGCCAGCTGCCATATTGTCAGAGAATCAATAAAAAGACAAGGAAAGGAGAAAAACCTTCAGCCAACAGTGAGGAAATAAGGCCTTTATTCCAACAGTCTACAGGGAACTGAATCCAACCAACAACCAAGAGAGTGAGCTTAAAGCAGATTCTTCCCCAGTTGGGCCTTCAAATGTGATCACAGCCCTGGTCAACAGCCTTATTTTTAGTTCATGAGAGACCTTGGACCATAGAGGAAGCCAGCTAAATTACACCCAGATTCCTGACGCATATAAACTGTGAGATAGTAAATGACTGCTGTTTTAACATGTTATACTTTGGCATGATTGTTATCCAGCAATAGGTAACTAACACATTCTGATTCATAAAAGTAAAATTTGGAATATGCAGTTCTTATACATATATATTTAGTTATGAATAATAAACATGTACTACTGCAAACTTTTACTTTATGTAACATTAAAGCTTGCATTTTCCTTAATTTTAGATAGGGAAAAGTTTTAATAACCTGTTGTGGGTGTGGACTCTGCTAGATTGGGTTGTTGACCGTGTGTCTTCATCTATTTTGGAGAGCACTGTGATGGGAATGATACAAACACTCCCAACACTGTGAACACAGAATTCTATTTATCTGATAACTGTGTCATTCAATAGAATCAGATCTTTTTGTCTGAAATATTTTATTGGTTCAGAAGTGTTAGCTCCTTATTTATGTGAATAAATGGACAAACTCATCACAGAGGTCACCTTGGAAACCTATACTTAGGTTTGTAGGAAATTTTCAGATGTCTAAGAGACTCTATCTGTCTTAAGAGTTGCCTGGTCACTAAAAGGGAATGTTAACAGCTGTGGGAGAAGCAATTAGTGTCCATTCTATCCTGATTGACAATTCTGTAAAAGGCCCAATGGCGTTTTCTATGATTTTACAAAATGGTGACCTTCTGTTTCAGAGTGCTGGGTAGCTATTGAGTTCTGGATACAGTTATCATCATGCAGATGCCCCATGTGGTTTCCAATTAGGGAATCAAGACTAATTTCACTTCCCAACCAGGCTGAAATATAAAAGAGAGAGATAAGACAGTCATCGTGAGGTATGAGCAGAGATTTCAGGCAAGCAGAATACATGAATATCAACTTTTAGGAGCATTCAATTAGAAATGCAAAGGCAGAGCTGTCTGAGAAGCTGGGAGGCCCTGGATGAAAGGAGGGAGATTAGTAAGCACCCCGCGATGAATGCACGGTTTTCATACAATGCCCTAATCAGGAGGGCAAGTGGCGGTTGTTAGGAAGCACTGAGACTCAGAACAATGCCTTTCCCAGGGAAGTAGTCACCATGAAACAAGGGCTGCAGGAGGACAATACTGACGTGCACACATGAAAGAGGATAATTACTTTAAGACATTATGCCCAACATCTGGTGAGTTTCCTTGGACTGAAAAGGAAAATACTAGAAACTTGGAAGTAGTGCATTATTTTTCCCTTAGTTTCCAAACTTCCTATTTTTCTCACTATGCATTTCATATTATCCCAATTATCTAAGTTAGTGCATTAATATAGAAATACTATGATCTTCCATTTTCCCTAATTAAGACTATTAGGAAGACATTTTATGCTCTTATTTTTTTAATGAAATTCAATTGGAAGTCACTGTATCAGATCTTATTAGCGGCTGCATTATAACATACAAATATTTCATTGGGGGCAAAATGCCTAAATCAAAAATTAGATCCAAACTTCAAAAATATAAACTATGATAGTAAAATAGTCATGGTCCTTTGCATACATTTCATCCTGCATAAAGTAAAATGTTCCTCGTGTCAAGTTTTAATCAACAATGTCCCCAGGAAATACTATGGCATGGGAGAGCTGGGAAGGAATTTTACCATTCCAACTTTTTACTAATTGGATGTCCAAATTAAAGTTTGCACACATTTTAAGAAGGGTGTAAAAGGTGAATGATTTGACCCACATTATACCATTTTTAAACAAGTAAAATGGGAAATTTTTATTTAATACAGCAAGTATATTGAAGTGTTATCTGCATGTTAAGTGTGCAGCTGAGCACAATGGGGTGGGTGCACTGGAAGAAGATATCCCCAATGGCCAGCACCCCGTGGCTGCTTAATACAAGATATTTGAATAAATGACAAAAGACCTTACTCTCTTTTCTAAAGGAACACGTAATCTAGTTGGAATTAATAGACATTCTCTCATGTGATCTTCACCACACATCTGTGAGGTTCTGGAAGGTTATTGACTCAAGGTCAGAGAACTAGGTTGGGGTGGAGCAAAGAATTTAACCCCGTCTGTCTGACTCTGGAATCCAGGCTGTTAACGTAGACTCCATCTTTCAGCTGTTGACATTTCCCTATTCTGAAAGCTAAAGACCACTCTCGGTGATGTCCTGCTAGTCTTGCAGTGCTGGGCTCCTTTCAATATGTTTTCTTCCCTCATTTATTATTTTCCCTTAGAAATGCTATAGAATAACAATCCAGCCTCCTACAGGAAATCTTCCAGCCATAATTACTAAAACACAAGTAAACATCTACACCCTCTCCCCCGCAAAGGTTGAGGGAAAATTACATTTCAAATCAAACCTGGAGGCTACCTGGCAAGCCACTTGGCATGTGCCCAGAACTCAGAACAACCACCGCCAGGACAATTGATACTCAGGGATGTTTTCTTTGTCATTGCTGAACAGGAGGGACCTTCCTCAATGATTTTCTGTCACCGCATGAAAGTGATAAGTTCTATGAACAGTTTAATGACCAAATAAAGGATTTCTGGGTCCCCCAAGGAGGGGATTCTCAATTTTGCTGCGCTCCCAGTATACCTCACGGATATGCTTCAAGGACACATCGATGTTCAAATTTTCTCCACGGCTCAGAATCGTCCATTTCTCTTGGAACAGCTCA
Organism: Micronycteris hirsuta; assembly: GCA_004026765.1. Lineage (NCBI taxonomy): Eukaryota > Metazoa > Chordata > Mammalia > Chiroptera > Phyllostomidae > Micronycteris > Micronycteris hirsuta. The sequence goes on from PVJI01000668.1 coordinate 232,185, forward strand.
GCACTGGCAAGGCTCAGCTGAGACTAGAGACGAAGCATCTCAGGAGGTTGACAGTCAGTAAAATATGGGGCCTCGTGTATAGCTTATGGGGACAGAAGGGTTTGCCATTTGAGGTCTAATTTTATGAAGCCTTAATAATAAATTTGAATAAAAGGTACTATACAATAGTAAATATGCCAGAAAATAAAAATGACAATTTTTATTGTCATTGGGATTCCTCAGCCAATGAGAATGAGTTGCTTCACACAGCCAAAACAGCTTGCTGCCTGATTCTGACTTTTGTTTTCCTCTTTACAGCACTGTATTTAAACTATACCATTTTCTCTTAACACTCCATCACTCTTGAAGGAGGTTCAGCTTCTCTTAGCTAACAGGCTTCATGCACACACCCAGAATCTGATCTGATGAAGGAAAGGGACAACTCTGGTTCCCCCAAAATGGACAGATGGCCAAATGCAACAAACAAGGAATTTATGGAAACACCACAGAATTGGTCACACTCGATTTTTCTGTTATGTCTGATTTATATCGTATTCATTGTCTACACTGCATTCTTCCTATAACTGTGATTGTTCGAGGTCAGTGATTTGCTCTCCCTGTGCTCTGGGAAGCCTTCCCCAATCTTAGGGCCATTGTTCACTGGACACACTAGACAGAGGTGTATGATCATGGTGAGAATTAGAAAAATTTTTCAATCTCAGAGGGCTTTTTCAGTTTACAATATGCTTTCAGATGTATAATCTGATCCTTGTAGTAACTTTGCTATAAAAACATGCATTCTGTGGATGAAGGAAGAAATCTGAAGTTCAATAAGATCAACTCCTTGAATTAAGGGCAACTCCTTGTATGCCCCAAGGGTTCTCAAAGTGGGCAGTAGCACTATCACCTGGCAACTCGTGAGAAATGCAAATTCTTAATTTCAATGTCTCTGGTTATGTTCTGCTTGCTTGTTTTGTTTTTTTTTTTGTTGTTGTTGATGGGGTGGGGAGGTATGGGGGGAAAATGGAGACAACTATACTTAAACAACAATTTTAAAAAGTTAAAAAAAAAAAAAACGAAATGCAAATTCTCAGTCACTCCACACCCAGACCTGCTGAGTCAGAAACTCTGTGATGGAGCCCAGTAATGTGTGTTTTGACAAGCCCTCTGGGCGAGGCGGATGCCCACTAATGTTTGAGAACCACTGGTATATGCTAAACATAGTAGCCTAGCTGATGCTGTGACGGATACCAAACTTTATATCAAACTTCCAAGACCATGCGACATGTTCCCACTTATGGTATCATAAAGTCATCCCAGGAACGGTCCCTGCAGTCCTTATCAGTAGTCCTTAGTTAAGCCTCCAGAAGACCTCAAAGCCACGGGGAGCAGAATGTTAAGGCATATCCATACAATGCAGGTGACGTGGACTTTACTTACCTTCTCTTCCTCTTTACCAGACCATTTGGAGATAAGGAAAAGGGTGTTTACTTCTTGAACTCAAGATCCTCCAACAACTTAATTTTATTAGAGTAAAAAAAATCGTGATCTTAACGCAAGTCCTTTCTTCAGAGTCTTCAGATCTTTCTTAACCTTCTCCAAACAGTGTTCTTACCCAATTCAAGGGCAGCCAGAAAGAGTGATTACTTTCCCCACCTTCACCCACTCCAAGAACTGTAAATATCCATTCTTTCAAGGTCTTTATCCCACTGTAATTTAAACTGTGTGTGTCTTGGATTTCATCGAGAAAATAGAAGGTTAGGCCCCCGTCATATGCTCCACAGCGCTCTCCTCTACAGCGCACAGCGCACTTCTAATTGCTTGTTCCATGTCACTGTCTAATTACTCGGGCCCCACATGTGCTCTAGTAAGACTTTGAGAGGCCCTAAGCTCTGACAAGATAATGGTGTCTCCTCCAACACCATATGGATTTTGGAATTAAGAAAAAAGTCAAAATTTTCAGGTAAGTTTAAGATGTCCGACAAGGTTCCCATAGTTCTCATCCTGATGGCTTCAATACTTTACTCCAAATATTACAGACGGAGCCTAGTTTGTGAAAGAGGGGAGGAAGGCAGCCCCCGCCCTTGCTGGTGCTCTCAGCACGCAGTTGGTCCTCACGTTGGATAACCCAGCATTCTTTGCTCATATACGCAAGCTTCACAAAGACGAAAGCTGTATCTGTCTGAGTCCCAATGCAGTCCTGGTGCCAGCATAATGCCTGACCCAAGATAGGTTCTTTTTAAAACAAAACATTCTCTCCCTCTCTGTCTCCCTCCCTTCCCCTCTCTCTCTAAAAATAAATAAATAAAATCTTAAAAAAAAAAGCCCTGGCTGGTGTAGGTCAGTGGATTGAGCACGGGCTGGGAACCAAAGGGTCCCGGTTCGATTCCCAGTCAGGGCACATGCGTGGGTTGCAAGCCAAGTCCCCAGTGAGGGCCATGTGAGAGGCAACCATACATTGCTGTTTCTCTCCCTCTCTGTCTCCCTCCCTTCCCCTCTCTCTCTAAAAATAAATAAATAAAATCTTAAAAAAAAATAAAACAAAACAAAAAAATACCCTCTTATTAAATTTATTAGGGTGACATTGCTTAATAAAATTGTATAGGTTTCAGGGGTGCAACTCTCTAATACATCATGTGTATATTGTACTGTGTGTTCACCACTCCAAGTCGAGTCTTCTTCCATCACCATTTATCCCCCCTTTACCCTCTTCTATGTCTCCCCGAACCCCCTTCCCCTCTAGTAATCACCTTACTGTTGTCTGTGTCTATGAGTCTGACTGATGAAAGACTGAGAGAGTGAGAGAGTTGGTGAGTAAGTGAAGGAGTGGGTGGAGCGAGAGGAAGAGAATGAGGCAGAACAGATAAAGCAACAGGAAGGGAAAGATGAGAGAAAGAAAAGAGGGGAGTAGAGAGGAGAAAGGGAGGGAGAAAGCGCAGAAGGGCAGGAGGAAATAAAACCAGTTCGTTACTATCTTAATTTTGCTCTAGGTTAGGAAGTAGATGAATTGGCACTAAACTCCCTACTCGATCGCCACTGCTCAAAGAATCATGTTTCATTATTGCTAATTCTAAAATAAATGTTGTCATCATCCTTTTATAGAATTATGAACTGTGTCTTTATTTACTTATATGGCACCATTTTCAAAAATGTGACAGCCCATTGCTCATGCTGTCTTTGCCATGGAATTAGGGAAATGTAGCATAAGCTTTACACGTGCGGCTGCCATCCGGTCAGCGAGGCGGGCCCACAGTGCAGGCAGCACCGTGGTACACGGAGTTAGCTACTCAACAGTCACAGTCCTTGGGACTTTTGATTTCTGTCACCCTGGAAAATAAACAGCACTTATGCTGACAGTTT
>PVJI01000669.1:0-235189 GCA_004026765.1 Micronycteris hirsuta
CTAGCTCTGTTATCAACATCGTGGCATCCTACCTTCAATTTTGGCTAACCCTCCAATCCTCTAAGTAAAGGAAGCCCTAACTGAAGCAACTTGGGGGACTGGGGGAGCCATGTGTGTGTTAAATATCTAACAGTCTAACAAATGAAAAAAGTAAAATGGCTTGAGAGCTACAAATTTGAGGAAGCACAAAATTAGAGAATCGAAGAACATGCAGAACATTACGGAAACATCTCACCTTACCATTCTAATCCCATGACAGATGGCCAAGTCGACCTATGGCCATCCAGCCTTCTCTGTCTTACTTTGGGTCATGGGCTCTGGTCATCTCATTAGACCACCAGCTCAATTTTTTAGACCCCAGAATCTTTAGACACTCCTTCCTACTGTGTTGAAACTGCTTCATTACATTCTACCTGGCTCTAGGTCTGTCCTGTGAAATTTGGAGGAAAAGTCTGTTTCCTTTTACATATTAAACAAGTTCAAATAATCCATACAGATCAACGTGCTTCTGTGAAAGTACTTAATATTCAAACTTAATAGTCATTGCCTTTATGATTTTAAACCAATCTTATTTCTAGACAGAGCTACCGTTCTCTGTTCTTTGAGCAGTCTCTATTTTTACTCATTCAAATTTAACAAAAGTAACACATGAACTTGATCAAAACTCATACAACACATAGAAGAGTTTAAACTGAAATGTCTTCCTATCCCAGCTTTAAAAGCTCTCATTTTGTTGCAGAAATTTTCTATACATAACTAAGTACATATATGCATATTCTTTTTTTTAAAGCAAATAAGACTATACTATTGCACATTTTTGCACTTTGCTTTTGCTACTTGATCTATTTGGAGATCTTTCCATATTGGCACTTATAGCTGTTTAATATTACATTACATAGAGATACTACATTAAATGTTAATATTACTAACATTTAGATTTACGGTTCTTGCTATTACAAATAATTCAGCAATGCATAGTCTTGCAAACATTTTTACATAACTGTGTAAGTACTTGGAAGATAAATTCCTAGAGATGAGTTTGCTAGATCAACAGGTATATAAATGATACATTTTGATATACTGCCACACTGCCCTACAAAGATGCTTCAGGGGTCCACAGCTTGATCAACAGCATGTGGAAGTGCCTGTTTCCCATTCTCTCATCATCCCTTGGTGTTGATTTTTTTAAATTTGCCACTATTTATAACTATGAATGAGAGTGAGCAATTTTCATGTTCATTTGCACGTGTATTTCTGATTTGTATTCTTTCTGTTTACAAGCTCTGCCCACTTTTTAATTGGGCAGATTAGATGTCTGCTAGCAGCACCTGGGGTATATGTAATAATTTCTTGTTTCCATTCAGACAGGAGAGATGAACACGGTGTAACACAGGGTGCTGGGAGTGTGGTCCTTTCAATTCCACTTCGACTCTAAGTAGGTAAACCTACCCCGTCTTCCCCCCTCCTTTGCTTTGTGTTTTGTTTTCAATCGATTCAGTAAATCAGCGTCAAGAGTATCTTAATTTGATCCATGGTGAGTGAGCCTTTGTGTGCTGTAACCATAGCTCCCGCCGGCACCGTGAGGTATACATAAGGTAGCTGATGGTACCAGGTGGTAAGGCTACAGGAGTGGAGGTGCCCAAGTCAGGGACAAAGGCTATGGGGCCCGATACCCTTGGCATTGTCTCCAGCTCCAGCAAGACTTGGGGCTAAGTCAAGATGGGTGGATGCTGGGCTCTGATAATACCAGAGGAACTGCCTGCAATTTCCTTAGTCACAGATATGATACATGAACTTGCCCACAAATAGGAAAAACCAGAGTATATTATAAGAACCTACACTCATGCATTCTAAGTCCCCTCACTCTTTATCCACTGGAATATGCTACCTCCTCACTCTCACCCACATGTCCTCCAAATGCCCAGATGCCACCCTAGACAAAACAGCAGGAGGGGCAGGGAACCTGAAAGACTCAGGATTCACCTGAGAGAGCTTAAGTCTCCCAAAAGTGACATTTCAAACTAGAAGAGACTAAGATAACATTAATCAGCAGGTATAGTTTCCAGTTCTGCCTGCTTCTCAGTGATTTACTGAAGACAAAAAAGATATTTCACGGTAGAGAACCTACCTCTTCTTTGTACATGAGTAGCAATCTAGGCGTAAGTAAATTTGGTGAGCCCGCCAGTTTTACTGACCGCACTACCCATATAGGAAATGAGGAAAACAAAAGAAATGAAGGAGAGAAAGTTGGTTAGTCAATAGATATAGGAAATATCTTTACACCAGTCTGAGTCCCCCTTCAAGAACCCGTACGCACACACGTACCCTCTACAAATACTCGATAGTCTATTATTCTGTGTGAAGACTGCTGGAGCAGCACACCTGAGAAGCTGCTACATGTAAGATGTTACTAAGCAGGAAAGTCCCAAACTAAGAAGAGCGTATCAGTCCACATGCATGCACTTATGTGTCACTTAGTTCTCACTTTTCTGCCACATTTTTAAGAAAAAGTGTTTTACTCTCCAATCACTTACCTTTTTACATAAATACTATGTTGCAATTCCTCCTACAGTAAAACAGGGACACTGATATCAATCATATCACAGTGGATAATCTCTTAAACAGCATGATTTTTATGTCAACCTTAAATGAAATTTTGCACATGCTTTGGATATAAATGGAGGGAAGTATGGAGTTTCATACATGGGCCAGTCTGTTCAGCCAAGGTAAGATCAGTGTATGCAAGAGGGCAAGAAAGACGGATCCAATCAGACAATCAGAAATGACTGCAAATCTCATGACAAAGGTCAATCTGCTGCCTCACTCCGCACATTTCTGGTTCTTAAGTATTTCTTTTACCAAGCTGGAAAAATTCAGATGTGTGTCTGTAGTAAAAGCTTAGTATTTTATACATAAAAATAAGTCAGGTTTTAAAGGGAACACTTTGAAGTGATATAAAGATAACCGGCGGGATGCCTCGATGCTCAAGCCTCAGGACTAAGAGGGAAAGATGCAGACTGGCAGACCGACACGCAGTCTGTGGTATTCTGAGCGTGGACACAAGGGAGTCACCCACAGTTTTACTAAAAAAATTGAATCTGTGGGGCTGGTACACCACCTGGTGACCATTTGGGGCCTGTATGTCAAAAACTGCCTGGATATTTCTGGATGTTTTAGGATGCCATCACAACCCAGAACAAATTGCAAGTCTTTCTGAAATCTGACCTAAATGTGATGAAACACAAAGGGGCGGCTAAGGTGACAAAGAGCAAGATACTTCTCACTTAGCACCTCTGAAGACGTAAAATTCTCCCTTGGAATACACTACCAACTTGAAATATAAGCACGTATATTTATGCATTTTCCATATATTGAAATAAAAATTTTAATTACAGCATATAATTGACTATACTTGGTTATTGCAAAAGCTTATGGATAAGCTCCAAAAGAATTGCTTTTGAAATTCATGAATTTCAGCCCCAGAAATGTGTGGAGTGAGGCTGCAGACTGACTTTTGTCATGAGATTTGCTCAGGAGATTTGCTGGAAATATACACATTTTCCCTACGGATTTTGTATTGGTGTTATTTGTTGATGCTACTGTACTATAATAACCAGAAGTTTCTACATTAAGAGTCACAAATATTTCTCAACCGTGTTTTTTCACTGCCACTTTCAGCAACCATGCCGAAACAGAAATTCCAGAATTAGTAGCTGGAAACAAGAATGTGAATACGAAGATGTCGTAAACATACTCAGAGGTAATATATTATGATCATATTGATTCTTTCTCAGTCTAGCCACAAGATTTTTCCAATAACTACAATTGAGAATTTGTATTTAACTCTTTGGGAACAAAACAGTGTCAAATGCTTGGAGTGCTCCACATTAAATGAAGCTGACTTAACCCAATAAACTCAGCTGCATTCTCCTTCACCCTTTTGGGAAAGGAAAGCAGGCAGACACGGTGAATGCCCCGAATACTGCTTAATGTCCATTTGAATAGAAATAAATTTAAGTAACAAATCTGCCCCCACGTCCTAGGGAGGAAAAACAAAGTCACACAGACATCTCAGCAAACCCAGGAGGGCAGAGGCCTCTCCAGAGCTCTGCGTGTCGGAGGAAGACACGGGCGGCCTGTACTCACACAGATGCCGAGGGCTCCTGCCCCCATCCTCGCAGGAAGTGCCTGGTAGAACTGATGAAGGCCAGATGAAATCATCAAAATGACAGCAAAATACTGAAATTCCATTCAGTGGAGATGCTTTGATTTGAAAACCAGCTCCCAAATCCCGAGGCTACGGTAAGCCGAGAGCAGCTGCTAACATTTTCAGAAGAGTAGTTTTGTTTCTCATTCGGTTAAACCCACACTAGCCCCGAAGACTGCCTGGAGTTGAAATCTGATCCACAGCGTCTAGTACTGGCAAGGAGAGGGAGTCATGTGACATGGGTCTTAAGTCGCTGACATCTTTTTCTTAAACCTGACCTGCTGAATGCCACACACACAGGCTCCTTCCGTTCAGAAAATGCTTATCAGCTAGTGGTATTCATGGCCAGAACTAACAGTGCAGAGAGCAAAGACACAAACTTGCTTCCTCATCGCTACTCATTTCTAAGAAAAAAATCACATGTTTACACTCAGGTTCCAATCTACAGGCATATTCGTCACTTTTTTGAGGCAGTTTTCACTTCTGCTGCCCCCTAGAAACCAGTTAAAATCTATCAAAATTTTCTTTCCTCCACTCTATTCTGTAAGAATTGTCCTACGTGAAAATGCTCTACTTTATGTAGCTGTTACTTATTGCTTCTAATTCTTTTCAAATAATCTTATTAACATATACTGGTGAGAAACATTAAACAACATGTTTTTAGACATCCATAATTCTATGTGTGTGATTTACAGTCTGGAAAATTAGCCTCTTTCAGTAACTTCCTACTCCATATGCTGTATCATTAGAAAATCAGGCAGATTTTATAAGTTCAAATATTTGAACTGATAGCTATAATATCCACTTCATGTAAGCCAGAAGGAAACTGTCTTGTTTTTATTTTTTATTGTCACTTTTCTGTCAAATCTTTTTCACTGGCACACTTAAGACAATGCTGACTAAATACTACATATGAGGTTTTAGTTGACCCAACTTTAAAAGACTCATTTGCCACAGTAACAAAGACATAATAAATTGAATCTTAAGGAGGTGGTAGGAAAAGGGAAAACTAACATCAGCTCCCGCTTCAATACATGCACTCAAATCCAACACTCCTTGCGTGTCTGTAGCCAACCAACACGACCCGTGGCGGAGCCCAGGCAGCACACTGTGTTGAGCAAGCCAGGGGACGGGCACATTTTACTGCTACACACGCACACAAAACAGTGCACGGGCTCTGCTTCCACGAGGCAGAGAAACACAAGCCCAGGCTGACCTGGAATAGGAAGCACTTACATCTGCACTGATCACCCCAACCTCAGGCTTGGCAACCACGAGAACGGCTGCATTTTCTTCTGAATACAGTTTTAGTTATTATCCCAATAAGTTTGCTAAAGCCATCATTTAACTTTTTAATTTCCCAAGTCTCCTGCAATGCACAATAGGTACCTATTACCATTCTAAGAATTATGGCTAAAGGGGATTATGGATGAATGGTATATCACTTGAGCTAGGAAGTACATGTAAAAAAAAATTGGACACAATTTGAAAATCTTGCGAAGGTATTGTTTGGCCATTTTTTCTGATTTGCATAGTAATTTTTAAAGGCCACGTACCTAGGTTGGAATTACTATTGCTTAGCAATCGACACAAATACTTTAATATCTAGTGTACTTCACTCTGCCCGCATCACAGTTTATGATCAACTCCTGGCCCCTGAAAGCACTTGAGTCCTTTCAAAAAAAATTGTAACATATATTTATTGATATTAGAGGAGAAGGAAAGGGGAGGGAGGGGAAGTGAGGGGAAAAGAGAGAGAGAGAGATAGACATCAATCTGTTGTTCCACTTATTTACACATTCATTGGTTGATTCTTGTCTGTGCCCTGAATGGGGATGGAAGCCTCAGCCTTGGCGTATTGGGGCGACTCTCACCAGCTGAGCTACAGGGCCAGGGCAAGCACTTGAGTCTTAATCCTTCAGTTAGCAAATACAATACACTAAATTGTTTAATCAGATGTGAAATGTGTACCCTTAGCACTTGAAAATTAGAAGACAGGAAGAAACGTGATGAATAGAAGTGGCTGGAGCTCCAGCTGCAAGAAGCCATGGATTAGGATGGAGAGGGCATTCTAAATGGGCCTGTGTGATGAGCTCCGAGACAGACATCAGCATGAAAAGCAATGAGGGTTAAACAACAAAATAAGAAGTCAAAGCTGGGCCTCAAGCAATTAGGAACTAGTCCAGATTCTTAAGTAGAGTGAACAGCTTAATAAACTAGTGACAAATTAATCAGGAAGATTGACTACAATGTGCTAGAACGTGAAGGAGACTTACTACATACAGTAAGGTGACCTTGTTGACAATAATCCAGCTGAGATGAAGATGTTTTCATTACCTAAATTCAAGACAAGTCACATGAATTTTATAGAAAGAACTCATAAAACTGATAACTGACTTTATATATGAGGCAAAAGAAGGGCCATTCTAATCCAGATAAGAGAAGCATAAAGGATGATTCTAAAGTCTGTTTCCCCGGGCACTGAAGCAGTGACTAATAAATAGGGTATTTAAACTACAGTCTGCCTGGGAAACTTCCAATTTATGCTTGCCGACTTACTGTAATTATTAATAGTGTACCTTCACTCTTAAAAGTGTCCTGGGAAAGTTGAGTCTAAAAGAAGGTAATAGCAAAGGCTTTGTCCAGAGTTTCAGAAGGATCCTGAACGTACAACCACCAAAAAGTCCACCTTCATTGGGAAGTTCTCTTCACCCACCTCCACTCCCTGCCAGAATCCAGGCCTCACCCCTCCACCTCTAACTCCAGTGCGCGTGGGCCAGTTCACAAGGTGAGGGCCTGAGAACGTCTGTGTGGACCACCCCACTCACTCACTCCACCAAGGGATTGTCTGGACCACCACGTCCTAAGTAACGACAGGAAATATCTACCTACCAAGGGAGGTTTTTGTCTTCCTCTAGCATGTGAATTTTCTTCCACTATCCCCACACCCTGAAACAACATTGAGACACCATCAGTGGTGATTCAGTCTTCGAACTAATCTGCTGCGTAAATCCAGAACCACTAGAAACTTGAGGCTTTGTCTCCCTTCTAATGTAATTTTGAATTCTTTCTCATTTTCATTTACTTTTATTTTTTCTGAAACCTGTATTTTATCTTTTATTTTTTTTTTTTGTTCTATTACAGTTGTCCCAATTTTCCCCAGTTGGTCTCCCCTGCTCCACCCACCCCCCTCAGTCAATCCCCTCGCTGTTGTTCATGTTCATGGGTCACTTATACCTGTTTGTTGATAATCCCCCTCCCCTCTCCCCTCTGATCATTGTCAGTTTATTGTTTTCATGCCTCTGGTTCTATTTTGCTCATTTGTTTGTTTTTCTCATTAGGTTCCTCTTACAGGTGAGATCTTATGGTATTCATCTTTCACCACCTGGCTTATTTCACTTAGCATAATACTCTCCAGTTCCATCCATGCTGTCGCAAAAAGTAGGAGTTCCTTCTTTCTCATTTAGAAAATTATACTACTTAAGTGATTATACCTTTGACAAAGGAAGCTTTAAAGAAATATCATTTTTAAGTTATTGTTTTTATAAGTAAGTTTGATTTAAATATTTTTTAAATGGTTATAAAAATCATTGTCCCAGTTTGTACTGTGTATTATATCGTTACTTGGCTAATAGAAGGAATTAATTAGTTGGGAAATAGAACATGTTTAACCAGAAAGTTGCCCTTGGTTCTAGGCAAACACTAGAAATCAGTCACTAGAAATAAAATAAGCTGGTCACAAAGGATATATAGTCTATGATTCCATTGGTATGAAATGTCTAGGGTAGGCAACTCTATAGAGACAAGTGGTCACCAAGAGTTAGAAAACAGGAGAGAAGGCTGTGGGGAATAGGAGTGATTGCTAATGGTATGGGATTTCTCTTTGGGAGGTTAAAAGTTCCAAAACTGATCAAAGCTCGGCTTGAGAAACACTATTATGAGGACTTTTAAATCTAGATGCACTGAAGCTACATGTTAGTAACTGTCTTCCTAAAGCATAAGAGAGTCTCACTAAGGCAGAACTGCATCAAGATGTATTTACCCAGATAAATTGGGGATCACTCAAAGGCTGAATAAGCTAATCTATCAATGATTATTTAAACTTTTTTTTGAATCCTAGTTCTTTTGAGGATGTATTGAAAGCTTTGAACAAGGTAGGCATGATGTTACCCTGAGGAATCTAAATAAGTCATGGATATTAGAAAAGGGCTCTACAGAACTATGGTGAAACAAGGCAGAAACAGGGTCACTCCGTAATCCTTCCTGAATAAAGACGTCGCAAGGATGGAGGGCGGAATGCTGTCAACCTTAAAACTGACCAAGCATTGCTCGCTCTTGGCTAGCAGCAGTGACTACTTCTTCTTCTCCAGTGATAACTCTAGCCTCTCTATGCTGATAGCTTCCTAGAAAAAAATTAAGATACCCAAAAGCCAAATTACCGCTGCTTTCTGACAGCACCCAACCCAAAGGAGGCTCTTCACTTTCTTTAAGCCTTGCTAAACTCACCTTACCCAAATCTTATAATGAGCTCCACCTGATTCCCTCCACGGTTTTTCAAGGTCTAGATCTCCCCTGCTGCAGTAGTAAGCCCAATTTTGGCAACCTGGTGGTATTTGGCTGATGGGAATCAACAAATCATAAAATACTTATACTATGTTGTTAAAAAAAGGATGTGTAAAATTATGTGTATTTTGACTTCATGTTCTCATTATGTACACACACACACACTATATAATTACATTGATACAAAAAAAAGACAGTGGATACACACCAAAATGTTAAGAGTAGTTACTGCCGAATGTTGGTATTATTATTTTTCTCTTTTCCTTTTCTGCATTTCACATTTTCCTTCCAAGATTGCATATAATTTAAGAAGAAGGGGGAGGAGTAAAATAAAAACTCTCTCCCAAAGAAATACATTATGAAGAAGAACTCTCATATTCAAAATGGTGGTCAAGATACTATAAAATTTTTAAACTTTAGTATGTTGGAATCAGTTTGGAGATCACTGAAAACATTCCTGGGTTTCATCCCTTGAGTGCACTCCGGAATCGGTATGTTGGACCCAGGTAATTCTGACCCATCGGGTCTGAGAAGCAACCTTGAGAAACGCAGCCTTTTGGACAAACTGGAACTTGAAGGGCGTGGACATTGACGCAGGAAGGAGAGGACTTTCCGGGCGAACAGAAGAGCATGGAGAGCCTGAAAGCGCGATGCAGCGGCATGTGCTGGCGGTGGGGAGAGTGAGCGGCCTGACGCACAGTGGGCTCTGCCCAAACTAGTGGAACTGCGGGATCCTTCAGAGAACAGTTGGACACTGGGCAGGTTTGGAAAAGTAAGGCAGGTACATAAATGTCCCTCAAGTTCCCCACTCACACTGCTGACACCAGTCAGCAATTCACTTGTTTCTTCAATTTTTATCCATGTTTTTCAGGAACACGAGTCTAACTTTTTCTTAAACATTTCCAACAGCAATTTTTATTTTTTCAACCCTATTAAATCTTTCCTACTCTCCTAAGAACTCAATTTTATCTTTGTTTATGCTGCCATTCACCTGAAAACCTACCACCAGCCACCAAGAGACAAAGAGAACAAGTTTAGAAATCCCCTACTGGGCATCTGTATGACTCAAGAGTATAAGACATCGCTCTCTTCCAATATCATGTTAACTTTTTCAAAAATATATGGGATTTTCTAATGAGTAATCGGATATTTCACTTGTGTCCAGAAACTTTTAAATGGAAAAGTGTTCCTAACTTTATCATTTTAAAAGGGAATTTTTCATATTAAAAATGAGTAATTTGGGCTGTTGTCTACAACAAATTGTCTCCTTTACAAGTTCAAGAAGACTTCAAAAAACAAGCTTTCATTTTACTGATGACAACTATTTCACACCCTGTTTGCCCTAAAATACACGAACACACATCCCAAAGAAAAATATTTTAGTTGGAAAATGCTCCTCAAAAATTTGTCCTTTAAAGTAGGTGACAGTTAATGGTTTTTGTGAAAACCACTGATTTTCAAGTAAATGGAACTCCAAAAGCAAAAGAAGCAATTCCATTAAAATCAAGAATTTACCAAGAGATGCCCTATTCCATTCTGAAACTATTGTGAATAAATACTACTGGAAGCGAGGCCACATAATGTACTTGTTCTGATATTATCTCAGCAGAAAAGGGAATTTAGAGCTTATAGCAATGAGAAGCATAAGCTACTTTCAGTTGATTGGGAGTAGTTTTCAGAAAACCCACATTTCAATGAACCGAATGCTCGTGCTTAGTCTGACAAACACCGTTGCAGACTTAATGTGCTCTCAGTGTTCGAATGACTTTTTGGGAGGTTGATGCCAAAACTCCATTTTAATAAGTGGCAATTTTAATCACATGTAAATAATCATAATATACTTTTTCTTTTTTTTCATGTCTAAGTTAAATGCCTTGCTTATGATAGTGTGAGCATGGTACTTTAAAGACTGACTTGGCTCAAATCTCATTCTGCCACCTACATTTAATAAATTCGTATACTTTCTAGCCTTTGTTTTCTTGCACATAAAACAAGTATCATCTACCTGATAGTATTGTTGCAAGGATTAAGAGAGAAGGAAAGACATACTGGTGGCAGAATTGTCCAAGGAGTGAAATGTCTTTTGATTAGAGAATAAACCACCGCAAATGGTAAAGGACAGTTAGAAGAAAGATAAAGAATACAAAATTGCTCTGCATAATAAAGTAAAAAAGAATCTTAAGATTTCAGAAGCAGCTGAAAGGGAAGGAGAAAGGGAACCCACATATAAGAAAATGCTGGGGAGAGACTGTCACCCAAAGAGAGAAACTGATAAGTTCACTGTGGCCAGCCAGTCTCTTAATAAAACAAATATGCCCCAAATTCTATTTTAAGGTCCCCCTACTCTTGTACTCTAACATAAATCTGTCATATTGCAATTCCTCCCTCCAAGAAAAAGGAAAAAGTCTATTGAGTAAAACTATCTCCACTAAAGACACAGCTGTCTTGGGGGAAAAAGTCTTATGAAACATCTGTTAAATACATCTGCCTTGTGTGAAGTGGTGTTTTGAGGAAATCGAGGGATGTGGTCTGTGCTCCAGATTTGAATGTATGTAAGGTGATGAAAAGGGAACAAGCTATAAGAGATAAGATACTAGCAAGTAGGAAAATTCAGCAGAAGCAGAAAAAATGCAAGTGATATCTGCAAGAAAATTAAACCTCAAAGATATTGGGAGACAGAGATAAAAAAGTAGGTTATCTTATTTAAGTATCATGGGGCAGAGTGACCCCAGTAGGCTGGAAGGGTAGGGCCAAAGCTAGCTGCTAACATCCGCTTATAGGCCATGTCTTTTGGCTGGCAGTCAGTAAACTGCAGCTCTCCCCTTATGATGGCGATACAATGGATTGTATCAGATAGAAATGTTTTCATGCTTCCTATAAATATCAAGGTGGAGGGGCAAACTTTTAAAAGTGATTTAAAACTAGCGTGAAGTTGTATTTTAGCCAAAATAGTCAACCACGACTTCAGAAGCTGTCCGGTTGATAAGGGGAGGTGGGAGAGAAAGATTCACCTTCCAGAAAAACAGACATTTGTCAAAAACCACTTAAAACTTCACAGCATAGCTAGCCTATCAAATATTTCTCCATCATGTGTAACAGAGGAAAGCTGTGATTCTGAGGAAGGCAATTGAGCAGTTTGGGCGGGGGAGTTAAATAGTTACAAAGCTTAGAATCAACATCTCTTTTCTGTAGCATGAAAGCTCGTCAGTTCCCTTTTGAAACGGTCTAGCAACAATATGGTCTTTGCCAATGAATGACGA
This sequence comes from Micronycteris hirsuta, assembly GCA_004026765.1. Taxonomy (NCBI): domain Eukaryota; kingdom Metazoa; phylum Chordata; class Mammalia; order Chiroptera; family Phyllostomidae; genus Micronycteris; species Micronycteris hirsuta. The sequence goes on from PVJI01000669.1 coordinate 12,031, forward strand.
ATTATTATGCTACGGTGTTAACGAAAAAGGTTAGTCATTTATGTTCTGATGCTAGAAAAACTTAACTGAAACTTTTCCATTCTTCAAGGTATACAAAAAGGAAAGAAAAAGCTAAGCGCATTTCCCGGTAAACGGGTGATGCAGGCTGTGGGGGGAGCCGCTTCCTTCTCCCGGGACGGCTCGGAGGGCCCGGCATGCAGCCGGTGCCCGGAGCGGCGAGAAGGCACTCACGGCAGCAGTGGTAATCTGGGCACCGGTGCCGGCATGGCATGCGCTCCACTTAAAATGCCAAAATAAAAACGTACGGTATCTCCATACGTTTGAAACAACTCAAAGGATTTGTCAAACTGCAGTTCCCTTATTACTATTGAGAAGCAAGGGGAGTAACGGGGCGGTAGGAAATTTCACCAGGGAGCCACCAAGCTCACACGTCTCCCAGGTGCAGTCGGTTTTGCACAAGATCTACGTCTACAGAGACTGTAGCTTCAACTGTCGAGCATCTCGCCAGAGAGACTCAGAGCCAGTTTGCCCTCTCACCCGCCACCCCCCCCCCCGCCCCACGACACCTGCTGCGCCCCACCTACCCAGGACTTCGTCGCAGAGTGTAAGCCCCAGCTCCTTTCCAGAACCCGGTCCCCACCAGTAGCCAACGTCCCCGCCCTCAGCCAGCAGCGGCGTCCGCTCGCTCCTACTGCGGCTCAAGATTCCTTTTCCAGCTCGTCCAGTGCCGGCCGGCGAGCGCTAGGAGGCGCAAGCGCCAGGGCCGCTATTTGTAAACACGGTCCACGTGCGCCTGCCCCTCTATCTGCATTCGGCTCCAGGCACCTGATGATGCTCACTTTTCCCGCGAGCCCTCTTGAGAGTGCAAATTTTATCCCACCTGAGCTTTGAGAAAGCCTCACTTTCCGAGCCAGGACCTTGGGAGAGGGGTCAAAATAGGGTGAGCCTGTACCGCCCCCTGCTGGTGCGTGAGTCAGTCGGTGGGCTGGAGCAGCCGAGCCATAGCGAAACCCTTGCCGGCACCTACAGTCGCTTCAGCCGCCGGCCCCGCCCCCCACCCCTCAGTCACCCGGCGCCCGCTCGCCAGCGACCCCGCCCCCGGGCCGCGCGCGCTCGCCCGCGCAGGCCCCGCCCGCTCGCCGACAAACGTTCCTGCGGGGGCGCGCGCGTGCACCCTAATCCCCCGCCTTCCGGCTCCGGCCGCGACGCTCGCTCCTAGCTGCCGCCGCGACCAGTGTCAACCTCCCTCCTGAGACTCCATTTGCTCTCGGGGCGTGTGGCCGCCGCGCAGGCAGACGGAGAGCGATGCCCCCCGCCCGCGGACTGGCGTCCCCTGGGCCGAGCAGCGGCTCGCTCGCCGGCTGGCTGCGGCGGTGACACCCGGTCGCCGGCGGCCGCGGACGAACCCGGGCTCCCTCCGCGTGAGCAGAGACGTCCCGCGCTCCGGAGCTCGCCCTTCAGGCAGAGGCCCTCGCTTACACGGCTGCACTCTGACCTCTTAATTTCAGGAGGTAGGCAATTCAGGTCCCGCTCTCTGTCACTTCAGATAACGCCTAAAAGCATTATTTGTCGTATTTAGCCATCACATTGATAGGAGACGTTAATGTTTTCAACATAGTTTCAGGATAGATGTGAGTGAGTAATGCCACAGACCCTGATATTGAAAAAAAAAAATGTTTTTGGTATTTTCCTTTAGGTTTCGGAGGCTCCGAGCACCTCTACAGCCCCCCCAACAGGAACTGCAGTACTTCTGTTGGCCCATCGAGGATCATCCTCCACCAGGATTATTGTATAACATCAGCACTGAGCCTTCCACCCCATACCCTCTACCATGAGTCCTGATTTCCACCAGTGAAGTTTTTGATGTTTTCTTTAATCATGTAACGCCACCTATTGTCTACCCTTTTTCCTTTCCAGTTGTTAAATACGTTAGGTATAAGTTTGTGTCTATTAACGTACAAAGTTTTCTGCCTGTCTACTTTCGCCTCGTTTGCACGGCTCACTTCTCTCCAGCCTGCCTTACCTTTCTTGCCTATGATTTCCATAACCACTCACTTGCGTAACCTGTAATATCCCTTGTCTGGAAGAGGCAGCATTCCATACAATGCACTGCCTGAAAGGGAATAGTCCGGGAATGGGTTTTCCCATTATATTTTCCTATATGTCAAGTATGCAAGCCCTCTCTTAAACTATTTCTTCTCCAGCACATGTCTCAGAATACTCCCAACTGAGCCTTAGTCCTTTAGCAAATAACTTCACCTGTAGTGGTGGCATGAAGAATTGAGTATGCAGTAAGACTGTTTTAGAGACCTTGCTGGTACAGTATTGGGTGCAGTCCCACTGAAATTGTAGTTCATGAAAAGACCTTAAACTAAATAAAGAGGAAGAAAGATAGAAGGGTTAATTGGAAGATAGAAGGGCTAGTCCTTGTTGAAGGAATTTTGTGAGTTTTAAAACAGCAAAGTGAGAGTCACATAGGCCTTGCCTGGAAATTGGCCAGCACATTATCCATCTAGGCCCTAGGGGGCAGGAGGGATTTTAAAACCCCATTTTCTAATCTCATTGTGTTTAGTCTAAGTTGTTAAGTATCTTGTTCTGGTAATTGCCTAAAATATTGGACATTATAATGTTGGGGAAACGTAAGCGTGTGGTATTGACAATTAAGGACAAGCTTGACATTATTAAGAAACTTGAGGAGGGCATCTCATTCAAAAAACTTTCTGTGGTGTATGGAATTGGTGAATCTACAGTTCGAGATATTAAAAAGAACAAAGAGAGGATAATAAACTATGCAAACAGTTCAGATCCTACAAGTGGGGTATCCAAACGTAAATCTATGAAGTCATCAACGTATGAGGAACTTGATAGAGTTATGATAGAGTGGTTTAACCAACAGAAAACAGATGGAATTCCAGTGTCTGGAACAATTTGTGCAAAACAAGCCAAATTCTTTTTTGATGCTTTAGGGATGGAAGGTGATTTTAATGCATCATCTGGCTGGCTAACTCGATTTAAGCAGCGCCATGGTATTCCCAAGGCTGCTGGTAAAGGAACAAAATTAAAAGGAGATGAAACTGCTGCCAGTGAATTTTGTGGTAACTTTCAGGAATTTGTTGAAAGAGAGAATCTACAACCAGAGCAAATTTATGGTGCTGATCAAACTGGATTGTTCTGGAAATGTTTACCACCCAGGACATTAGTTCTTGAAACTGAGCAAAGTACTTCTGGTTATAGGTCAAGCAGAGAGAGAATCATTATTATGTGTTGTGCAAATGCCACAGGTTTACACAAACTTAATCTTTGTGTTGTGGGAAAGGCAAAGAAACCCCGTGCGTTCAAAGGAGCTGACCTGTCAAACCTTCCTGTCACTTATTTCAGTCAAAAAAGTGCATGGATAGAACATTCTGTTTTCAGACAGTGGTTTGAAAAATACTTTGTGCCACAGGTACAGAAGCATCTGAAATCCAAGGGGCTTCTAGAAAAAGCAGTGCTTCTTTTGGATTTTCCTCCAGCACATCCAAATGAAGAATCGTTGAGTTCAGATGATGGCAGAATAATTGTCAAATATCTGCCACCAAATGTCACAAGTCTAATTCAACCTATGAGCCAGGGAATTCTAGCCACGGTAAAAAGATACTACCGAGCGGGGCTTCTCCAGAAATACATGGATGAAGGAATTGATCCAAAAATGTTTTGGAAGAACTTGACAGTGTTGGATGCGATTTATGAAGTATCAAGAGCTTGGAACATGGTAAAATCAAGTACCATAACCAAAGCTTGGAAAAAACTTTTCCCTGGCAATGAAGAGAATTCAGGTATGAACATTGATGAAGGAGCCATTTTAGCAGCTAATTTGGCGACAGTTTTACAGAATACAGAGGACTGTGAACACGTTGACATTGAGAATATTGATCAATGGTTTGACTCTCAGAGTAATAACTCAAGCTGTCAGGTGCTAACTGACAGTGAAGGTGCTGAGGACCAGTCCAAGCCTGCTGAGCAAAGGCCTGCTAACAAGACTAGAAAAACAGAAGTGAATCCAGGGAAGCACATTAGCCATAAAGCAGCACTTGAATGGACTGAAAATTTACTGGATTATCTAGAACAACAAGATGACATGCTTCTGTCTGATAAACTGGTATTACGGAGGCTGCGAACAATAATAAGAAGAAAACAGAAGATCCAAAATAACAAAAATCATTAATAATGCTCTTAAGGGTTTCAGTGTATTTGAATTTTTGTGACTATCTGCAGCAGAACTTACCTTGCTTGAAGTGCTATGGATTTCAAGGCCAAATGCATTTTATAAATAATTTTAGGACTAGATGCCATTTTGGATTACTTAAATTACTGCTCTTTAATGTCAGTTCTAGTAAGTGCGCATTGACATGTAATTTGTCTCTTTGTTTCTAATCTGTATTATAGTAATTAGATCATAAGGTTTCTGAAGCCAGGGATCTTGTGTCTGTTTTGTGCCTGAATTTCACTGTGTCTGATAGAGGACCATGCACACTATAGGCAATCAATAAATCTAAATTAAATTGATTTTTATGACTTTCTATGAACTTTAGTTTCCATATTGAAATTTGTTGGAAGTACCGTATTTTTTGGACTATAAGATGCACTTTTCCTCCCCAAATTTGGGAGGAAAATGGAGGTGTGTCTTATAGTCCGAATGTAGCTTACCTGGCTGTTTACATTTACATTGGTGAAATGTTATTTATTTTATTAAAAATTTTACCACAGTTTTTGCTTCAAATTTTTTTTCCTATTTTCCTCTAAAACCTAGGTGCGTCTTATCGTCTGAAAAATACGGTAACTTTCCATTTCCATGATTTTCTAACCTGCTGAAAATTTTAGAAGTCAGCAAAGATTATGCTTAAAGTATTTCACTGTGAAAGCAGAGAACTAAAGGAAAACAGTATAAAGCCTTAAATATATCATTCTATACCAATAGTATATGGCACTCAGCAATTCAGATTGGCCATCTCTGAGTATAATGAAGGAAGAAGAAATAGGTTAAGATGTCCCTAGGGCTTACACTTCACTTTTATTCTATCTTCATAGCAGAAAGAATGCCATCTGTGTTCCCCAAAAAATAGATTTCAGTTCCCAAACCATTGCAATTAGAAGAGGTAAGGGAGGGTTAGTTTTTAATTATCCGTCATTTTGATCTTTTGTTAGTATAGATGTCAACAGTTTTTAATAAGCTTGATATTTATGTAACACTTTTAAGCTTATAAAGTATGTCATTTTTCTCTCAGCCTATTTTTTTTCTGTGAGAAATACTGAGAATATAAGCATCAGGTACTTTGTGGAACCATCCCTCGAACAACAGGCTGACATTGAATAGAACATGAGAAAGGCACTGCAGAGCAGCCGTGTGACCGCGGGCAAGTTACTCCATCTCTCTGTAAAATAGGAATACCCGTCCTGGAGAGGTTTTGTGAGGAGTAAATGAATTAATATATGGATTTTAAGTAACATGGACTTAGATCAGGTCCTGACTCAGAATTAAGCCCTCTTTTAGTGTTAGCTACTGTACTGAGTTGCAGAAATTAGGAGTTTCAGATTTAGTGTGTGACTCAACTGTGCTGTTGCTTCATTAGGAAAACCATTTAGAGATGGACATGAGATCAAAGAGATACAAGTAGCTACTTTCTGTTGAAATACAGTAATATTTATTGCAATGGAAAATGAAAGATTAATCTAAGTATCATTTCATGACCACCCACTGCTAGGTACAGTGTGGTATGCAGCGATGTGTAAGACACCTTAGGTTGAATTATAAAAGACGGGAATGGAAATGTAATTTCTTTGCTCCTGCTAATAAATAAATAAATAGATACTGGCTTTGTTCATAAAAGAGAATCTATGTTATTAATATTGGCATAATTCATTTAAGTAACAAAGTCCCTTTAAAGGTAGCAGTACGCAGGACACTTGAAATATTTTATCAAACTAACACATGAATCAGTAGAAAATCAAAGCAAATGAAATGTCACAGAAGACCCTGATCATTAGTCCCAGCCATACATAGGCATACCTCAGAGATATTGTGGGTTTGGTTCCAGACCAACACAATAAAGTGAGTTGTAATATAATGTTTTTGCTGGTGGAAGGTTCTACCTTCAGTTTGTAAATGCGAAATCTGTGAAGCACAGTAAAATGAAGCCCAATAAATGAGGTATGCCTATATTTAAATACAGCTTTGCTTTTCACAGAGCTTTTTGCTTTTTTTCAAAAACTTCTCATACTTCCTTCAGTCATGACATTGAAGCGATTTGATGCAGTGTTTTGTCGCAAATGTAAACTAATTCCGTAATTAATTGTAATACAATTTTTCCTCATCCAAGTATTTATAATACATGAATTATATTCTCTAGGAAGAGGAATTGTGTTATCTTAGGTTACCACATGCGTATCCTAGTTTGAGAAGCCCAGAAATACTGTGGTCTCACTTGACTTTGTGCATCTTAAAGAAGATACCCACAAATTCTGGCAATTGGTTATCATTGATAAAAGTGCATTTTTTTAGAGGATTTGAAAAACATCTCAGACCAAATGGAAAGTGTTTGGCAATTAAGTATACTTTTTAAAAAATTGTATTGTGGTATTTACTATTTTATAATTCAATCTCAGAGTAATACAGGGGTCGATTGGGAAATTTTGAGTGCTCAATAAACATAATGGAGTCAGCAGGGTCCAGATCGGTAACTTCAGTCAATCTAAGCAGAATAATAACATTATAATGACGCTCTGGTCCTGGGAGGATCATGGTGGGCTAAAAGGCAGAGCTGACCTGAAGCGGGACTCAGCAACTTAGGTCACAGGCTCAGAGACACTCTGCCTCCAGGGATGTGGCTAGAGCCCTACACGAAGTATTACAAGTCAAAGCTAGGACCCGTGCTCCAAATTTAGCCCTCTGCGGGACGGGCTCTGTCCACTTACCATCTTACTGTTTTCACAGAGTTGACCTTTCTCAAATAAATACATACTTCACTTCTTAAGCAATAATATCTACAACATCACAGGTAGTGTGTGCCAATTACGGTCTTTTTGTTGTTCAAGTTAATGTAAATACTAAATTTTTTTTTTACAGCTCGACCATCTGTAACCTAAAATCATCTTGCGTACCTCATTGACACACTTTGAGGAGCAACAAGCGGGAGCAGGTGGTTGAAGGCTAACAGATTGCAGGACAAACACCAGCCTCTCTGCTTTCTCCCTAGATAACTTTGGCAGCTTTTTGGACTGCTCTGAATCTCAGGATCTTCAAATGTAAAAGAGTTGCAAGTCAAAGTGACACATTCCAAACATTTATAAACACCAATCATTAAGCAACCCTATGGCTATTCATTGAGAATCCTTGGTCTCCAGACTTGGCCTGGAGAATGAGTTACAATCCTTTCTTAGAACAACTATGAGCAGATCTCCAAGGGGCTTGGGTACCCCTGTTGAGGTCTGGGGCACTGCTTCATCACTGGGGATGCTGTATCTGTATATGTGAGCGAGCAGTTCTGCGTCCCTCTGCCCTGAGCACCCCTACCGCCGCGCCCCCCTAAGACTACAGTCTGTGCTGTCAGTCTTGACAGGGGCCCATCCATTAAAAAAAATAAAGGAAAAAAAAAGAGCAGGTGGGGCCTGTTCCACCTGCAGTTTGGGATAACTGGGCTCAAAGAGAAATGGGTTCTTCCAGGAAGCTGAAGGCATACTTGTGAGATAATGAGCTCATATCCCAAAAGCAGAAAAGCAAACTGCCTGTGCAAATGTGGTGGGGGATGGAGGAGCAGACTGGCACCCAGGCACCAAGCAGTACCGGCAGGACTGGCAGCGCTGTTCCCATCTACCTGATGTGTCCTGGTTTGCCCAGCAATGCCCTGGTTTCCTTTGCTTGTCCCAAAGTGTTAACAGTGCCGCTCTTACTCTCAGATGTTCCAGTTTAGAAGAGCAATTACATGGTTTCCCTACCAGTGACCCAGAGAAGGGAGTTGATCTGCTCAAATGCATACAGTCAGCAGGGGCAAAAATGGGCTAAAAATTGCTTCTCCCAGACTCACACAATGTGGCCTAGTAACCAAGGGCATGAGTTCCCTTCAGATGGTGGGCCTCCAAGGGCTAGTCTGCAATCTTGATCCTAGAGCCTAGCACAGCACCTGTGTGCTCGGCACAGGTGGGGAGTCCCTTACTGAAATTTGGTCTCTCCTGGAGGACAATGGGTGCTCCCAGTTCATGTGCTGAATGTTGGCTATATGCCAGGCATAGTGCTGGTTGTTGTACAAGTCCGTGTCTATTTTGTGACCCTCCACACCAGTCCTGTGAACTGTAGTACTTCACCCATTTCAGAGGGAGCCTCCAAAGAGAAGTGGCAGAGACCCAACCAAACATTCCTGTCTGAGACAAGGACAGCGATCTCAGCCCTTGCTGTAGCTGTCATCATCTGCTCTCCATGGGCATCCAAGCTGTGGGAATCCATGAGGCACTCAGCCGAGGCCTTCCTTAGAACCACTTTTAGCAGCCAGAAACGTGCCAGTGTAACTCCAGAGAAAGCTACCACCAGCATTATTCCCCAGGCATCTGAATATCACCATAAATCCATCAGGCTCAGAAAATCCTCGAATGAAGCTCCATGCAACTGACAGGCACAGTCATTATGAATGCATCTTTGTAGTTCCCTTCTGATCAAAATACCAGGCCTGGGGCTGGAGGGTGGATCTAGCCTTGCCTCTGCTAGTCACCAGATGGCCAACATCCTTTCCCCTTAGAAATTTCTCTCTTCTGTGTGTGTGTTTGGGGGGAGGACAGTGCAGAGGAGACGAGGCGGTGTTGCCAATGTCCAACCTTGTTCCTGGTTCCTCCCTGTTTCTCCTCATCCAGATTGCCTCAAGCCCCAAGGCTCCCTGGCTCACAGGCCCATGTCATGAACATATTTGTTTAGTACAATATGTTATACATGCATAATGAAATGTATAGGCATCCTGTCTCTCACATTTGTGGCCAACCTAAAGATGGATATGAGCATATTTAGTGTAGCTCCTTTATGGGAATTTAGTTGTGATTTATGAATAACTCTTGAACTTTAAACAGCCATCTTTGGGGATTTTTTTTTTCACAGCTAACCTGTAATGACATTATCAGCTATTACCACTGTAACTAATTAAATCTTAGGGGGATATGATGTATTAGAGTTACTATACAGATATTAAATCAGTGAGATTTTGGAACATCGAACTTTTTAAGTTAGAAGAAAAAAATTGACTGTGAGACTCAGCCTCATTAACCTATGAAGTAACCTCTGCCAAAAGTGCTTTTGTTGTCAAGGGAAATCTTAACAGCAATACTTGTAACCAAATTACATGTAAATTCTTCCAGGATGAATAGAAGTGATACCTAATTCTTTCCTACATTTCAGAATACGTTGATTTTCTGGAACTTATTTACAAAGAAAACACAATTACCTTTGAGCCTAAAAGAAGACCAAGTAAACTTAAGGCAAACAGTTTTTCTCATCTACTGAAGCAATTAATTTTTTTAAATGTCATATAACAATAAAGTTTTTAAAATATTTTTTGTTTGTTAATGAGAAATGTCTGAGGTCATGTACATAAATTTGAGATGACAGAGAATCCAGATATTTTTATTCTTTTTTGCTTTAAAAATTAAATGTTGACTTCAATAGTTTTGACAATTGATGTGATCTAAGCTGAACTAAGATACTTTAAGCTATTTTAATATAGTAATTACAACATACACCTGACTCACAAAGCATGATTATTTTTTTTAACATTCTTATTGTGGGATAATATATAGGGATAGCATTTCTATTTTCTGTTAATCAGCTTTTGGGGGGATTTTGCCAATTTACTTAAAAGATTTGGGGGAGTTTATGTTCCCTCAGCGTATTTTTTTTTAAGATTTTATTTATTTAATTTTAGAGAGAGGGGAAGGGAGGGAGAAAGAGAGGGAGAGAAACAGCAATGTATGGTTGCCTCTCACATGACCCTTTAGTTACAGGCCAGTGCTCAATCCACTAAGCCACACCAGCCAGGGCCCCTCAGTGTATTAATAAGACATTTCACCTATAGCACATAAAATATCTAAATTACTTTTCTATAAAACCAGAGAATGCAGGGGTTTTTCCTGCACTGAACAGATATTTAGCACTATAAATGAGACTTGTCAGTTAAATTGGTATAATATATGATAAAAATGTTTCTACCATGAGAAAAAACTACCGTATTTTATTGATTCTAAAGAGACACATTTTAATACCTGTGAAATCAGGATACTTCTTACAATCAATAGCATCTTACAATTATACATGATTATTTTATGTACCAATCAGAAAGCATTTTTGTCTATAAATGGTTTGTAAAATAATATCTTTTAGATTCTTTGAAATATAATAATTTTTTTGTGTGTAAATCTTGTGTTCCTTTTGAAAGTAGAACTAGAAATAATTGTGTATTTGAAAATTTTTCATATAGTAGATTTATATTTATAAAAGCATAGTTACATATTACATACAAATATGTAAAAATTAGATACTAAAAGGATAATCTAGCTTCAATAGTCTTATTTCATAATACTATTAGTTGCTCATGCATACATGATACAGAGAGATGGCATCAGATCACCGGGGAGAAGTAGAAAGGGGCTTTAAGAGGAATTTGCCAAGGCAATGGTAAACAGCCTAGACAGAATTGGCTGAAAAGCTGAATGCCTTCATGTGGAGCACATGGAATTATGGCCCAGGCTTAAAATAGAAGGAGGGTAGAGACTGGCTCTTGGGCTCTCTTCCTCAAGGATGCCTGGATGATTGTGCTGCAGCTGCCTGCGTTTCCCAAAGGATGGTATTTTGGATAGAAAGGAACTCGGCACAGCCTAGGATGGGGCTGCCCTGGCAGAGGGTGGCAGGGTTATTCTTTAGGTGTTCTAGAGGGAGCGGCTCTGAGGCAGAAGCCTGCCATTCTTCTCAAATTGTGTAGCTTTTGTATCTTATGTTGTTTTAGTTTGTAAACTAGTCCTATAGAAATAAGATAATTAAAGACTAACAGGAGGAATGATAAGGGAACTCAGGTGTTAAAGAGTTTAGCCTTAATTGAAAGGCTTAAGTAATTAAAGCTGTAACTAACGAGTTGAAGACTTTAGCCTTAATTAATTGATAGGCTTAAGTGACTAAAGCATGCGGAAAACTGTTATTCCAAAATTGTGTAACTTTTGAATGAAGACTCCTTTCCTTTATCACCAAACTTTTGCTTCTGGAATTTTACCTAGAGCAGGGGTGTCAAACTCATTTTTACCAGGGGCCACATCAGCCTCAGGGTTGCCTTCAAAGGGCCGAATATAATTTCAACTCCTTAACTGTTAAGGGGTAGTTACATTTATACAGTCCTAAAATTATTTCAGCCCTTTGAAGGCAACCTCGAGGCTGATGTGGCCCCCCTTTGAAACTGAGTCTGACACCCTCGGCCTAGAGAGTGGCGGCAGGCAGCGGACCCCACTTTCGGTTCAGTAACATACACATTTATATTTTCCTAATTTAGGAGAAAAGGTTACCCTTTTAATTACTGATTTTTTAAAGACATGGTGATTTATTTAATTTAAATATATGAAATTATAGAGCTGTTAAATTGTGGCCAAATAATGGTTTTAGTGTCTATACTTCTAAATTATTTGTATGTAAATTAATCTTGGTAAGTTTTTAGATCACTCAGGAATAGCATGTTTTCCTTCTTTATATCTTCTACCCATGTAACATACCATAATAGGTTTTTGTTTTTCTATAATTTATTCAGATTTCCCTAGTTTTGACCTAATAATCTGTTTCCTGTTCCTGAATCCCACCCAAGATAACACATCATGTTTAGTTTTCGTATTCTTTAGGCTCCTCTTGGCTGTAACAGTTTCTCAGATTTTACTTGTTTTTGATGACTTTGACAGTTTTGAGGAGTACTGATCAAGTATGTTATAGAATGTCCCTATTTTATAATTTTTGTTATTTTTGCATTTCTTGTCTACTCTAACACAAAGTAGATTGTGAAAGTGCCATGATTAAAGATACATTTTAAGAAATGAAAGCATGAGAGTGAGAAAGATAAATTCTGATGAGAATCTTGGAAGACTTCTCATTACAAGTAGGGTAGAAGCCTGCCCTTGAGGAAATTAGTTGTGCTTGAGTTGGGATGGGGGGGATATGAGGAATGCACATCATAGTCCAGTAATATGTGGGGGAGCTCCACCCACAGAGCCTCCCCCATCAGCCACGGATGAGAGTAAGTCTGCAAAGACATGATCTGCTTGGGGAGGAAAGGTGGCCAATCTCAAAGGAGAAGGACTAAGAGCCTTTTCCTCAATGGGCTTTTACTGGGTTCCATTTGCACAGGAATACAGGTAAAGTTCATCAATCATTGTCAGACAGTAAGGCTCCAACAAGAGATAACATACAAAGAACTATGAGCGCTTACACTGAGTCAGGGTCAATTAGCTAAAGGGCCATGAAACTTTGGGGAAACAAACTCATTTCATGCTTAGACCCTTATCAGAAAATTGAGGACATTCTTAGCAAAGCAGGTTTCACAGGATTTTATGTATTCTTTCTTAGGCTTGATTGCCTTGGGGAACCACAGGTTCCAGCCCAGGGCTGCACTGCCCTCCAGCATTGTTTCAGGTTTAAGTCAGGTGGGGGAAGTAAGGCAGCCAAGAGATTAGGAAACTTGTCGCAGTCAGAATGAGGACTCAGACTATGTCAAAGCCTAGAGGTGAGGGTTCCATCACCCCCTTTTTCTATAGCCCCCAAGTCCTTCCCTGAGGGCCCCTTCATGACCGTGTCTGTCTTAGGTCATTCCGCCCTTGAGGAATCTTACCTGTCATTGGCTAACCCGCCATTGACCCACCTACAGTTCTGACACTAACTACCCAGGTTAGACCCTGTAGGCGTAAGGGCCCCATTCTGCAAGATTGTCCTCACTTCAGGTGCTGTCAGGTCCCCAGGTTACCCACGCTTCTGTCGGACTTGGCTACAAAGCCAGGTCTTGCCACAATCTCCCTCCCCAGTTTGTTACAAAGGACACAAATGAACTGTCAGATGTAGCCATACATAGGGTGAGGTCCAGAAGGATGCTGAGCAGAGGAGCTGCTGTCCAGGTGGCGCTGTGTGTACCACTTTCCTGGCACATGGATGTGTTTGGCAACCTGGAAGCTCCCTGAACCCTGTTGTTTAGAGTTTTTTAATGTAGGCACGATTGATCGAATCATTTTGCCATTGATGATTAACTTAATCTCCAGCCCCTGTCTCCTCCCCAGAGGCAGGAGGGCAGGGCTGAAAGTACTAAGCTTCGAATCAAAGCAACCAGCCCCAACCTGAAGGAGCCCAGCAAGAGTCATTTAATTAGAGAAGTTATCACCCTTATCACTCTGGAAATTTCAAGATAACCTAGAGAAAAAAAAAACGGAGAAGACAAAGTAAGTGGAGAAGCAAAAGTGTAAATATTTGAAGAAGAATAAGAGAGGGGAATTGAAACACAGAAAGAGGTGAGCAGGTCCCTGTCCGTTGAGAGAGAATCTTGAAGGAGGATGTACCGCTTAGATGCAGGGGTGGGCAACCTGGACTGCATGCAGCCCAGGATGGCTATGAATGTGGCCCAACACAAAATCGTATATTTACTTAAAACCTTTATTTTTGCTCATCAGTTTTCATTAGTGTGTGTATATTTAATGTGTGACCCAAGACAACTCTTCTTTTTCTAGTGCGGCCCAGAGATGCCAAAAGGTTGGACACCCCTGACTATCATCATCTTTACTTTATTTGCCAGTACTCTCAACTGGTGTGTGCACAAATAGCAGAGCTGTGATAAAAGCAAGTTATTCACAAACACTGCAAGGGTTGTTGGGAGATTATTTAGCTTCCTATTTCTAGGCTTCTGTATTCCAGTTAAGCCAGTTTATTCTCATCTTGGGCACTATCTGACACTCTGAACCTAGATTTGGTTCTAGAATGTTCTCCATAGGAAGCTATTTTTAACTATCCCAGGCCCCCTTGCTGCTATTTCTATAAATGTAGTTGTACCTTCTTTTGTGGCTGACAATTCCCTTTTCTTCTTTCATCTTGCTACTTTTTATCGAGTGATTCATTTGTTTCACAAATACTTTTTTTGAGTACCCTAACAAATGAGCTCCAGGACAGCAGGGACACTGAATGCATTGGCAATTTTTATATATCCAAAACCCGAATAGTCTTGACACAAACATGTTCAAAAAAATATTGGTCGATGAAATGAATCAATACCATATTGAGCACTGTATATGTGATAAGATACAAATTCTATTCTCAAGAATTTTACAATAAAGGAGTGGAGAGCATCATTTACAGTGATTACAGTAAAGAATTGTGTAATAAAAGTCAGAGAGATAGGAGAAATCTTCCATACAGTCGAGACCACAAAAGTGTACATTTCAGTGAAAGGGAATTAGAAATAAACTTGTAGAATTGGGGGTGGGGAGGAGGACAGCAAGCAAGCTTTTCTGTCTTGACCTTGGTGTAGGGTGGGAGGAATGAGAATTTTAACATGAGCTGACTTGACATAGGTTTGCAATATGAATTTGCTCTGTGTGGTCCCCAGATCATCAAACTGAGATTTTAAAGTGGTCATACTTGCAGGAGATTGGTAGGAGTACAAACAAATCCTCTCTGAAGGAATACAGCTTCAACACAGGTATCAACAAATTTCCATGGATGAAATTACAAAGAACAAGAACTCACAAGGCACCATGAGGGGGAGCCAGCAGAAACCACTGAGAGTGGTATCAGACCGACTCAGCCTCTGCTTATTGGAATTGTTGGCATAGAATGCAAATCCAGCAAAGTCTAGTCTACATAATGAGCAGCTGCAAAACATTAGCAAGGAATAAGAAGCAAAAACAAAAAAAAGATCAAGCATATTAGAAAAGAAACTGGGTCGAACTTGGAAAACTAAAATATAGTTATCAATATAGTAATTGCAGTTAAGTCACTCTAACCCTTTTCAGAGCAGGGCCATTGGAAAGTCAGGGGCAGAATCCAAACGGTTGTAGCGTTAATGGTAGTAAATAAACTGCGTATATGTTTTTATGTGCTTTCTTGTATACAGGCAATAGTTTACAATTTTAAAATATTAAATAGAAGGTAAGATGAGATGAAAAAACAAGAACGGTGAGTGCAGACTATTTCTAGAAGCTTTCAGTGGTGACAAAACAGTGACGGAGATGAGGAAAGAGGGAATCCATTTTTCCATCAATGTGTCTTGTTATTCCTAGATACCAATTCTACTTCCTTCTCTCTGACTAAAAGAAAACGGGAGATGGCAGAAAGGGAGGGAGAGGAGGACAATGAGGGAAAGTGAAGAAAATAATAGGAATAAGAACAAAGTGGAGCTGCTGGGGATAAGGAGAGGAGGAGAACCCGTATGGCTGTACCGAGTGACCACCCCAGCCCCGTCACTGTGCAGGATGCTGTGGCAATGGGGGAAAATAAAATGGTGGGAGAGAGATGGAGAACGTGTGAAGCACATTCTAATCAATAACCTTGAAAATTAACGTTATAGTAAGATAATTTCTTACTGTGAATCATAAATATTACTTAAATTTTAACACTAACCTAATCCTAACTTAATTTTCAACTAGAGGAACTGGATTTGAATCAAACCAAAAGTGAGAAGCTTCATTCTGCAAACCTTGAAATATCACTTCCTTTTAAAAATAAAAGGTGTAAAGTAGGACATTTAGTTGTCAGCTTGAGTTACTTTTCCTTTTTTAAAAAACACAGTTAAGCCTCTCAGAGAGCCAGGCTTAGGACAAGGGGTAGGGGATGAAAGCCCAGTGTTGGAGTTCATAGATCTATAGAAACATAATTCATCTTTTTGATTTTGTAGTGTAACGAAGTAAAGGTCTATTCTATCCACTACTTTGAATGTGGTTCAAAGTCAGGTAATGTTGAAAAAGCACAATATAATTTTTAGACAAATCAAATAGGTATGTTCATTTTAGTTCATTTCAAAATAGCAAGTCAGAGCATTAACAGCCTAATTATGTAATTTGAAGCAATATTTCTCAATTTTACTGATTGTCATCCCATCTTATTTTACAAAGTACTTTAGAATGGCAATCACATTTTCTCCCCATCATGCTTCTGCTTCAAGAGCAGCCTGCTGTGGGATGCTGCCTTTATAAGGCAAGAGTCAAATTCCAACCCATGCTGGTTTAGAAGGAGCAAGGCAGCAGTCTATTGGGCACTAGAACCCAAAAGTCCAGAGGGCAGCCTGGCTTTAGGTGTGGCCTGATTCAAGACTCTAGCCACGTTCTTAGGGTCCGTCTTTGGGGTCAGCATTCCCTGTAGTCAGTTTTAGCCCCAGGTTGGCTCCTCTTACCACAGAAAGTTATCGTGGAACTCTAAGGCTCACGTTCTCATACCATCAGATCCACCCCAAGGAAAATCCTTCTCCTGCCTTTTTGGTTCTGGTAACGAATGTGTGACCCGAGGCCTGAACTGTGGCCAGTGGCTGGCTTAACTTGGTCCAGGCCCACAGCTCCCAAGCTTAGGGCAGGGATTGTCTTTTCTAAGCAGCATTGCTGAGAGTGGAAGAGTTTCATTTTCAAATGAAACTAAAGCTGCCTTTACCTCATATTTTAGGAGGAAGAATGGATGCTTTGTGGCAAAAGAGAAATGGTTTGGGCAATAATTGGTCATAGTTGGCTCTAGAAAAAATACCGAAGGGGTAAAATTTGGTATTTTCTCTTATTTTGAGATCTTCCATTTTCATATCCTTTCTTCCCATTTTCAGGTAATATTTTACTCATGCATAATAGTTTAAAATTTCTAAAGCAAGGGTCATTGCTAATGTATATTTGGCTTCCATCTACAATGGCTAATATATTGCCAGTCTATGAAACATCAATGAGCACCAGGAATTGGGTTCTCACTTTGACATATCAGTTTTAGACCTTGAGATTTTAGAAGAAAATAGCATTTCTTTAATGTGAAATTATAGGTAGAGTAATAATAGTTCAAGTAAAATGTTACTCATAGAAAATGTTAGAGAACAAAAAAGGTTTCATTATTCATCAGTTACAGATCTGTAATCTTTCCATGCTCACTCCTGTCCCTTAAAATAAGAAATAGACATTTGAAATCTAATGTCACCAACCAGAATTATATTTTTATATAAACAAGATTAAAAGATGACAAACTATAATAAAAGTATACAAGCATATTTTACTTGTTTGTGTATTTTGATCAAGACACAACGGCCAATCTCTCTCTTCCCTTTGCCACTCTCCTGTTACTTATTTATTCAGCAATTACTGAGTACCTCCTGTATCTCAGGCACTATTCTAGGAGATGGGAACATAAGACCAATGCTTCGTTAGATCACTGTCAATGGAATCCCAACTGTATAACCACAATAAAAATAATGTTTTTTTCAATGGATTATAATTAAAGAGGAACCATATGTATGTGAATAAATATAAAATTATTTCTAATGTAGTAAGGATAATATTCTGGCTTCCAGGAGGAAGAACCCATTTTATTTAGACATACAAAATCTTAATCTGAAAGAAAAGATTCTCTGTTTGGAGCTACAATTGTGCTCAAGGTTTTTTTCATCACCATCCTTTACCTTTAGTGGAGGTTGCTCAGACCACCAGTTGGCAGAAAGAGGATATGGAGCGTCTAAACAGGGTTTTCCTAAAACGTGGAACAGGTGAGTAACTTGAGGAAAAAAGACCCCTAACCCTGTTATTATTTATTATTCAAGCTTAACTGTTAAAAATAAAAGTTCATCTTTGTGAAACCATCTTATATTAATACAAATGAGAAGACAGATATATAGTTTTTTGGTTAATTAATTTTTTTCCTTTGGATATTTGCAGCTATAAAACCAGATCCTGGAAAAAACAGATTTTAATGAAATTTCTACAAAAAGATGTCTAGAGGTCTTTGCTTCAGGTGCAGCAAAACATCTGATTGGCAAGTGGCCACTTTGAGTTTTCTTCTGCTTGGCCAGAATCCTGAACATTTCACTATGTTCTGGCCTCATATAATCCTTGTGCTGCAGACAGGCAGAATAGTGAGGTTGTTAAAAACATGGACTGGATCATGCCTGTCTGGATTGGAATTCCAGCCCTGCCATATGCTAGCTTGTGTGATCTTACTCTCCACGTCTGTTTCCTCATCTATAAAATTGAGGATAAAATAGGACCTACCTCGTAGAATTGGTATGAGGGTTAACAGGATAAATATGTGTAAAGTGCTTAAAACAATGCCTGGGCCATAGTGTATGGTATGTGTTTGCTTAAATACACACACACACACACACACACACACACACACACACACACACTCATTTTTAAAAATTTTATATAGTCGAACTGGGATTCCGACTTTATAATAACCTGATATAACTATAAAATAGTATTTTATTATTTGACTTAGCTTTTTCACTGAGGGCTATTAAAACTTAAAGGATAAGACTGGATAGCTACCTTGCAAGTGGGCTTTCTAACTCTTCCATTTGAGATGCCAGTCAGAACCGTTCAGTGCGCTTGTATTTAACAGATGTTTTATAATGTCATATTTGTGTGTTTTCCTCAACAAATCCACAATGGGTATAAAAATCCACAGGTAGCATAAAGGTAAAGGGGAATAAAAGGTCTCATTTCCAGTGGCAGCTCCCCAGTGGTGTTCAATTTTTACTTCTGCACACATATCAGCAGTGGAATACAGAGACTGTAAGGAAACACATCCACATATCTTCAAGAGAAGTCTCAGCATACTTAGGGAATTGAGGAATGGAAGCAGAAGAATGTCACAAGACAACTGGGACTCTTGTTCTTCACAGCCTAATACACAAACTTCTGAAGAACGTGGCATTACTTAACCAGGGCAGTACTGTCTGTCTTTCTAGAAGGCGTTTAAAAGAATGTGCAGGTAATTATACAGTGTTACTTGCTAATTACATTTCATTAAAGCTAGAACAAAAAAGGATGTGCAGGTGCTACTGGCATTTAACAGGCTTGGAAAAGGAATGCTAAATCTTAAGCAAGGAGTAAGAGATTCCTGAAGGAAAAAAAAAAAATAAATGCTGCAAATGCTGCTAGCGTGCGGTCTTCCTGCATGGATGATCACAAAGAATTCTGTAAGAGAAATTGCTCGGGCCTGGAACATAGGACCCCTAAGTTGTGGACGTACTTAAATCCTTAGCTGGCTACATGACCTGGTGGGAGTTTTGGGATCACTCTGGATATCAGTTTCCTCTCTTATAAATAGAATGCCAGAAGCCCCTTTCACCACAATCTCTTGGGCTTAGAAGTCTAAAGATGATTACTTTGCTTTCTTGTTTAGCAGTAACTTAACTTTGCAGCAGTACCCTCTCCAGGTGACAGAGTGACATGATGTCAATCCAGTTGGAGCCACAATTGTGCTAATATTGTCTTGTAAGTATTCCAATAATTCTTTAACAAAAATATTTAGTTTTAATTGGAGTAAAAAAATTAACAAACTTAAATTCAATTTTAATGTGAAAATAATTATTCTCTAATTTAATAGATCTTGTATTATATTTCAATGTATTCCTATTCAATGCCACTATACTAAAAACTGCTTATAAAAAAGTGAAAGTATATAACAATTCAATTATAATTAAAATTATCTTATATTTTCATAAATACTAAATAATGCACATAAGAAAAGGCCCATTTGACAAGCAAGACTAATGATCTCTTTTATAAAAAAAAAATTTATCAGCAAATTTTGACCACATTTAAAGTTGATGAATTTTACTATTTGTATCCTGAACATAATAATAACTATAACTTACCCCAAAATATTATGTTAAATTTTTAACTTCTTATAAAGGGTTAACTAATATATAGTGTATTTAAATTTACATTATGAGCACATAAAGTTTATTTCTTTCATTTTTATTGTATAACTACTAACTTTTATGTAGCTAGACTCATTCCATATAAATATTTATTAAATATTGATGTTAAAGTAATATGAAAGACAGTACAATACTCTACTTTTGCCTTGATGAAACTCAATGATGAAAAATTTCCCACATGATATTTTTCTTCCTAAGAAAAGCAGTTTGTTGTCAATATCATGAAAGTTCCTGTGTGAAAAAGGAGGTCACTTAAGCTTCCAAGACAAGGTTTCTTGCAAAAGTACTTTATTCATTTTGAGTCAGGAGAGGTGCTGTAAGTGTCTGTGTTCAATCCATTCTGACACACTCACTAATCTGGCCTAGCTCTGCAGTTCCATTTTGTGACCCAGAATAAAATGCATAAAAGCTGTTACTGAATAAAAATTGGCAAACTTCAGATCTAAAATAGATTTCTTTAAAAAAAAAACTTTGAGCTTCTGATCACAACAACAATGTAAATTTTTGTGGCAAATGAATTAAAAATAAGTAAAATCATTTCTTCATCCTCCAGTGGCCTTTTTTATTCATGTTACTTTTAAATATACACTGATCATAAGAGTTAAAAGGATACACAAGAGAGTTTTTTATTTGTTTTGTTAACCTTGTAGGAAAATAAATTACTTTTTACTCAAAATAAAATGTCGCTTCATAAATCCTATAAAATTCTAACTTCTAAATAATTGTTTATGTTTTATATCAATAGTTATTGCTAACAACTGATGCTATCAGTTATTGTTGATTGGAAAGATTAAATGGTTTTGTTTTTTAGATTCTCTCTCAGGACAAAGATACATTCTCTGTCAGGATGCAGCTACCTCAGCTTTTAAAGTATTTTGTTCATACAAAATATGAACGTGTGGCTATTCAATTATATTATAATGAATTCGCTTTGAAAATTTACAATTATAATTTTAAAAAAGTTAATTTTTTTCATTATAAATTGATTGTGTGCTTATTATAAAACCTTAGATAATAATGAGGGTAAAAGTTAAGAAAATATCTGTTATGGCATCTAAGAGAAAATCATAGCTAATGTTTTGATATATATAAAATGTTTATTCATGCAAATTAATAAGTTAACATATGTCTATGCAAAGTAAAACACAGGCATAACTTTAAAAATCAGCGTACTTGCAAAATTTGTAACAGCAATCCCCTCTTTCCTCACCCTGGGTCCCTATCCCAGATTCAACAATTCTTTTCAACATTTTTTTTGCATCGTTTCCAATATTGTCTCCATATACGAAGGTATCTGCAGCCTCATCCCCAGAACCTATGAATATGTTATCTTCCATGATGAAAGGGACTTTGCAGATGTGATGAAATTAAGGCTGTTAGGATGGGGGCATTTCCTGGGTTGTCTGGGTGGGCTCAATAATGTAACCTCAAGGGCCCTTACAAGAGCGTGGCAGAGGGATCAGAGTCAATAGTAAGAAGTGTAATGGCAGAAGCAAGAGTTGGGGTGATGTAAGGAAGGGACCACGAGCCCAAGGATGCAGTAGGCCTCTGGAAGGTGAAAAAGGCAAGGAAGTGGATTCTCCCTCCAGAGCCTCCGGGAGGAATCAGCCTGGTCAGGTCCATTTTGGATGTCTGACCTCCAGAACCATATGTGATGTTTGTGTGGTTTTAAGCCCCTAAATTTGTGATAATTTGTTACAGCAGCAATAGAAAACTAATACAGCCTGTTATTTTTTCATAGAACCTTGTTATTATTTTTTGTAGGCAGATTACATTCTCATCTGTCTGAGAATATGATTTTTAAAAAAATAAATTAGGTTACCTCTTATCCTGTGCATTGCCTCTGATTTGGGGGTCCTTTTTTGGTTAGTTTTCCTCATCCCATTGTTTTATTATCTTTGGATGGCTATTTATATCTGAGTGAAACCATTGTCTAAGGGGGCATCTTTATCCCTAGGAGAACTTTACTGTACATGCAGTAATAGGTGGGTATATGGCTATCTCACTGAAAACTCCCTGTTGCTGTTACTATTGCTTCATAATGTTACCCTGAAGTTCTGTGGTTTAAAATAATTATTTTATTTTGAATAAAGTAAGTTTATGGGTCAAGAATTCAGGATAGGCTCAGTTGGGCAGTTCTCAAGTGGAGTGTCTTATGCATTTGGAGTGAGATGTGAGCTGGGATTGTAGTTATAACCTGATTCATTTGGGCTGAAGTCTAAAATAGCTCATTCACTTGACTGGCAGTTGATGTTGGCTGTTGGCTAGATGTTTAGGTGGACTGTCAAGTGGATCACCTGCATGTGACCTTTAAAACATACAATATTGTGTAGTCAAACTTCTTACATTGTGATTGTCTTCCTCTTGATTCTAGAGCAAGCATCCCAAAAGAACTAGGTGGATGCTTATCTTTTCTGACCCATTTTCAGAAGTCACGGTGTTATTCCTCTTCATTTCATAGGTTGAAGAGGTCACATGCCCACCCAGTTTCAGGGGTACTGGACGGACATAGACCCTTGTACAACTGGAGGAGTGTATAGAATTTGAAACTTGATTTTTTTTTTTTGTTCCATTGACCTATTGTCTATCTTAATGCCAATACTGTAGCTCTGTGATAAACGTTGAAATTAGATAGTGCTAGTCCCCTTAATGTGTTCTTATTTTTCAAAATTGGGGTGCTGCAGGTCCTTTGTATTTTCAAATGAATTTTAGAATCAGTTTGCCAACTTCAAAAAAAAAAGCCTGTTGAGATATTTATCTGGATTACATTGAATCTATAGACTAATTTGGGGAGAATTGACGTCTGAACAATACTGAGTTTTCTGACTCATAAGTATGCTACATCTCTCCACTAATTTAGGTCCTCTTTAATTTCACTCCGCAGTGTTTGTACTTTTCAGTGTCCAGGTCCTCCACATTTTTGTTAATTTATTCTTAAGTATTTAACATTTAATACTATCAATTTATAATTTCAATTTCCAATTGTTCATTACCAGTATACAGAAATGAAATTGACATTTGTGTACTGATCTGGTATCCTACAATCTTGCTAACTCATGTTATTATTACTAGTAGCTTTTTTGTAAGTTTCATCGGATTTCCCACACAGACAATTATGGCATTTTTTGAATAAAGACAAGTTTAGTTTTTCCTTTTCAATCTGGATAGCTTTTATTTATTTGCCTTACCCGATTGTGCTTCCTAAAACCTCTAGTACGATGTTGAATGAAAATGATGATAGTGGATATTTTTTACTTATTTCTGAGGTTAGAAGGAAAGCATTCTGTCTTTTACCATTAAGGTATGATATTAGCTATAGGATATTATGGATGTTGTTTATCAGGTTGAGGAATTTTTCCTTTTTCCTTGGTTGCTTAAAGTTTTTATTAAAAATTTGGAATAAATGTTAGATTTTGTCAAGTAGTTTCACTGAGTCTATTGAGATTGTTGTATGGTTTTTGTTTTCCACTTTGTTTATATGGTGATTTATACTGAAGAATTTCAAAAATTAAAACAACTTTGCATTCCTGAGATAAACCTCATTTAGTCATGGTATATTATACTTTTAATATAATGTTGTATTTGATTTGCTAAAAAATCTGTATAAAGTTTATGCATCTGTGTTAGTGAGGGACATTAATGTGTAGTGTTTTTTTTTTTCTTTAAGTTCTTTGTCTGGTTTTGATATCAAGTCAGTGCTGGCCTCTTAGAATAATTTAGAAAATGTTTCCTACCTCAGAATTTTTGGGAAGAGTTTGTGTAGAGTTCGTATTTTTTTTCATTAACATATGGTAGAATTTACTGTGAAGCTCTCTGGGGTTTTATTTGTGGGATGATTTTCAACTAGAAGATTAATTTTTTTAAAATAGATATATGGCTATTTATCTTATCAATCTCTTTTTGAGTGAACTTTGGCAATGTGTGTCTTGCAAAATTTTATCTATGTCTTGAATTTATTATCATAAAGTAGTTCATTATGTTCTTTCAATTTTCTTTTAATAGCTGCAAAATCTCTAATGATGTCACTTCTCCCATTCCTAATATTGTCAATTTGTGTTTTCTTTCTTGTCCTTATCAGACAGGCAAGAAGTTTGTTAAACTGATCTTTTCAGAAGAACTAGCTTTTAGTTTCATTGATGTTCTATATTGTTTTTCTATTTTCTACTTCATTGATTTCCACCTTGATCTTCATTATTTCCTTTCTTCTGCTTACTTGGGGTTTAATCTGCTCTCTTTTCTTCTATTTTCTAAATTTGGAAGAGGTTATTGATTTGAAAGCTTCTTTTCTAATATAAGCATTTAGTGCTGTAAGTTTTCCTCTAGGCATTGCTTTGTTGGCATCTCAGAAATTTTGATGTTTTCAATTTTCATTCTGTTCAGAATACTTTCTAATTTCATTTTTGATTTTTTTGGTTGATCTTTGAGTTATTTAGGAGGGTATTATTTAGTCTCCAAACACTTTAGGATTTTACAGAGATCTTGCTGTTATTTATTTCTAGTTTAATTCTATGTTGTAGGAAGAACTTACTTTGTATAAATTAAACCATATTAACCTTACTGAGACTTATTTTTTGGCTGAGAATAGGGTCTACCTTGGAAAATATTCTGTGTGTACTTGAAAATAATGTTTATTCTGCTCATGGGTGGAATGTTTTATAAATCTCAATTAAGTTGTGTGATAGTATTCATATTTTCTCTATCTTTACTGATTTCCTGTCTACTTGTTCTATCAAAAATTGAGATAGTCACACTAAAATCTCCAACAATAATTCTGGATTTGTTGACATATATTTTCAGTTCTATCAGTGTTTGCTTCATTTGTATTGAAATTCTGTTATCTGGTACGTAAGAGCTTAGGATTGTCATGTCATCTTGATGAATTAATCTCATCATCCATAGGAAATGACTTTTTTATTCCTGGTATTATTCTCTGCTTTTAAATTTGCTTTCTCTGATGTTCATGTAGTCACTACAACTTGCTTTTGATTAGTGTTGGTATAGTATATCTTTCCCATACTTTCACTTGTAACCTAATTGTGTCTTTATATTTGAAGTAGGTTTTTTATATGTATCATATAACTAAATCTTGATTTTTAATTCAATCTATCTGTCTTTTTTTAAATTACTTTATTGTTGTTCAATTACAGTTTTCTGCATCCTCTCCCCTCCCGTCCCCCTACCCAATCTCTGTCTTTTAATTGGGTTACTTAATCATTTCCCTTTAAGGTATTTGTTAATATGTTTATAGATAATTTTGCTGTTTCTTGTCTCTTGATTTTATTTTTCTTCTTTTCCTGACGTTTTTATGGACTAGGTATTTTCTGAAGCTCTTTCATTTCTTTGATTGCTAATTATCTATAGCACTTTGTTTTCGAATTTAGTTGTTATTTTAGGGTTTATGGTATTTGCTTTTAACTTCATCTATCTTCAAGTGATATTATGTCACTTCACATCACAGGGGTGTCCAACTCCGCGGCCCACGGCCTGCATGCAGCCCAGGGTGGCTATGAATTCGGCCCAACACAAAATTGTAAATTTACTTAAAATCTTTTTTTTGCTCATCAGTTTTCATTAGTGTTTGTGTATTTAATGTGTGGCCCAAGGCTACTCTTTTTCTTTTAGTGTGGCCCAGAGACATCAAAAGGTTGGACACCCCTGATAGTATAAGAACATTTCAATAGTTTACTTCTATTCACTCCTTCCCTACCTTTGTACTTACTGTTGTAACATATTTTACTTTCACATATGTTACAAACCACATGATACATTGTAATTAGTTTTGTTTAATTACAGATTTTATAGTAAGAAATTTAAAGAAAAACTATTATATGTTTAACCATGGATTTACCACTTCTAATACTCTTTATTCTTTATGTAGATTTATATTTCTGTCTGCCTCATTTTCCTTCTGACCCCAAACATCCTTTATCATTGTTGTAATGCGGGGCCTGTTGCTAATGACATTGTTTGGTTTATGTATGTCTGAAAACTGTTTTGCTTTTATTTTTAAAAGATATTTTGGAAGCTATGATATTTTAAGTTGGCAGTTTTTCTTTCACTACTTTAAGATTTTGCTGTACTTTCTTCCCACTTGCATGGTTTCTGAGAAAAATCTGATGTCATTCCTCTGTACGTAATGAGCCTTCTTCTCTGGTTGGTAGGATCTTGTCTTTATCACAGGTTTGAAGAGGGTTGATCATAATGGGCTTTGGCATAATTTTGCTTGGGTTTTACATAATGTGCTTTTGCTTCTTGTGCTTGGGTTTGTTGAGCTTCTTGGATCTAAAGTTATCACAACATACTGCTTTCTTCTGAGAGAGGTACTAATGTCAAAAACTCTGATAGGTGGCCCTGGCTGGAGTGACTCAGTAGATTGAGTGCTATCCTGCAAACTGAGAGGTCATCAGTTCGATTCCCAGTCAGGGCATATGCCTGGGTTGCAAGCCAGGTCCCCAGTTGTGGGCGTGCAAGAGGCAACCAATTGATGTTATCTCTTGCACATCGATGTTTCTCTCCTTCTCTTTCTCCATCCCTTCCCCCTCGCTAAAAATAAATAAATAAAATTAAAAAAAAATAAAAAAAGTCTGGTAGGTGAAATGAAAAAAGTTCTAAGTGATACTTCAAAATTGTTAACATTATTAAATAAATACCAGTTCATTCCAGAATTGTGTTTTAAAATTGCATCATCATTTGGATGAGGATCACATAAACCTCTCGTGTTACAGATGAAGCTGTTGTGGGCTAAGCAGAGAAACAGTTTGCAACCGTGGGTTTTAGCTAAAGGGTGAATTGCAGGAGGAATTTTTAAGAATCAGTAGCCAGATTTTGTTGAGCATTTTGAAAAAGAAGATTGTAGCAACTAGCTACTTAGCAGACATTTTCTCCATAAGATGAACCAAACAAGTATTCACAAGACAATGGAGAAACTAGTTTAACTTCAAGTGACAAGATTCTTCAGTTTAGAAGAATCTGAATCTTTGGGAAAATTATATTCAATAGGATATCTTTAAATGTTCCTACTGTTGCTTGGGCTTGAGAGTATAGAAGGATATTAGTAAGATTTAAGCTTTATTGAAACTACGGAAGGCCCACAGAACAAAATGGAACAATATTTTCTCTTTCTTTCTGCGCAAGAGTGAGAGACCCTTTGTCTCAATCTTCTGGTCGGCCTGAGGACCTGACTTGGAGAGAAGACCGGGGGTTTCGGGAGCTGCAGTCTAGTCATGCAGTCAAGACTAGCTTTACTGGTCCGCCCCCAGACAAGTTCTGGATTTCTGTGAGGGAAGAGTATGTTGCCATTCATAGGAAAGCAGTAAACCTTTCACTGAAGTTTTCCACTCATTACAAATGTGAGCAAGCTTTGACTTGTAACCAGTCATCATGAGCATGGGTGAAAAGCCATCTCATTTTGGTTGAAAATGAAATCTGTGTGTGCTTATCTCAAGTTTGAGACAGGTAATTGTGCAGTAGAAAAACAAGTACAAGTTTCAAGTTACTTTATTCTTCATTTCTAGTTTTAAAAATAAAACAACATGCATAAATTGGTACATAAAAGAGAATTTGAAAAGCCAAAATTTATTTTTAATAATTTCATAATTGCTAGGCCTATAGGACTATATTTGAGTCTGATGCTGCTGCTCAGAAAAAATTTATTTTTTCAAAGCTTTGTATTAAAGTCTATCTTAAGATATACTTTCATTTTTACTCTTTTGGATTATGGTTCAATAGCTTTACTAATTGCTTTGTCAATAATTTTCATGTTGTAAATAACATTAACTAAATCAATTTATAACTTTTATTTAAATTAAATTAATTAAGCCTACTTTTAGAAAAAATAAATCACATTTTTTGGCATAAACTGGCTATTTAATAGAAATTTTTAATGTTTGCCATATATTTATAATCGATTAAATTATATATGTTATATATTTATAATTTATGAAAGGGAAAGTAAGGTATTAATTTTAGGAAAGTTGGGATAAGAGTCATTTCAGTTTCAAATAGGGGAAAAAACAGTTAGTTTTCCTTGTTAACTACTTGTAGAACAGACCTGTATCAGAGATGTTTAGGCTTTGGATGTGGCAGCCACGACAATTGCACTGCAGGCCTCCAACTACAGGGAATTTCACTGACCACGGGCCCCAGCTGCTGTGCTCCGAACCCCTCACTGAGTTGGTGCTAAGGCCACACTTCCCATGAGCTGCTTCCAGCTGGAAACTGAGAACAGCAGGAATACTGAGGCAGGCCCATACCTGGATGTCACCAAATCCCTCTGCAGGCCAGCTTTGGCTCAAAGATTCTCTGACTGCCTTGCTGACCCTTCCCTGGACAAAAGGGAATCTAGACCACTTCTGCCCCACTTTCCTTCCTCTCTCCTTCACACGGACTCATCCACGCTTCATGGTCTGATGGCTCTCCCAGTCTTCCCAGCCTCCTTCCCCATTTCCTCTGAAAGATGCTTCCATAATAAAATCCATGCATGTTTAATCCTGTCTTGGTGTCTTGGAGAACTTGGACTAACACATTAGATATGGTTTAAAAAATCAAGTTGGAAATAAAAATTGAAAGGGAAGCTAAATTTTCTCTGTCTACACTACCAACTTAGAGTTGTTCTCTTTTGCTGGGAGAGAGAACCACATAAAAAGACTAGGCTAGTAAGTTTGTAAAGAAATAAAATAGAACAAAATAAAATGAAAAAAAAAAAATTAAAAAGCTACCTAAAAATGCAGTGGGAGCTGCCATCTCAGAGAAATCACCGTGCACGTCTCATGCTGCAAACCTCTGGAATGTTAAACCAGGGCAAAATAACCTTTGCCCTGAGCCTAAGGCAATACTGTGTCCCAAAGAACTGTTTGCAAGGATAACAAGAAAGCAGAAACTCTGACTACAGGACTGATGATTACCAGGCTGAAAATTGAAAACAGTGTTTAGAATTAGCATCACTAGGTTAGCTTCTCTGCGCAAATGGAAATGCGTTCCTTGTATTGATGAAATTGTTCATCTTTCCTGTCTCATAAGTTTGTTTTTGTCTCCTAATCGGAACACTGTGGGTTTCTGCCTGTGTCAGTGCTTCCCAAAAAGCTGCTCTTTTTTGACCTCAAATAAATGCTTGTTGTCTTTTACTTTGGCCCTTTATTTATAGGCAAACAAATTACTCACAATACTTATGGAAGCAGATCATTTTCATTTTCTGTGACAATTATTGGCAATTGTTATTTGCTTATTATATCTATAGCTTATGAATCACATTAACATTCTGTGATTTGTAGATATAGGAATATTTATATAGGGGTTCCCTGAGACTTGAAAATTATTTTAGAAATTCCTTCAGGTAAAAAGATTGAAAACAAGTACTCTGGACTATTTCTGATGTGCTTCAATTCAATCTCATTTCATTTCTTGATCCTCTGGGTGTTGTATTTTGTGATGAAACAGAAATATTCTGCTCTCACTTTGCAGCTAAAAGTCACTGAGTCCAATTCTTGCCAACACAGAAGCCCATCGTAAAAGCTATTTCCTGTCTGTTTCCGCCTACGTCTCCTTTTATATTATTTGTGGGATTGCTGATAGAGTCTAGCTGTCCTGCGGAGTTAAAAGCCTGGATTCTAATCCTAGAGGGATCACACATTTTTACAGGCTTAAAAAAAAAATTATGCATGGGGACTACTATCCCCCAGATTTAGAAGAGGAAAAAAAGCAATATTTGAGTTTTAAACATGGGAAAAAATCCCTTGCTATAATTGGCACAGAAGGTCGAGACCAGAAGCAGAGCAAACTACTGTACAGTATTTAACATTCTTCGTTGGAATAAATCTGCTTGATCACTGACTAACTGTATGACATTTTGTGAGTCACATTATCCCTCTGTTTACCTTATGTATGAAAATAGGAATAATAATAACTGCTTAGAAGAATTAAATGCAAAAATGTATGTAAAGTGCTCACTACTGTGCCTGGCACAGTATTACCACTCAATAAAGGGTGGTTCTAATTATTAGCAAGGATGATTTCATATAATTTTCATCTTAGTGCTATTCTATAAAGTCTCTTTGCATCTTGCATTGAGGTCAAATTCTTTGCATAAATTAATTTGTGTTGCTATCGAGGAAATACAGGAAAATATGAAAAAGACAAGGTGTGGAGGCTACCACAGTTCAGCATGTTCTTATTTATTTAAATGTATTGGGGGAATTGGTTAAAACAATTATGTAGGTTTCAGTTATACTGACCTATATGTTACATTGTCTGTATATTGCATTGTGTGCCCACCACCCAAAGTCAAGTCTATTTCCATCACTATACACTCAATCCCCTCTACCTTTTAGTACCCCCAGCCCCCTTTCCCTATGGTAACCACCGTACCATTGTCTGTGTTTATGAGCATGTACATTTTCATTTAATGCCTCTACTTGAAGTCCCTCTTTTCACTGCAGCTCTCCAAGGTGTCCTTAAGCCCAGAGCTTCTCCATCATCTTCCCCAGAGAATAAGTGTTGGAGGGGAGGGAAAGGATAGGAGACGGCAGGAGGACCGAGGGGTAGCTGCATCCTTGTCTGGGCCGGAGAGGAGCCCTGGCCGTCTGAACTTTTAGTATACAATTTTTCAGCCAGTGCTCCATAATCAGATCCTTCCTGACACCTTACTGAAGTAGTCGGTGCTTCCACGGCTGAGCCTCTACTTACACAGACATATTGTCCTTTATATAATTCAAAATATAACAACATTCAAAATGAGATAATGTATTACTTAAGCACTTTATGCTTTGATTAATTCAGTTTCTTTACCTCATTTAATCCGCACAATAATGTGGTAACATAGAGGGGTAAATTAGGGCTGAAAGGGGCTGAATAACTTCCAGTTTTACGGTGGCAGGACAGAGCTTTGACTTTTTTCACCACTGTACTCAGAGTGGTGGGGCCGCTGCTTATTTAACTCAAACACCTAACAGAATATGATCACAACGGCCAACAATGAAGTGGCTCTGCATTGCCTCTAAAAGTAAGCTCATAGCTCTTGGAATAAACAAAACGTTAGGGGTGACAAGAGGAGGAACTGGAGAGAAGAATATTTTGTACTTCCTATTGACTCACCCAAAATAGGAGATTATGATGACAGTCAACTCACCCAGTTTTCCGGACATCTAGGTAAGAATTTTTGTCAAAACGTGTCTGGACTCAACAGTCACACTGGTCTAATATTGCTGTTTTCTCAACTGAGACTTAAAGAAGTAGTTATTAAGACTACTTTTTAAAAGAGTGCTCAGTTTTATTTCAACTTTATAATGCCACAGATTTATCCATGCTAATGAAAATCTTTTTTATACTGGCAATTTATTCAAAAAGTATTTACCTAAAAATGCTAAATCTGCCAATGATTATAATATCATCATAATTAAATTTCTCACTTAAAAAAATAGCCTCCCGTACCGGCTCCCCTTTCTTTCTTTTTTTTTTTTTTTTGTTGAAAGAAACTATTCTTTTTTTTTAAAGATTTTATTTATTTATTTTTAGACAGAAGGGAAGGGAAGAGAGGGAGAAAGAAAGGGAGAGAAACATTAATGTATGGTTGCCTGTCACGTGGCCCCCACTGGGGACCTGGCTTGCAACCCAGGCATGTGCCCTGACTGGCAATTGAACTGGCGACCCTTTGGTTCGCAGCCCGTCCTCAATCCACTGAGCTACACAAGCCAGGGCTTCACTCCCCTTTCTGATCCAACATTACTTTAAGACTTATTTTGGTTTATATTTTCAGACTACATCTACTATCAGCCAGATAAAAATAAAAGACCAAAAACCTCAAATGATGTCCAGACCATCTATTATATCTTATGAATACACTTTTATATGCTGACCTTTATTTCTAGTTGACAGAAAACTGTTTTGTGAACAAAAGCATCATTTACTGAAAATACTTTTTTTATCTACATAAAGTCTTACATAATAAGCCTTTAAAGTGATTACCTCGTGCCTTTAACATTAATGAAACAGAAAGTTTTTTCCTGATATAAAACAAAATGGTATTTATTTGGGATAAAGTAATGAAGCTATTTCACTCAGGAAATTACTAACTGGCTTCACTGGAAATGTATTCATGTTACAATGATCAGCTTTATTATAAATACTTTCTTAACATATCTACATGTTTAAAAAAGTCAACAACACAAGAATAAAATACTTATGATGAGCTATAAAAGAAATATGCAGAGTACAATATTGTGTTTCCTTTAAAGTATAATTCAGAAAGCACTTGTGGGTTTAAAATATAATTTCCCTAAAAATATCTTGTATTATGTGCATTCAGCAAGAAAAATATTATGACTATCTTTGAGATTTTGACATGTTCCTTCCAGTTTCTAAAAATATCTGCCAATAATATCCTAGTGCCTTCAAAGTCAGTGGTCACTGAGAGATTCCTCTCCCTTCCTATAACATTGCTGTTGCAGGCAAAAGTTTAACTGCCTTCCATTGTAAACATATTTTTTAAACATGAATTATAATGGCTTATAAAACGTGTCTGAAATAATAATAATAGGATTACAGTGAAAAGTTATATACCATTTCCCACAGAAACAACAATGAAATTAAAAGATCACTACAATTAAACGTGACCGAAGTTTGTCTTAAATTACAACACAGCAGTTTGGCAATGCATTTGTGTACAAAACAGAATAAAGAAACCAGACCTAAACTGCTGACGACAAGGAGAATACGTGCGATTCAGCTCATTGGGGACTCTCGGTTCCGGTCCCGGACGTAACCTTTGAGCACACTGGGCAAAAATTTACTCTGACATGATCAGCACTAAGGCTCTTTTATCTTAATATATATTTTTTGTAGCTTTAAAATAGTGGCCCAATTGGAAATTTTAAACAAGCTAAAAGTTCAACAGAGTTGTAAGTGCAATTTTAAGAGCTGATAAATTTTTTTAAAGCATTGAAACTATAATGATATACCCATTTTTAAGGGCCACTTAAAATAAATATTTAAATCAACAAACAGTAATGTTTATATGTTAATAGAAATATTTATATGAATAACCTTTTAAAAATATGTAAATATTTATATATAATAGGTATATCTATATTATACATCACATATATATTTTAAAATATGTGTATGAATATTTATATATTGAAATATTTCGGTATATAATATTTTAAAAATAATTTTATTTTACCAAAAATACTAGATATAAATTTTTGACCAAAGTACAGTGTTCTCTAGTATAATAAAAATCCACTAAAAACAAAATTCACTTAGCATTTTTAGGAAAAAAATGTCTTCATCATTATAACATGTGTATGTTGTTTTCCTAATTGAAAAATATAGTTTATAATTAAATAGAGATTCTATAAAAATTAGATATCAGATAACATATTTACATACCAATAGTTTAATGGTCTACTTCTTAGGTGCTTGACATCCTTATTCTTATTTAGCATCCTTTATAACACAATGATCTTCCAATATCTTTGATGTAAAAAAGCTGGTCAGATTTATTTTCTAAATACGATTTGCTTTAAGAACCATAAGGAATGGAATCTATTACTAAATGTATCAATCTACCCTGTAAAAATTAACCTTTCAGTCCTTTACTTTTTCCAGTTCATATTTTGATCTTTGATATGGACAAAATATCATCTGTTTTTAGTCATTCATGGTGACAAGTCTTCCTTTACTACTAGAGTGTAAATGCAGTGACCATTCATAGTGATTAATAGCACAGCTTTTGCAGCCAGACTCCCTGGGTTCAAATCCTAGTTTTGCCACTTAATAGTTGTATGGCTTTTAATCGATTTACTTAATCTCTTTGTGTCTTAGTTTTCTCAACTATAAAATGGGGATCATAATAATTCTTACTTTGTAGGGTTATGGAATGGATTAAATGTATTGATACCAGTCAGACATTTAGAACAGTATCCAAAGATGATAAAATCTTAAAAAATTCAAGTTATTGTGTATAAATATGAATATTTACTTCTATAATATTTTATTACCAAGACACTGACTCAACCAGCTAGGCAAAAATTCATCTTAATCAGTATCTCTAGGTTTCCTGATGGTTCTGTGTAGCTGTGTCTTGTTTATACAAGTGATGTCAGCCCTGTCTGACGTTTCTTTCAGTTCCTGGTCCCTGACAAAACTTTGCAGGGGGGCCCTGGCTGGAGTAGCTCAGTGGATTGAGCGTGGGCTGGGAACCAAAGGGTCCCGGTTCGATTCCCAGTCAGGGCACATGCCTGGGTTGTGGGCCAGGTCCCCAGAGAGGGCCATGTGAGAGGCAACCATACATTGCCGTTTCTCCCTCTCTTTCTCCCTCCCTTCTCCTCTCTCTAAAAAAAATAAATAAATAAAATCTTAAAAAAAACCCCAAAACTTTGCAGGGGGAGGTATGTTGTTATGAGCTGCATTCTGTCCCCACAAAAGGATGTACTGAAGTTCTAACCCCCAGTATCTCACAGCATTACCTTATTTGAAAATAGGGTCTTTGAGATTTAATGAGGTTAAGATGAGTTCATTTTGGAGGACCTTAATCCAATATGACTAGTGTCCTTACAAAAAGGGAAAATTTGAGGACAGAAACACGGAAAGAAGAAGATGTGAAGATGGCCGTGAGACTGGAGTGATGTATCTACAAGCAAAGGAATGCCAAGGATAGTTGGCAAACACTAGAAGCCAGGAAAGGCAAGGAAAGATTCTCTCCCAGAGCCTTTGGAGAGAACATGGTCCTGGGACACCTTGATTTCTACCTTCCAGCTTCCAGAACAATGAGACAATAAACTTTCATTGGTTAAAACCACCCAGCTTTTGGTATTTTGTTAGAGAAGCCCTAGGAAATGTGTACAAATATAATATAGATTTATCCTCTTTCTGATTACTTTTCCTGCTATCTAACTAAAAACTGAGGAAGCTACAGATGAATCATTTTTTTTCCTTGAGGATCATACACCTAAGAAATGAATACTTAATTTCTAGGTGTAAATAAACTGATAAAATTATTTTTAATCAGTGAATGAAAAAGTAGCTGATAGGTGACTTAACAATGTCACAACAAGGCACTTGGGCCTAATTTATTTATTTTTTCATTCCATATCTTCTTACCGATATACTTTTCAAGACAGTCTTTGTTAATATCTTTTTTTAACCACCAATGCTATTTTCTAAAATGATCAATTTTTATATTCTGATAGACAAGCACACCTTTTAATTAAACTGTCCTTAGCTCCCTGGGTGCCCACTACAGTCATACAAACACACAGTGGCATTTTAGCATAGAACTAACAGATCAGGTAGTGTAACTGCTTTATTTCTCAGGGGAGGAAATGGAGGTGAAGAGAGGTTTAAGTGACTTAGACTTTTTTTTTAAATTATTTTATTTGTAGACAGAGGGGAAGGGTAGGAGAAAGAGGAGAGAAACATTAATGTGTGCTTGCCTCTCGAGCGTCCCCTATCAGTGACCTGGCCCGCAACCCAGGTGTGTGCCCGACTGGGAATCGAACCAGCGATCCTTTGGTTCACAGGCTGGTGCTCAATCTTCTGAGCCACACCAGCCAGGGCCTAAGTGACTTAGACTTATGATGCACAGTCTAAAGGTTGTATTTATTACAGCCTTCCTTTCTGTATTGCATCACCAGGGATTTAAACACAATTTAAATCACACTTAAGCCCTGGCTGGTATAGCTCAGTGGATTGAGCACGGGCTGTGAACCAAAGGATCACTGGTTTGATTCCCAGTCAGGGCACATGCCTGGGTTGCAGGCCAGGTCCCCAGTGAGGACCATGTGAGAGGCAATCACACATTGATGTTTCTCCCCATCTCTTTCTCCCTCCATTCCCTTCTGTCTAAAAATAAATAAAAATAAAATCTTTAAAAAGAGAATTCTGATTAAAAAATTAAGGTGAATAACTGTATTTCAATAAAAATAAATAAATCACACTTAAAATATCAGATTTTATGGATCATTTTTATATCTTTTCATAGCTTGTAGCATAGTGGTCTACTAAAGAGTAAGTGATAACTGTTTATTGGGAAGAATGCTTATTTGCAAGTTATCTTGTATGTGGTTATATATATGATTTACCTTGTTATAGGCACAGCATCTTGCATCCAGTGCATGCAAAGCTTATACTGTTTTCTAAAGGCAGAAGCCTTCATTAGGGTTGTTAAGGCAGAAGCGTCGTTTCTAAATGAGGCATCAAGTAGAGACTGACCCAGAGTTTCAGAAGCACATAGACACTTTTAGTATGACCTCACTTCCTACCATAGCTGACTTTGGAAGTTTGGGGCGAGGAGGTCATGAGAAAGATTAACAAACCAAAACAAAGAATCTAAGAAAAACTACCAAGATTAAACAAAAGAGAAAAGGCATAACATCTTTAATCAATGACTTTGCTTAGAGCTGTTAGTCAATTCATAGCTCACAGATTCTCCCTGGCAGTTAATACTTTAATTAATATCTATTTATCTATAGTAATTAGAGATCTCTCTTCAAATAATATTATTAAATTTACTTTCTGCCAGAAATTGTGATAATCACTTTACAGATGTTGTCTTTTTTAATGCAACAAAACTATAAGAAACTATAATTATTATCTTTGTTTTACAGTGAAAATGAAGTTTAGAGAGTTTATAAACTTGCCTAATATTGAATTGCTAGCAAATTCTTGGGCCAAGACATAGACTTAGATCTATTTAACTCCAATGGGCATTTCCATTTATTACCTAATCATAGGATTGTTAGGATCCCGGCCTGGGCATCTTTCCGGTCTCCCTGCTGGTAAGTAACACATGGGTCCTCTTGCTGGTTAAACCCTTGGGTCAGCCTCTTCATTGGGGCTCAGCTCTCAGTATAATCCCTTCCCTTGCAGGCCCTGGAGGTTTGGTCTGCTTACTTTTCTTTTTCCAGCTATCACTACTGATTCTCCCTCCTATGATTCATCTTCTACAAGAATTCTGGAGTAGAATATTGATTCCCTCTTTTCCTTTTCCTCTTATTTCAAATAAAAAAACTTAAAAGTTTTAATAAGAATTTTATTAGCAACTTCAAGCTGTAATAGAATGTTAACAATTCTACTGTGCTTCACTAGTACATGGTTACTTTTGCTATTGTTAATTCTTGTTCATAATTATTTTTGCATATGTTCTAGGACACTTCTATGGCATGACTAAAATTTTAGTTTGTCTTATAATAGCAAGTCCTTAAAATTGCCCTTTCTGCAGCTTGCAACTGCCCTGATTTATCTTGCTATAGCTTATATGTGAAAAATAATAAAAGATACTGAAGATCACATATATCAAGATTTACAGTAAAAAAATAAACTAAAAGAGAGAGAACTGAATATTAGGGATTTCAGAAAAAGCTCTCCTAATATTAGCCAACCGTGCTTTTACTGAGGTTAATATTCATTGAGTTCTTAATGTTCTAAATACTTTCTATATAAAAAGTCATGATGATTACATTTTACTGATGGGGAAATTAAAGCACAGAGTCTGTCCATGGATGCTAGTTAAGTATTGGGCCCAAGGCTCAGACCCAGGTCTGTATGAATAGATGCATTAAGCAACTCTAGCAGATGTGGTATATAGGTCCAAATCATGGGTGTCAAGTAGAGAACAAATTTCATTTTTTATATTTTTTATTCTGCAATCCCCTTGACTCTTGCTTTGTCTTTGCAAATTATGCCTTTGAAAAAAATGGATCTCATTTTACTCAAAAAGTCTACAGTTAATAAAAAAAATGTATTGTAAATATGAATTTTAAAATTTACTTATTGTGAGGCTAGTTGGTTAGCTAATTCTTTTCAGATCCTTGGCTTAAATTAGTATATCTAAATTTAAACTCTAAAAAATTTATACCTGCCAGTTGTCTCCCGAAATTTTTGATAAACACAAGTACTTAACATATGTATGATAAAGCTTCAGTTACACCATCAAGTTTTTAGTCCTCTTCTTATAAACTTTACCGGGTGAAACCTTTTCAGCTAAATTTGTTTTGTAAATATTAAACTCTTAAAAGATATCAAGCATTCTGAATAAATTAACAATTTCTATAGAGATTTGTTTTCTTTATTATTATTATTAGTTTTTTAACTGTTGTTCAGGTACAGTTTTCTGCCTTTCCCCCCAGCCTTCCCCACCATGCCAGCCCTTCCCACCTCCTTCCCCAGTTCCCACCCTCCCTTGTTATTGTTTATGTGTCCTTTATAATTGTTCCTGTAAACCCTTCACCCTTTTCCCCCATTATTCCCTCGCCTCCCTCCTCTGGTCCCTGTCAGCCTGTTTTCAATTTCAATGTCTTTGGTTATATTTTCCTTGCTGTTTGTTTTGTTGATTAGGTTCCTGTTAAAGGTGAGATCATATGGTATTTGTCTTTCACCTCCTGGCTTATTTCACTTAGCATAATGCTCTCCAGTTCCATCCATGCTGTCGCAAAGCGTAGGAGCTCCTTCTTTCTTTCTGCTCTGTAGAATTCCATTGTGTAAATGTACCACAGTTTTTTGATCCATTCATTTACTGATGGGCACTTAGGTTGCTTCTAGCACTTGGCTATTGTAAATTGTACTGCTATGTACATTGGGGTACATAGAGTCTTTTGGATTGGTGTTTCAGGGTTCTTAGGATAAACTTGTAGCAGTGGAATTGCTGGGTCAAAAGGCAGTTCCATTTTTAGTTTTCTGAGGAAATTCCATACTGTTTTCCACAGCAGTAGCACCAGTCTGCAATCCCACCAACAGTGCACTAGGGTTCCCTTTTCTCTACAACAGCTTCAACACTTGTTGTTTGTTGCTTTGTTTATGATGGCCATTCTCAAAGGTGTGAAGTGGTATCTCATTGTGGTATTAATTTGCATCTCTCTGATGGCTAGCTATACTGAACATCTTTTCATATGTCGCTGGTCCCTCTGTGTGTCCTTGGAGAAGTGTCTGTTCAAGTCCTTTGCCCATTTTATAATTGGGTTGCTTGTCTTCTTAGAGTGGAGTCGTATGAGTTCTTTATATATTTTGGAGATCAAACCCTTGTCTGAAGTATCATTGGCAAATATGTTTTCCCTTACAGTTGGTTCTCTTTTCATTTTAATGCTGTTTTCTCTATCCATGTAGAAGCTTTTTATTTTGATGAGATCCCATTTGTTTATTCTTTCCTTTATGTCCCTTGCTCTAGGGAGACATATTGGTGAAAATATTGCTGTGTGGAATATCTGAGATTTTCCTGCCTATGTTTCCTCTAGGACTTTTATGGTGGCACAACTTATATTTTTTATCCACCTTGAATTTATATTTGTGTATGGTGTAAGTTGGCGATCAAGTTTCCTTTTTTTTGCATGTAGCTGTCCAGCTCTCCCAACATTATTTGTTGAAGAAGCTATTTTTGCTCTTTTTAATGCTGCCGCCTCCTTTGTCAAATATTAATTGACCATAGAGACTTGGGATTATTTATGGGCTCTCTGTTCTGTTCCATTGGTCCATGTGTCTGTTCTTATGCCAATACCAGGCTGTTTTGATTACAGTGGCCTTATAATACCGTTTGATATTAGGTATTCTGATCCCTCCTACTTTGCTCTTATTTCTCAAAATTGCTGCAGCTATTCAGGATTGTTTATGGTTCCATATAAATTTTTGAAGTGTTTGTTCTATATCTGTGAAATATGCCATTGGTACTTTAATAGGTATTGCATTGAATCTATAAGTTGCTTTGGGTAGTATGGCTATTTTGATGATGTTGATTCTTCCAATCCAGTGAGCATGGTACATGCTTCCATTTGTTTGTGTCTTCCTTCAATTCTTTCTTCAGTGTTGTGTAGTTTTCTGAGTACAGGTCTTTTACCTCCTTGGTGAGGTTTATTCCTAGGTATTTTATTTTCTTGTTGCTATATCAAATGGGAGTTTTTTTCCTGATTAGTGTTTCTGATATTTCATCATTGGTATACAAAAATGCCTTTGATTTCTGAATATTAACTTTGTATCCTGCTGTTTTGCCAAATTCATTTATTAGGTTGAACAGGTTTTTTTGTGGAGTCTATAGGATTTTCTATGCATACTATCATGGCATGTGCAAACAATGACAGTTTTGTTTCCTCTTTTAAAATTTGGATGCCTTCTATTTCCTTTTCTTGTCTGATTGCCATGGCTAGGACTTCCAATACCATATTGAATAGAAGTGGTAAAAGTGGACAACCTTGTCTTGTTTCTGATCTTAGTGGGAGAGTTTATAGTTTTTGCCCACTGAGTATGAGGTTGGCTGTAGGTCTCTCATAGATGGCCTTTATTATGTTGAGGAATGCTCCCTGTATTCCCACTTTGCTGAGTGTTCTATCATAAATAGGTGCTGTATATTATGAAATGCTTTTTCCGGATCTATTGATATGATCATGTTATTTTTATCTGCTTTTTGTTTGTATTTTATGTATTACATTTATTGATTTGCAAATATTGTGCCAACCTTGCATCCCTGGGATGAATCCCACTTGGTCATGGTGTATGACCTTTTTAATGTATTGCTGGATGTGGTTTGCCAATATTTGTTGAGGATTTTAGCATCTACATTCATTAGCGATATTAGCCTGAAGTTTTCTTTCTTTGTTGTGTCTTTATCTGGTTTTGGGATTAGGATGATGCTGGCTTCATAAAAAGAATCTTCCACCTTCTTGGAAAAAGAGTCTGTGAAGGATAGGGGTTAGCTCTTCCTTAAATGCTTTGTAGAATTCTCCTGTGAAACCATCTGGTCCAGGGCTTTTGTGTGTTGGGAGTTTTTTGATTACTGCTTCAATTTCGTCAGCTGTTATTGGTCAGTTCAGGCTTTCTGCTTCTTCTTCATTGAGTTTTTGAAGATTATATTTTTCTAGAAATTTGTCCATTTCATCTAGGTTTTCAAATTTCTTGGCATATAGTTCTTCATAGTTATTTTTTACAGTCCTTTGTATTTCAGTTGTAATCTCTTGTCTTTCATTTCTGAATGTGTTTATTTGGGTCCTCTCTCTTTTTTCTTGATGAGTCTGCTTAAAGGCTTGTCAATTTTGTTTATTTTTTCAAAGAACAAGCTCCTGGATTCATTGATCCTTAGAATTGTGCTTTTAGTTTCTATGTTATTTAATTCTGCTCTGATCTTGGTTATTTCCTTCCTTCTACTTTCTCTGGGCTGTCTTTGTTGTTTTTGAGTTCTTGTAGATGTAGGGTCAGGTTGTTTATTTGAAATGTTTCTATCTATTTTAGGTAGGCCTTTACCACTACGAACTTCCCTCTCAGGTCTGCCTTCTCTGTGTCCCATAAGTTTTGTGTTATTGTGAGCTCAGTTTCATTTATTTCCAGAAACTTTTTGATTTCTTCCTTGATTTCATTCTTGACCCATTCATTTTTGTAAATATATTTTATTGATTATGCTATTACAGTTGTCCCAATTTACCCTCTTTGTTTCCCTCTGCCCTGCAACCCCCTCCACATTTCCCCCTTTTAGTTCTTGTCCATGGGTCATACATATATGTTCTTTGGCTTCTACATTTCCAATACTATTCTTAACCTCCCCCTGTCTGTTTTCTACCTACCATTTATGCTTCTTATTCTCTGTAACTTTCCCCCCTCTCTCCCCCTTCCATTCCCCTGTTGATAACCCTCCATGTCTTATATAAATCCCTTTAACATTTCATATGATGAAGACTGGGTGATGATGAACTCCTTGAACTTGACCTTATCTGAGAAGCACTTTATCTGCCCTTCCATTCTAAATGAAAGTTTTGCTGGACAGAGTAATCTTGGATGTAGGTCTTTGCCTTTTACGATGTGGTATACTTCTTTCCAGGCCCTTCTTGCCTGTAAGGTCTCTTTTGAGAAATCAGCTGACAGTCTTATGGGAACTCCTTTGTAGGTAATTGTCATCTTTTCTCTTGCTGCTCCTAAGATTCTCTTCTTATTTTTAATCTTGGGTAATGTAATTATGATGTGTCTTGGTATGTTCCTCTTTGGGTCCAACTTCTTTGGGATTCTCTGAGCTTCCTGGACTTCCTGGAAGTCTATTTTCTTTGCCAGATTGGGGAAGTTCTCCTCCATTACTTGTTCACATAAGTTTTCAATTGGTTGCTCTTCCTCTTCTTCTTCTGGTACTCCTATAATTCAGATGTTGGAATGTTTAAAGATGTCCTTGAGGTTCCTAAGCCTCTCCTCAGTTTTTTGAATTCTTGTTTCTTCATTCTTTTCTGGTTGAATCTTTGTTTCTTCCTTCTGGTCTACACTGTTGATTTGAGTCCCAGTTTTCTTCCCATCACTATTGGTTCCCTGTACACTTCCCTTTATTTCACTTATCATAGTCTTCATTTTTTCATATAACTTGCGACCAAATTCGACCAATTCTGTGAGCATCCTGATTACCAGTGTTTTGTACTATGCTTCTGATAGGTTGGCTATCTCTTCATTGCTTATTTGTATTTTCTCTGGAGTTTTGATCTATTCTTTCATTTGGGCCATTTTTTTCCCCTCAGCACACCTGTTATGTGTAAGGGGCAGAGCCTTAGGTGTTCACTAGGGCGGGATAACCCACTTCGTTGTGTTGTGACACTGTCTTGGGGAAGGGGTCTGAGAGGGAACAATGGCACTTGCTCTGTTCTATGTTGGCTTTCAGTCACTTCCTCCACCGCCCACAAGCAAATTGGGCCCTTCTGTGCTGATTCCTGGTTGGGTAGGCTTGTGTACATTCTAGAACCCTATGGGTCTCTCCAACAAACTCTCCCGTGAGTCTGGGAGTTCCTCCTGCTGCCGCCTCAGCCCCCACAGGTGTTTTCAATCTGTGGTTTGACGCTTTATTTCCCCTCGCTGGGACACTAGGTTGTGTGCTCTGTCTTGCTCCCCAGCTGTTCGTTTATCTGTATTCGAATGTGGGACTGCCTACTCTACCAGCCTTGGCTCTGCTGGGTCTGGGTCCAGCCACTGTCTTGCCAGGGTCTGCCAGCCACAGGACTCATGGGCCAGCTACAGCGTTGCCCGCCCCACTCCACAAAGCGGGGTCCTTGCCAAGAGCCCTCTGTGCCCAGATCTGCCCTACCTACTGGTCTGGATGAACGTGTCTTCTTTAATTCCTTGGTTGTTGGACTTCCATACAGTTCAATTTTCTGTCAGTTCTGGTTGT
Source organism: Micronycteris hirsuta (assembly GCA_004026765.1). Taxonomy (NCBI): domain Eukaryota; kingdom Metazoa; phylum Chordata; class Mammalia; order Chiroptera; family Phyllostomidae; genus Micronycteris; species Micronycteris hirsuta. Next base: position 55,057 of record PVJI01000669.1, read on the forward strand.
TTTTTGTTTTTAAATTGTTGTTGTCCCTCTTTTGGCTGTGCAAGGAGGCACAGTGTGTCTACCTACGCCTCCATCTTGGACAGAAGCCTCCCATTCATTGTTTAATAGCATGCTATTCAATCTCCATGAGTTTGGGTGTTTTTGAGTTTTTTCCTTGAGGTTGGTTTCTTGTTTCATTCCTTTGCAGTCAGAGAAAATGCTTGACATGATCTCAGTTTTCTTGAATTTCTTGAGTCTTGTTTTGTGTCCTATCATGTGGTCTATCTTTGAAAATGTTCCATGTGCCTTTGAAAAGAATGTGTATGTAGCTCTTTGAGGTGAAAGTCTCTATATATATCAGTTAAGTCCATTTCATCTAGGGCATTGTTCAATGCCACAATATCTTTGTTGACATTTTGTTTCGAAGATCTATCCATTTTTGACAGTGGGGTATTGAAATCCCCTACTATAATTGTGTTGCTGTCAATATCTTTCTTGAAGCCCTCCAAGATTTTCTTTATGTATTTGGGTACTCCTATGTTGGGTGCATATATATTTACAATGTTTATCTCTTCTCGATGGATTCTTCCCTTGAGTATTATGAAGTGACCCTCTGGGTCTCTTTTTATGGCCCTTTTTCTGAAGTCTGTGTTGTCTGATATGAGTATTACTACCCCGGCTTTTTCCTCCTGTCCATTTGCTTGGAAAACTTGTTTCCAGCCCTTCACTTTCAGTCTGTGTAAGTCTTTTGTCCTTAGGTGGGTCTCTTGTAGGCAGCATATGTGTGGGTCATGCTTTCTTATCCATTTAGCTATTCTATATCTTTTGATTGGAGCACTTAATCTGTTTATGTTTAAGGTTATTATCGATCAGTACTTATTCATTGCCAGTTTTTCATACCTGTGTTCCTCCCTCTCTCACTCCTTTTCTTCCTTTTCTTAAAGAAGACCCTTTAGCATCTCTTGCAGAGCTGGTTGGGTGGAGGTACATTCTTTTAGACCTCTTTTGTCTGGGAAGCTCCTTATTTGTACTTCCATTTTAATTGAGAGCCTTGCTGGATAAAGCAGTCTTGGTTGCAGGCCTCTGGTTTTCATTACTTGGAATATTTCTTGCCATTCTCTTCTTGCTTGGAGTGATTCCATTGAGAAGTCAGCTGCTAACCTTATCGGGGCTCCCTTGTATGTTACTTCCTGTTTCTCCCTTGCTGCCTTTAGGATTCTCTCTTTGTCTTGGAATTTTGCCATTTTAATGATGATGTGTCTTGAAGTGGGTCTCTTTGGGTTCCTTTTGGTTGGGACTCTCTGTGTTTCCTGGATTTGTGTGACTTTTTCCCTCATCAAATTTAGGGAAGTTTTCCATCATTAGTTTTTCAAACAGGTTTTCTATCCCTTGCTCTTCTTCTCCTTCTGGTATCCCTATTATACAGATATTGTTATGTTTCATGTTGTCTTGCAGCTCCCTTACCACCTGTTTGTTCTTTCTAACTCTCTTTTCCTTTTCTTGCTCTGAGTGCTTTTTCTACCTTGTCTTCCAGCTCACTGATTTGATCTTCTGCTTCATCCAACCTGCTTGTAATTCCTTCTAGTGAGTTTTTTATTTCTGAGATTTTATCGTTCATTTTTTCCTGGTTTTTGCTTATATTTTCTATTTCCTTTTTCATGCTGATGTAGTTCTCACTCAGTTCCTTGTAGTCATCTGTGAGTTCCTTGACCATCTTTATAACCATTATTTTGAATTCTATATATGATAGTTTGGTTACCTCCATTTTGTTTAGCTCTTTTAGTGGGGAGTCTTCCATTCCTTTTGATTGCATGTTCTTTCTTTTGTCTCCCCATTTTAGGTGACTCTTTTTGTTTGTTTCTGCACTTTGTGATGTTTCGCTTTGCTAGCTGTCTTTGTAGGGTGAACTTCTATGGTAGGAATTCTATGGGATTCAGTGGTGTGGTCTCTTTGTTCTCATTGTCTGGATGCTCTAGCTTTTCCCTTTCTTTTGTTTGTGTGGGCTCTCTTGCTGTACTTGGGTTTTTACCTTGCTGTACTTCGGTTGTTCCTTTGTTGGTGGTTTCTCTCCCCCAGTGGCTATACTGATGTTCACAGCTCCCACCAATTCTTGTATGTGATCAGTGGCAGGGATAGTGGGAGAGAATTTTATAGGTTTGAAAGTACCAGCAAGTAAAGAAAAGATAGGAGATTCTTTGGATAAGTATAGTGTTAACTGTGATATTTCACCCAACTAGCCACTTTTATAAAAGGTGAAAGAGAGATAAGACTCTTGTTAGAGGGGAGGATGATTGTGAGTTGAATCCAAACTCACCACTTAGCACTTGTGCAAAGTTAGATGATGAGATATAGTGAGAGTAAAGGATAGAAAGTAGCATACTGTGAGAGAGAATAGAGTTAACCACAACAATAATAATGCTCAGGATTAAAGTTAAATGGGCTAAAATCAGGGAGAGTTGCTGTGTAGTATGTAAAATTGTATGGAACAACAATTATTTACAATAGTACTGGAATAACAATAATATGACAAGAAATATATGATTTCAGTAACCAGAATAGAAAGTACCCCATCAAGAGTTGTGTGTTATTGGAACATGGGTGAAGTGAAAGAAGGAAAATTAAAATATAATATAGGGAGAATAAGGAAAGCCAGTCAAACAATGTAATTAAACAGAGAAATAAAACGAGGAAAACTAAACATAAGGAAGAGAAATAAAAAAAAAACTAATAAAATGAAAAGGGAAAAAATACACATAATAAAATGCCAGCTCTATGGGATAACAAAGTGACATTTGCCTCAGTTTCTCAGTTTTTGGGGTTAGCCTTGTTCTCCCCCTTTGGATCTGTCTCTGGACCCTTTGTAACTCCACAACTTATTTTCTCACTTGGGGGAAGAAAAAAAAGGAAAAAAAGAAAGAGAAACAAAAAAGAGAGAGAAAAAAATAATAAGCCTCCTGCTGACTTTAAACCTGTTCGGTGAGTTCTCCTGGTCTTCCTAGATGCCACAGGAAGAGTGGGGCTGGGCTTCGCTTTTCTCCCTTCCTACGGTTTTGAGAGGATGGGGGCCAGGCCTGGGCTGCAATATTCACAGTTTCCCAGCCTCTGGCCCAGGTCCTCCGTGAGCTGCCAGGCTCAAATCAGCCACTCAGCTGCGCAGTGCGTGAGTCGATCTCAGGCCCGCGGTTCCACTCAGACACTCTGCCTCTGGGCCGGTGCAGCTCAAATCACCCTTGGGCAGCTGCTGCTCAAGGGTTCTTTACAAAGCAGCTGCCTGCCATTCTTAACAAGCGTATAGCTTTTCACACAGCCCAACTTTCCAACCAGTCCGGAGACTATCAGAGTCAGGGTACCATGGAGCCCAACTCCTCCCTTCTCCAGGTGTTGCCCGGTACCCCAATTTCTCTGGTGCCTCCGGCATCCACAGTCCCAGTAGATGTGTACCGTCTCTGTGTGTCTCCCACTTGGTCTCTATTCCCCCCAGTGCCTTCCAGCATCCAGATCCCTCCTGGTTCTGGGCTGTCCTCCCTGCTCTGCTAGGGGAGGGAGCTGGTGATCTAACTCTTCTTCCCTTATCCTGTGGCAGGCACCGATTGGGGTGGGGGGGGGGGCGCGCACAGCGGCCCAGGATCCTGCGCAGATCCCAGGGACCTTACCATCCCAGCGCAATTTCCTCACCGTCTGTTTTTCAATGTCCTCTGCAATTTTTTGCCTCCAAACTTCGTATAAGCTGAGATTCCGTTGGCTGTTTCCTCTGTTCCTCAGAAGATGGGCTAGGTGTTCCAGCTGGGCACAGGGAGAACTGGGCTCTGCTCCCACCTACCTGGCTGCCCTCTCCTCCCCTCTCTCTCTGTTTTCTCTTTTTGAGGAAAAGAGCAAAATGTCCTTTCCCCTTTCCCCCGAACTGGCATTGGCTTTCCATTCAATACTTTAATACAGGTTTGTTTGTAAACTGTGCCTCACTATCTTGACAGAATGGCTCTATAATCTCAGGAAAACTTTTTCTAAGGAGAAACTAAAATAAAGATTACTTATCAACAATAAATAGCATGTTTATTTTATAGAAAAAATACATTGTACTGCATAAAATGTCTTCCCACTCAAATTTATAAACTTCCTTGAAAAACTCATGCTTTGGCCAGGTGGTTCAGCTGATTAGAGCGTCATCCCGATATGCCAAGGTTTTGGTTTGATCCCTGGCCAGGGCACACACAAGAATCAAGTGATGAATGCATAAATAAGTGGAATAAGTGGAACAACAAATTGATGCTTCTCTCTCTCTCAAATCAATCAATTAAAAAAAAAATTAAAAAAGAGCCCTGACTGGAGTGGCTCAGTGGGTTGGGCATCCTCCTGCAAACTGAAATGTCACCAGTTTGATTTCCACTCAAGGGCACATGCCTAGGCCGCAAGCCAGGTCCCTGGTTATTAAAAACAGCAAAAAAAAAAAAAAAAAAAAAAAAAAAAAAAAAAAAAAAAAAAAAAAAAAAAAAAAAAAAAAAGAAAAAAGAAAAAAGAAAAAGAAATCAATGATGCTCTGAACTCTAAGGCCATTTTTTTTTTAAAGAAAAGATTATCTTATCAAAATCCGTTGTTGATGAGATTATTTTCCTCTATATATTTAGTCAGTTCAAGTTTAAAAGCTGACTTTCAGAGAGAAGAAGCTGATAAAGCTGTGTCTGTGGCATTTTTAAAAGACTCAAAATCGTAATATAGGTTACTCTGTGTAGTGTTTACACTCTGGCAAACATCCTGCACTGTGCTGACCACATTTCAAGTTCATAGTAACCACTGTTGCAGAAAATTCTACTGGATAGCACTGATCCAAAGGGTCAAAAGTGGGAGTAAACATTTCAATTGTTAGATAGATTTCAATAACCTTTCAGGTATTTCGTAACATATAAAAGTGACTATGAGTTATTTTTCCCAAGCATGGAACATTTAGAGGAGATAAAAATAACATAAATTGACTCAACAAAAGTTTAATAAAACTCACCACTGTGCTTGGCACTAGTTAGGCAAAGCAGAATAAAGTGTAATTTTTGACCTCAAGACAATTACAGTCTTATGGATGGGTTGGACAGACATCTAACTGGCATATGATGTGGTTTTGTTATAATGATATTATATACTAAACAAAGAAGACATTAGCTCTGTTTGGAGGAATTAAGGGAAACCTCACATAGCAGATGATACCTGAGCTACTACATTAACAAAGCTATTTTTTAAGGATGTGTGGTGGGAAGATGAAATAAAAGGCTGAGTTTTTTTTTTTTTTTTTTTAAGATTTCATTCATTTATTTATTTTTAGAGAGAGGGGAAGGGAGGGAGAAAGAGAGGGAGAGAAACATCAATGTGTGGTTGCTTCTAGTACTCCCCGAGCTGGGGACCTGGCCAGTAACCCAGGCATGTGCCCTGACTGGGAATTCAACCAGCGACCCTTTGGTTTGCAACCAGGCACTCAATCCACTGAGCTACACCAGCCAACACGTAAAAGGCTGAGTCTTTTTTAAAAAATAACACTTTTGGAGTGCCGGTGGCAGGCGGCGGGCGGCGGGCCAGGACTCCCCAGGCAGACGGCACGGCGCGGACCCCGCCTCCTGCCGCTGCCCTCCGGGGTGGCCCAGCTGCTGCCGGCGCTCTTCTATGGGATCTGCTCCTTCCTCATCGTGCTGGTCAACAAGGTGCTACTGACAACCTACGGGTGAGTTTCCCATCAACAATTGTTCTTGGACTTGGTCAGTCGGCAGCTACCATAATGATACTGTATGTTTCCAAGCTAAATAAAATAATTCACTTCCCTGATTTTGACAAGAAAATTCCTTAAAAGCTGTTTCCCGTGCCTCTTCTCTACGTTGGAAACCACATAAGTGGACTATCAAGCAAGTAGATTAAGCTTGCCCTTGTTCACTGTGCTCAGGAAATTTACCATTCCATTCACTTTTCTCCTGGAGACCATCATACTTGGGAAACACTGTTCCTCGAACATCATTGTCAGTGTCTTTGCCATCGTGTTCGGTGCTGTCATAGCAGATGGTTCCGACCTTGCCTTTAACCTGGAAGGCTGTATTTTTGTATTCCTGAATGATAGCTTTACGGCAGCGAATGGAGTTTATACCAAACAGAAAATGGACCCAAAGGAGCTAGGGAAGTATGGAGTGCTGTTTTACAATGCCTGCTTCATGATCATCCTGACCCTCATCCTTAGCGTCTCCATGGGAGACCTCCGACAGAGCCAGAGGAAGGGAGAGAGCAAGAGAGAAACATCGATGTGAGAAACACCAATTGGTTGCTTCCTCCGCATGCCCCAACCATGGATGGAACCTGCCACCTAGATATGTGCCCTGACTGGGGATCCAAAGTGAAGTTTTGAACTGTCTGTGAGGTAGCCCTAACAGCTTGTCTCATTTCATTATCATAGAAATGAAGTTTTCTTTTAAAGTCACTGGAATGTATCTATTCTGAAATCCTTGTGTTTTAGAGCTGTTTCAGATATATTCTTATTTCTAGAAATAGAAATCTAGACACTCCTAGCAACCCTTTGAACGCCTGACTGGAACTAAAAGCACATTTCCCCATCGGAACAAGGACACGAACAGTGTGGTGACCAGAAACTTAATTTTAGGCGCCCATGAGCGAAGTAGACTCCACAGTATGTATGTGTTATATGTGGTTGTGCTCTCTTGTTAGTCCGTGCCATGTCTACTGGCTGTTAGGCCAGCCAAAAGAACCTTGAGGGTAAAGGAAAGTTTGTGCCCCGCACTCCCCACAATTGATTCGGGACAGACTTCTTCCAATCACTTTTGACCGTGGCTGCCTCCATGTTAGGTTGTTAAATAGATGCAATGAAGAAGCAAGTAATTTTACATAGGTGTGTTAGTCTGCAATACAAAATTGCATTTGACTTGCCAAGTTTGGTTTGCTTTTGCCAGAACTTGATTGATGCATTAAATGAAATGTTAACTTCTCTTGTTAGTGGAAGGAGCACCGTGATGAGTTAGTTTTCCTGGTTGACAGCGGAGGGTCAGAGCTTGTGTTGGGAGTCGGTGCGAGTCACTGCCCCGGGGGTCCACTCCTGGGCCTCGGATTTACATGGTTGGTAGGTCTAATAGCGCCTCGATTCTATCTCTGAGTTAGTGCTTGTTAACAGATTAGGCCTCTGGAAACCATTCAGTGGGTGAACTAAAGTCATTTGAATCATTGAATTGTTGAATCAAAGTACACTTATTTTTTTATTAAAAATTTATTTAAAACTTCAATGACAGTTGACATACATGTTGTATTACTTCTAGGTGTACAAGATAGTGATTAGACGTTTATATAACTTAAGAAGTGATCACCTTGACAAGGCTAGTACCCGTCCACCTGACACCATACATAGTCATTACAATATTACTGACTGTATTCCTTATGCTGTACTTTACGTTCCCGTGACTGTTTCTATAACCAGTAATTTGTCAAAGTACATTTAGTGTATTACAGTTGATGGACAGGGGTAAATATGACTTTTTTTCTGATTAAAAATCCATAAATGCAAAATGAAAATGATTTATATGCCTACATATGTTTACAGCAATAAGAAGTCTAAAGGAAGAAGTACTTTTACTATTATTCGTCTTGAATTATTTTGTTTTAAAAAAATGTCATACTGCATTAAAAAAAGAATAACACTTTTATGATGAAGGTAGTAAATGTTATAAAAACTTCAGACAGTACATAAAGATATAAAGAATTGTTTGATACTTACACGTAATCCTAAAACCTAGAAATACTGTGTATGCATATAATTAGTCTGGTTTTATTTCACATTACTTTATATTCATGTTACTTTACATTAATTTATTTATTTCTATTGTTTATTCTATTACAGTTGTCCTATTTTTTTCCTTTCTTGCCCCCTCCACCCAACCCCCTCCTACAGTCAATCCCCTCTCTATTGTCCATGGGTTATTCATACAAGTTCTTTGACTAATCCCTTCCCCTTCCTTCCACCATTTCTCACTCCCTCCTCGCCTCCTACAGCTGTCAGTCTGCTCCATGTCTCCATGTCTCCATGTCTCCATGTCTCTGGTCCTATTTTTCTCATTAGTTAATTTTGTTCATGAGATTCCAGTTGTAAGTCAGGTCATATAGTACTTTTTTTTTCGCCGACTGGCTTATTTCAGTTAGTGTAATATTCTCCAGTTCTATCCATGCCGTCATGAAAAGTAGGTACCACCTCTTTCTACTGTGTGGTATTCCACTGTGTAAATGTACCATAGATTTTTGATCCACTCATTTACGGATGGGCGCTTCAGCTGTTTCCAGCACTTGGCTATTGTAAATTGTGCTGCTATGAACATAGGGGTGCATAGGTTTTCTTGAATTAGTGTTTCAAGATTCTTAGGGTAAAATCCCAGCAGTGGAATCACTGGCTCGAAAGGCAGTCCCATCTTCAGTTTTTTGGGGAAATTCCGTACTGTTTTCCACAGTGGCTGCAACAGTCTGCATTCCCACCAACAGTGTACTGGCTTCCCTTTTCTCCACCCTCTTGCCAGCACTTGTTTGTTGTTGATTTATTGATAGCCATTCTGACAGGTGAGGTGATACCTTATTGTGGTTTTAATAATTTGCATCTCTCTGATGGCTAGTGATGTTGAGCATCCTTTCATATGACTATGGGCCGTCTGTATGTCCTCCTTGGAGAAGTGTCTGTTTAGGTCCTTTCCCCAATTTTTAACTGGATTGCTTGTCCTCCTGGTGTTGAGATGTATGTGTGAGTTCTTTATACATTTTGGAGACTAAACCCTTGTCCAATGTATCATTGGCAAATATGTTATCCCATGTAGTCAGTTCCCTTTTCATTTTGATTATGGTTTCTTTAGCTGTGCAGAAGCTTTTTAATTTGATGCAGTCCCATTTGTTTATTTTTTCCTTTATTTCCCTTGCCCTAGGACATATATCAGCAAACATATTCCTACATGGGATATCTGAAATTTTACTGCCTATGTTTTCTGCTAGGACTTTTATGGTATCATGACTTATATTTAAGTCCTTTATCCATTTTTGAGTTTATTTTGCTGTGCGGTGTAAGATAGTGATATAGTTTTATTTTTTGATATATAACAGTCCAGTTATCCCAATAGAAGAGACTGTTTTTACTCCATTGTGTGCTTGTACCCCATTTGTCAAATATTAATTGACCATAGAGTCTTGGGTTTATTTCTGAGCTCACTATTCTGTTCCATTGATCTAAGTGTCTGTTCTTATGCCAGTACCAGACTATCTTAATTACAGTTGCCTTATAGTATGGTTTAATATTAGGTATTGTGATTCCTCCTACTTTATTCTTCTTTCTCAGGATTGCTGAGGCTATTCGGAGTCTTTTTGGGTTCCATATAAATTTTTGGAATATTTGTTCTATATCTGTGAAATATGCCATTGGTATTTTAATAGGGATTGCTTTGAATCTATAGATTGCTTTGGGTAGTATGGACATTTTAATGATGTTAATTCTTCCAATTCATGAACACAATATATGCTTCCATTTATTCGTATATTCCTCAATTTCTTTCTTCAGTGTTCTGTAATTTACTGAGTATAGGTCTTTTATATCCTTGGTTAAATTTATTCCTAGGTACTTTATTTTTCTTGTTGCTATGGTAAATGGGATTTTTTCCCTTAGTTTCTCTTTCTGATAATTCATTGTTGGTGTACAAGAATGCCATTGATTTCTAAATATTGACTTTGTATCCTGCTACTTTGCTGAATTCACTTACTAGGTCATATTGTTTTTGGTGGAGACTATAGGGTTTTCTATGTATACTATCATGTCATCTGTGAATAATGACAGTTTTACTTCTTCCTTCCAAATTTGGATGCCTTTTATTTATTTTTCTCTCGTCTAATCACTGTGGCTAGGACTTCCAGTACTGTGTTGTATAGGAGTGGTAAGAGTGGACACCCTTGTCTTGTTCCTGATCTTAAGGAAAATGCTTTTAGTTTTTGCCCATTAAGTATGATGTTAGCAGTAGGTTTCTCATACATGGCCTTTATTACGTTGAGGTGTGCTCCCTCTACTCCCACTTTGCTGAGTGTTTTTATCATAAATGGGTACAAGATTTTATCAAATGCTTTTCCAGCCTCTATTGATATGATCTTGTGATTTTTGTTTCCGTCTTTCCTGATATCTGTATAAGTAAGTTTGGAACTGACCCTGAGGCAGTACACCTCACCAACCTTCCAAAGCATGCCCTTGGAAATATATATCTACTGAATACTATTCTAAATATATATACCAAATTTATGGATATAACTTGGCCAGTGTATATTTTGGCGGCGGGGGAGGGAGGTGTGGAAATGCTGGACTAACAACAGGAACTGCTATAACACACAAGATGATAGGCGTGGAGTGATTCCACGGTGACAAGCCTGAGAACCCCTAAGCTACTGCCGCCAGGCCGTGATTAATGTTGTAACATGGGGAATGTCTCACGGCTGCAGGATGGGTGGCTTTATCCTCAGCGTGACTCGTCTAGGTTTTTTAATGCCCCTCCCAATACCACAGCTTGCAGAGAGGGCTGAATGCTCAAGAGCATGCTGAACTAGGAGAATAAAAGAACGGAAGGCTCAGGCTGAGAACACTGAGGATTTCTGCCTCTGGACACCTTCCAGCGTGGATGTTGTGGGGCAGGTCCAGCGGGGCTCATGGGGAATCCTGGTCTGGGGATGAGGGGTGCAGACAGGGTCAGAACAGAGACTGCCCTTTAACTATGCTGGTTCATTCCATCCTTAAGCAAGAAGCTTTAGAAAGTAATTACAGAGACACTGTAATATATTATACATAAATATGTACAAGTCAGTCAGGTTTTAATTAGAGAAGCTAAACCATTAGGATATGAATCTGTAACAATCAATGATTTGCTATAGGGATTTGATGTGATGCAATTGTGGGAGCTGGTAGAACAGTGTGTGGAAAGCTGTCATCCTCGTGCCTGATGCTGGAGTTTAAAGCCCGCAGGGTGGGCGGCGGGAAGAGAAGACGGACGGTGAGTGAGGGCGGGCAAGAACAAGATGGGCCCGTAAGCACGAGCCGGAGCCCACCAAGAGAGACTGAAACCCATGTCAGTTCTGTGTCTGTCCTTGACCGTATGGGTGTCTTGCAGAAGCTGGGGCCCTTTGTCATGTAACGTAATACATAATCAGACTCAAGATTTGGAGGAGCTGACAGAAGGTCCTGGGGAAGACGGAGCAGTGACAGGTCTGGCTGCTGCCTCACAGCAGTGAGGAGAGAAAGCAGATAAGTGACAACGTGTGTGAGCTACCGAACGACTGCCACTTCACCACCACTCTCTAAATCTCACATGAGAATCTGTCTTGGGGCTCACCTAACCAGAAACGCATGGCAAAGAGAGTTCTGGAAAAGGGACGTCTGCCTAGCCAAGTGGACACATTGCAAAACCACCATAGTCTCACTGTGAAGTAGTGTTTCCTCACATGCAACAGATTTTTGTTAACTTCATAGAGCCAGGCGGTAAAACAACCAGTGACAGCTTTATGTATTTATAGAGGGAGATACTTTTCTCTCTATATAATGTAATGGGGTGGGTTCTGACTAGTCTGGATAAGGGCCTATTATCCCAAGTGGGCAAAACCTCTTAGAATTTTGTCTGGGTAAGGAAAGGCCTCTGTAATGAACTTGCACATCGACTCGACTACTTACTCCCTTCTTGGAAGTTAAAATCACAAACCAGATGTAGATTTCTTCATAAGTATGTAAAAATTAACTAGGGAGACAAAAAAATCACTAAATAAAGTTCTTAAATATGTATCGATGTGTTCCCATGAGGTTGATAAACTCCTCTATGCATGAAAATAAATATGCACATAAATAGATCTTACTAAACCCAAACTAAATGTATCCCTTACTCAACTTCTGCTTGGCAGCATCTCAAAATGCCTAAGTACTCTGAAAGTAATGAACCTGAGTCAAGCAGGAATTGAAAGAGACATGATCTTAACTGATTGTGGTTTAATTCTCTTAGTTTGCAAATTTTACAAAACCATTTAAACATATGAAACCATTGCAAAGTCCCCTTGAAGCCATGAAAGTGGTGGACACAGAAACGGAAACTTTTGAAGGTGTAGGGTAGATCTTTCTCTGGGTCACGCTTCATTATGATCGACTCTGAGGTCCCTGAGATCACCACTCATACTGCTCAGCAGAGTTGTGAGCACATATTCATCTCTTATTAAATGTTTGCTGAAGGAAGAATAAAATAAAGGGGGAGGGGAGAGTGGGGGAGAGAGAGGGGAGGAGGGGAAGAAGAAAAGGGAGGAGGGAAGAAAGAAGAAGGAAGAAAGATAGGAAAGAAAAGAAAAAAAAGAGGAAAGGAAGAAGAGAAAGAGAGGGAGGTGAAGAAGAGAAATGTGCATGGTCACCGAATCAATGCAAAACACATCCCGGACTAGAATCTGGGTGATCTCATCCATTCCTTAAGAAATCAAATAAAACTACACATGTATTTGTAGACCTATATTTGGTAATCCATGATTATAAAAATATTAGAAATACCCTGCGTCAGATAAATGTTCATTACAGTATAGTGTAAAAAGGAAGTATTTGTGAGAAAAAAATTAGTGTTTTGTTCTTTAAAAATACCTTAATCAGTGGACACTTCTATGGATTTAAAGGGTTCTGAAGATTATTTTTGAAACTTTGATGTCCAATATTTGCTTTTCCAGTGACCAGAATGTGAACAACATTACGTGTTAGGAATGACTAATTTATATACAGTCTCCGCATACCCAGGGCCCATGGCTAGAACTCAGGTGGTCCATAACCTGAAAAAATGAATAACAGTTTCCCGCCCCCCCCCAACTTCTAGCTGCAATTTGGCATTTCCTTCAACTATAAATATGGCAACAAACCACATGGCATTAGCCTGTGGCACCCATTTTTGTTCGAAATTACTGGCGTCACCAGTATCTCAAAACATGTTTATACTATTTACTAATTCAAGACCATAGTAGTTATTAGGCTTTCCAGTAGATTTTTTTAATGTGTTAATTAGGAAGCACACATATTAGTCTATTACACATTCGTCATTTTAAATGATTTTTTGGTCATTGTATTTGATGACTGTATCTCAGTACAATTATCCTTCCTAGTCCTGGTATTTTATTTTATGCATTTAAAAAACATTATGAAAAGCAACCCATAGGTTGCCAAAGAGTTCCACGGGCACAAAAAGGATTACAAAACCCTGTCTTCTGCAAGGACAAAATGTCTCCCTTCACCGCAGTCTTTTTTCCTGATTAGTATTCTGGAGGTGCTAATGGAAAATAACGGTGCTTACAAGCATAGTACACTAGATGGCAGCACATCATAGTTTAATTTCCCCAGATCAAACTCCCTCCCCGTTTCTGGCCATATCTGGATGCTAAGTGTAAATTTTAAGATAATTAGAATGTAATGAATTTTCAAAAATAGCCGTGGATGCTTTTCAGCTTTCTAGTTTACATTAGTATGCTCTTTCGTGTGTGTGTGCGGTATACAGCACACATAAAAGTTTCTCAGTTTGAGAAACAGAACAAGAAATTAAGTTAAATGACTTAGAACTTTCTCTAAATATCTCTCCTAAAAATAAACAAACAAACCAAAAACAAAAAAAAGAAACTCCCCCAAACAAGCCAGCCATGTGAAGAAAGACTTTTTTCCTACTGCAGGCAACGTGGTCTCATTTACTCAGATATGACCTATGTGCCCAAAGGGTAATTGAGGAATTGTGTAAAACTTTTCTACTGACATACTCCATTTATAATCACAGGGTATCTCTAATTTAAATTTTTCATTTTTTTACGTGAAAAAAAAAAAAAAAGGATGGGAGGTGGAAGTGACAAGACAGTGGAGTCAAATGCAAAATGGCTGTGATTCCTCATTTCTCCCATGAGGAGGCTGAGTCTGTTTCTCCAACTCTCGAATATGAATTGTGATTGTGGCTTGCTTTAGCCAGTGCAGTGTGACAGAAGTGACGGTGTCCTGCTTCCAAGCCTAAGCTTGAAGCCACCTTGAGTGTTTCCTTTCGCGGTCTGCTTCCAGCTTTAGAAACTGGGCTCTTTCGCATCTGCACCTCATCAGAGAACTTGCCCAGGCCAGTCTGCTGGAGGGATCTGAGAGACATGAAGGATGAGACCTGGGGAGCACAGCCAGACAGATCCTAGACAAGTGAGCCCAACCAACAGTCAGTCTACTCCCAGACGAACATAGAGGCCACTGAGGCAGGAGAAGCATGCAACCTAAGCCTCTGAGCTGGGCCTGACTCCTGTTGTATGAGCAACAAATGCTACTATTTGTGCCCATTGAGTGATGGGGTAGTGTTTTATGCAGCACTGTTTGCAAAATAGATAATTTTTACAAACCGTTCTTTGTTACTAACCACACACAAACTCTTGATCAGTCTTGGTGATGGCTTTTCACAAAATGTAGAAGCTGTGAAGTACAATACCTGTCATCACCGCTGACATCGTCCATTGCGTAAGATACGTTGGCTTGTCGGACGTTTACTTAACGTTTCTAGCAAATCCAGAAACTTAGTAGATCTAGTTTTGACTTTAGATATATGAAGGGAGGGTAAAAGGAGAAATTGAATATGGGTATGTGGAGGAATGTGTTGTAGACAGATGTTTATGTTTCCCCCAAATTCCTATGTTGGAGCCCCAGTCCCCTGTGCGGGCTCTATTTGGAGGGGGGTCTCCAAAGAAGTAATTCAGGATAAACAGGGTCATAAGGGTGGGCCCTGACGGGATTGGTGTCCTTGTAAGAAGAAACACCAATGTACGCAGTTGCACTTGCTTTTGACTGACCTCCCCGTCCCGCCACCAGCCTCAACCGACACACACCAAAGGGATCATGTGACTCACAGCAAGGTGGTAGCTACCTGGCCAAGAGAAGAGGCCTCAGAGTAAAATCTACCTTTCTGGCACCTTGATCTTGGACTTCTCAGCCTCCAGAACTGTGAGAAGTAAATATTTATTATTTAAGAACACAGTCAATGAAATTTTGTTATAGCAGCTCAAATTGACTAGTGCAAAACAGAAAGGCAAAATAAAGAAAAAATAATAATAAGTAACAACGATCATTTTCCTGCATTCTAAGAACTTAACAAATATAATTTCATTTACTCCCCACACCAGCCTAGTGAGGTAGATCCTATTACTAGCAAACTTATTTTACTTACAGATGAGAAAAACTAAAAAAAAGGATAAGTCCATGACCAAGATCTCATGGCTAGTAAGTGGCGAGGTTGGAATTTGAATCAAAGATGTTTCTATTAAGTTGTGCTCTTAACTGCCGCTTGATACTGCTAAGAAGAAACGAGCAGGGGCAGACGAAGGCAGGGAGAGAAGAGGCAGAAGAGGATTTGCAGCATGAGCTCAGTGCTGCAGCAGAACCGCTGTCACCTCTCAGGGCAGCTTTGCCTGTCCGAGAGGGTTCATGCCCGAGGGACACCTCTCCAAGCTCGTGGGTCCCTGAAGGTCCAACTCAGGGTGAGATCTTGGCTATGGAGATCTGAAAGGACTTTTCAATATGTTTTCCATTCTTTCTTTAATCATTTTCACAGGCTGAATTGCTAAACCTTTTCAGGACGGTTGAGCTCTCCCTTCCTCCCACCCTGAGAGCTGGCTTTGCGTAGAAACACGATCATGACTTCATACTAACTGCTGTGTGGTCTGGTACATGGGACACTGTCACGTATGGGATGCTGTTCTGTTGAAGATAAAAACAGGCAGCCTTTACTATAATAAAACAATTCTATGTACTTGTAGACATGAATAAGAAGATACTGAAAAGTATTGCTACATACTGCATACATACAGGATGAATTTACAAATTGTTCATGTTATTAATTTTGCCTACAAAGTGGGGGATTAACTTGATGATGACTAGGTCTCCCATAATTGACTAAATAGAACATCTGAACTATGAAAAAGAGTTTTCCTCAGGCTTCTTCCTGGTCAGAGAATGAATTTCTACTGTCTTTTTACCAGCAAGAAGGCATTATGAAATCGTACAACACTGTGACTAGCTGAAGAAGAGAAGACTCACTGAGTGAATTAGCCCCCACCCCCAAGTACCCCACAACTCCAGAGCACACAGAAGAGAAACAAGACAATTTTCATTCTCTTTGAGATGCGTGAAGAAGGTCTAAAAATTGAGAGCCATTGTGCCTGGCAGGGGACCCTATTTTTAGGGAGTGGATGATGTTGTGAGGCTTCAGAGTGACTTGATCATATGGCAGAGTTTTAGCTGATCAACAGCACCAGCATGGGCCAAGGGCAAGAGTGAGGTGGGTGCAACACCAGAGTGGGGAGACCATGAACTGACTGTATAAGATAATAATTTCCTTTAGTTATACCAGTCTCAGATGCCTCAGCAGCTGATGCAGTCAGGACAGGGAACACCCTAAGATGAGGCTGGACCAGCTGCAGCTTAGAGAAGGCCAGTAGAGATGACAGGCTAATGCACAGATCAAAGGTGTGCCCTCACCCCCATTTCGAGACATTATGTAAGCTTCTTTTTGGATCCAGACCTGCTTCCGGGGAGAATGAGAGCAGAGGAGGATGCATAAGGGGGCCTCCTGTCCAGAAATGAAGTTTGGAGTTTGAATGGACTAACAATTCTCAAGAGTCTAGAATTTGTGCAGAAAGTAATTATATTACTTTTAATTGCTAGTGTCAACCTCTCATTTCCTGCATTCTCTCCCCACATCCAGCCAGGTGAAATAAGGAATGCACAAGCAAACTCTGGGCTTAGTTACAGACTAGAGAGATTTCTGCCCTATGAGTTGTGACTATAAAAAAGAATCAACAAATGAAGCTCCTGTATGTCCAAAACAAGCTACTTTCCACCAAGGCCTCGGTGGGCTGCGCATTAGAACGATGTGCGTGTGCTGCAGCACTTCCCTGCAGTCACAGACTCTCTTAGATACCCGCTCACGCTGCATCAACAGAGGTTATTGTTTAAGAACACAGTTGATGAAATTTTGTTATAGCAGCCCAAATTGACTAGTACAAAACAGAAAGGCAAAATAAAGAAAAATAATAATTTTCCAGAGGAAAAGGAGTGTGAAATTAATTGTCTGCATGTCTAAACCAACATTTTCAAAAGGTACTAATACACTTACATGGATGCGAAAAAACATTTTAAAAAATGCCATCGGAAGATACTAAATATTCAATACATTTGTCTAGTTATCTATTGCTACATAACAAATCATCCTGAGTGGCTTAAAACAATACAAATATCCCCATTTTGCTTTTTGAAAGTTTGCCTTATGACACTGCGCTTTTTTTTTTTTTTAAGATTTTATTTATTTATTTTAGAGAGAGGAGAAGGGAGGGAGACAGAGAAGGAGAGAAACAGCAATGTATGGTTGCCTCTCACATGGCCCTCATGGGGACCTGGCCCGCAACCCAGGCATGTGCCCCGACGGGGAATCGAACCGGGACCCTCTGGTTCCCAGCTCGCGCTCAATCCACTGAGCTACACCAGCCAGGGCGACACTGCACTTTTATAAAAGACCCATATTAGTACCTGTTTTTCTTAACAGAAACCCAAAGAGGATTTTTACCTTTACTCAAAAGGCAAAAAGGGAAAACAGTGCTTAGCGTTTGTTTTGCAGTGAGCTATGTAGAGGCAGGGGCACCCCTCAATGAGAGTGGCCCCCCAAGCTCCTTCCCCGAGAACTGCACTCAGCATTTCAGCATCAAGCCCAGAGCTTTGAACTGTCTGGCAGCACCTGTGCTTTAATGGGATTTATTTTCTGCAGCGGTTAACAAGGTGTGTCCTAAGGTATCAGTAAAATCTAAGAGAGATCATAGGGTGTTATTCTGAGAGTAAAACTGGATGTAATTAGGTGTGTTCATCATGGTGAATGAAATAAAGACTAAGTACGTTGAATGTGCCTACATCCACCAATTGTACTATTTATAGGCTTAGAGAAAGAATTTTGAAATCTACCCATTACTATTGGTTCTATGTGGGGTGCCCTGTCTGGCAGAGCTCTCCTGGCTGCCACAGATGAGAATAAGTTGTCCCAGACACAGTCTGTTCTGGCAGGAAAGGGGGTAGCGATTCCGTCTAGTGGAGAATGCCCAGAGCCCTTTTCTGAAATGGCTTTCACTGGGATCAGTATGTGTAGGGGTATACAGCATGCATGCATAGCTCATCAATCAATGTCCAAAGAAAACAGATATTATCTATAGATAACAACTGAAGAAACACAGAGATCTGCCTCAGGTCAGGGTCTGTTAGATATGCTGATGCCAGAGGTGTGGTTCATGAGATTAAGAGTTCACTCCCTTATGCTTTGAATTTAAACATCTGGTTTGTATCAGCAGGGCTATACAAAGCCAAGCAAGCCTCAAGGGGTATAATGCATTCTTTAGGCCTGATTTCCCATAGGAACCCTTATAGAGAACCTATCCACGTGGCATGGCAAATGTAGCCCAGCCCCTGATTCAGAAAACCAGCCAAGAGCGAGTTGGCACACAGGAGCCGAGCCCAGGGATCAGTTTTCCCATGGGGAATCAGGCCTGCATTGTACCTAGGCCGCTTTGAGGCTTGCTTTTTGCTAAAACTCCCTCACCCTGAATTGAGGCAGCAAATGTTTACTGCATATCTTTAAAGTAACTTCCTAAAATCTGTGCTAAACCTTCCAAGAACAAGTGTAACCAGTTCAACCACTTCTCCCTCTGATCTGCAACATCCTTCCTTTGAAGTAATTAGTAACATTCTTTCCTTTGTTATCTGTAAAAGGTAATCACCTACAGTGAAGTGCACATTAAATGAGTACCATCCTCGATGTAATGTACCCAGAAAAGCAATAAAAGCCTGTCCAGGCAGAGGCCAGGGCCCTTTCTCACTTAGAAAGCAGCTGTGCCATCCCTTTTTCTCCACAGGACTTCTGTGGTCCGTGTGAATTTCTTCCTCGCAGCCACAACACATGGATCCCGCGGGCCAGAGTCCTCACCAAACCCGTGGTGTTAGTATTGGGTCGTGCCTGCCGCCTGCATTCCCGGGGTTCTGGTGGAGACTTACAGGAAAGGCCTTGATTGCGGGGGGCTACAGTTTCTGATACCACACAAAGTGGTCCCAGACAGTTCTACTAGTAGCAAAGTGGTTTTCTTAAGTCAGCATCCAGTAATGGATAGTAAGTCTATTTGATTGAATTGACGGGTACATAAATCATAGTGTATATTTGTCATATCATTCCTGTTTTTACTACATGTCAGTGCTATGTTCAATTTTATGTTATTTGGTAAATTTGGTAGGTTATCTTGATGGTTCTGAAAATGCTCATTTTTTTCATATAAATTGATGGTAATTGTTTCTTCACTTTACATCATTTTGGCTTACAAAAGTCTTCATAGGAACACTCTATTTTCATATAGCAGAGGAAATCTATTTTTATTATCTTATGGTTTGTGTGGATCAAGAATTCAGAGAAGGTACAACTGGCATGCCTAGTCTCTGCTCTGCAATGTCTGGGGCCTCAGCTGCAAGACTTGGAGGCGGAAGGGCTGGAATCAACGAAGGCTTGACTCGAGCTGGAAGATACACAGTCCTGTGCTGGTTAATGATGGGGATGTCTGTTAGGTGATTTCGTAGTTGTGCAAAAATCATAGAGTGCATGCATAGAAAACCAGATGGTATAGCCTACTGCACACCTAGGCACACGGTATGTCACCATTGCATATGCAGTCCGTTGTTGATTGAAACATCATTATGCAATGCATGACTGTGCTTCTAAGGTTGCTCTTTCATTTGATAACAAGGTGGTGCAGGCAAGTTGGTTCCTGCACAAGACTGACTGGTTGTTCTCATGACATGGCAGCTGGCATTCCCAAGACTGAACGATCCATATGTTCAAAGCAGAAGTTGCAATAATTTTTAGAACCTGTCTTCAACAGTCTCACATCATTACTGCTGCAGCGTTCCCCTGGTCTCACAGGTCAGCCTGATTCTGCGTGGGAGGAAACGTCACAGGATATTGTGTTAATCATCCATTGCTGTGCTACAAATTACCCTGAAATGTAGCAGGTTAAAGCAACAAACAATTATTAATCAAAGTTTCTGTGGGTTGGGAATCCAGGAGCAGCTTCACTGGGTGATTCTGGCTTGGGGTTTCTCATGAGGTTATAGCCAAGTTGTTAGCTGGGCTTCAGTCATCTGAGATTTGACTAGGGCTGAAGAATGTGTTTTTAACTTACTTGCTTGCTGATAGGCTTCAGTTCCTCACTACATGGGCCTTTCCATAAGCTGTTTGGTGTCCTTACGACATTGCCCTGGCTTCCCCCAGAGTGAGCCACGTGAAAGACGGAAAGAGAGAGCCTGAGATATAACCAGTCTTCTAGAACCTAATTTTGGAACTGACATATTGTATTAGTTTCTTATTGCTTCTGTGATAAAGTATCACAAACTTAGTAGCTTGAGCAACACAATTTATTATTTTACCATCCTGGAGATCAGAGGTCCAAAATATGTTTCTCTGAACTAAAATCAAGGTGTTGACAGGCCTATGTTTGTTTTGGAGACTTTAGGGGAGAATCAACGTCCTTGTCTTTTCCAGCTTCTACAGGCCATGTGCATTCTTTGACTTGTAGCTTGTACTTTATCTTTGAAATCATAAGCATAGTATCTTCAAATCTCTCTGATTCTGACTCTCCCTTATGTTAAGAAGCATTCTGATTACACTGGGCCCACCCAAATAATCAGGATATTCTCAAATCTCAAGACCTCTCCTTTAATCGCCTCTGCAAAATCCCTTTTGCTGTGTAAGGAAACAGATTCAACATATTCAAAGGTTTAGGATATGGAGATTAGGTTGCAAATATTTGGGGAGCCATCATCCTGTTATGACACATACCATACTTGTGCAACATGATGCTGGTCACAGAGAACGGTGCTGGTGCAGTGTGACAGAACTCCTTGTGGGTGTGAATAGCGGGACATGGGGGCCACTGGGCCACTTTGGAAACTGACTATCATGACATTTTAAAATTACTATTATATAACTTTAAAAAGTGTTAATTATTACTTCAAAATTTAATACTGAAATGAAATTTTATATTATTATTAACATTTTGTTTTTATCTAACTGAGAATAATAAAAATGATAAAATAACAGTGGCTACTATTGTTTTGAGTGCCTAATTTGAGCTGAGCACCTTAGTAAGCATTTTAAAAACATATCTGTGTTATGTAACATCTTTAAATATAAGAAAGTCAAATTTTTATCATTTTTAGTAATAAGTATAAACATATAAAGAAATAGGTTCAGAGAAGCTAAAGTATTTAAGTTCACACAGTGGTAGTGAACTTAAGACAGTTTGAATCCAATTTGGTCAGGTATTAGCCTATGTGGTACCTAGCAATCTCTTTGCCACTAAATACACATGATGAATGATTTCAATGCTCCTGATCAAGTTTTTAAAAAAAAAATTTTTTTTAAGATTTTATTTATTTCCAGAGAGAGAGGGAGAGAAGGAGAAAGAGAGGGGTAGAAACATCAGTGTATGGTTGCCCCTTGTGCATCCCCAGCTGGGATCCTGGCCTGCAACCCAGGCATGTGCCCTGACTGGGAATTGAACCAGCGACCCTTTGGTTAAGAGGCCAGCACTGAATCCACCGAGCCACATCAGCCAGGCCCCTGATCAAGTTTTCTTCATTGTTATTTCCTGGACTACAGCTCCTGGAGGAGAAAAGAGTCACACGTATTCCTGCAACCTATTATTAACTGATAGATGGAATTTTTGTGTAACTAGAAGTTTAACATGTGTAGAGTAGCTCAATTTCTAAGCTTATGCCAAAGGCAATTATATCAGAAAATTAGGTCCTCATACATTTACATAGCAGGCCATTCAAAGTAAAAGGAGAGAAATAGCCTCATGTGAAGATTTGCTAGCTGAATTTTAATCTAGCCATATAATAACCCACCACATGAAACAGCATAAAAAATAATATTTACATGTAGGCCTATCCTCCGTTTACCAAATATCTAGAAAAATCCATTTGTGACACACCAACGTTCTATCCAAGGTCAAGGGACAGAAATCATCTCTACTGTTTGTTTTCTCTTCTCCTTCTTTCTAATTATATGTAGAGTCTTTTCCACACTCACCTCTTTTCCTTAATTGGCAGTTGAGAGAACACTGCTGGAGAGTTTCTTTAATTTTCAGGGCTTCAGAGGTTAATTTAGCATAATTCCCTTTCCTCACAGGTTCATAACAAGGATGGCTCCTTGGTGGTGAGTCCCATCTTTGCTTTACCCGCGATGCCCATGACAATACTGCACCTCAGCACTCTTTCCCATGACGTCAGGGTCCCTCTTAACATAATGGTCATAATAGCTACTACCAAAATGAGTCTTGCAGAAGACAAGACGGAAACATTCCGATAACTATCCTCTGATAGTGCTATGAGCACTGCCCCCTGCCTGTGAGAAAAAACCAACCCTCCTCTTCAGAGATCTTATGGTTCAATGAGAAAGTCATGGTTCCTTTGCTTGAAGAGTGGGAGCTCTCAGTAAGAGAAGCCTTAAGACACTGAGAGAGAGCCTACCACGTAAATGGATTACATGCTGTATTTGTCTCACATTTGTCTCACACTCAACAGGAGAGATAAAGAAGGAAGTTAACTGATGGGTGTCTAGAACATGCCAGCATTATGCTAGATTTTTTGCATATATTTTACCACTTAGTCTTGTCAATGACTATATGAGGTAGGAGTCAATATCCCTCACAAAGGCAGGGCAGCTTGCTCCTATCATGCCCTTTACCTGTGATGAAGGTTGGATTTCAGACTCAGTCTGTGGCACTCCCAAAGCTCACCTCTTTGCACTGCATTGAGGGATCACATTATTCAGGTAAAATTTCCAGTTATAAAATGGGAGAAACTACAATTAGGTTGGAAAAACAAAATGCGAATATACCACGAGTGTATTTTCTCAAGTACTGGAAAAGCAGAGGTTCAGTGTTAATGCTTTTTCAGCCATGTCTTTTACACAGAAATGGGCATCCGAGACCTAGTATCAGCTCTAAAATGACCATGACTTACAAAAAATCTAGCTCCTGACAAAAAAGAGGCATGATTTAAACCTATATGTTAAAATCTTAAGAGAGGTAGGCTAGTTTAATGGGGAAAATCTATCTAAAGGTATTAAAATAAGGTAAATTATTCCTTAAATACTTAGACAAATCATTTAATATGTTTGGAAAAAATAATAAATAATACCTGCCTTTTTCTCACCTGTGAAGACTTTGTCTTGTTTCTTCTTTATTTGAAACTGGAGACGGAGGAAGTTTGACTTGACACCTAAGGGAAAGAAAAAAGCCCCCTCATTTGTTACTTTATTCATTTATTTATTCAATAGATACTTACAAAGCTCTAATAATGTGCCAGCCACTCTGCTACCTGCTTCCACATGTTTTCTTATTTAATTATATAGAAAGGTGATGGGAAAGTTCTTTTTGTCCTCATTTTATATATATGAGAGGACAGAAGACCCAAAAGGTTAAATAATTGTGGGGCAGAAAAATGTAGTTTTTTCTGAGGGGCTATTTTTTTATGGGACTACTGATTAAGACACTTGGGTTCTAGATCTACCTTTGTGACTAATTCACTGTGGGACTTGGGAAGAACTTCACATTCTGTGTGACTGGTTTATTCTTTTAGAGAAAACAAGTACCAAAACATACATTCCTGAAGGCAACATAGGTTTCCTTCTGCTACTTGAGTTGTGAGTTCATCTCCTGCATTTGCCTCTTCTTTGACTATTTTTCCTTACATTTAATTAATTAATTGATTAATTAATTTTAATTTATTGGGGTGCCATTGGTTATTATACAGGTCTCAGGTGTACAATTATATAATACATTATCTATATATTGTATTATGTGTTCACCACCCCAAGTCAAGTCTCCTTCCATTACCATTTATCTTTCCTATACCTTCTTCATATTCATTTTATAATTTTCATTTCTCTGTTATTGCTACTGGATTCATCCAATCTGTTTTTAACTAGAGGTAGGAAATCTGGAGTATTGGAGTCATATAAGGTCTCATTAGCTTTGAACCAGAATACAAATGTATGTAGGCAGGTATATGCCTCATGTTTAGCTTCAGGTACTTAAGTAACATGATGTTCTTCTTGCTGCTGATGCTAAACTTAGAACTATGCCTGATGGTAAATTCCAAATTAGTCTAATTTTGGAATAGTTCTTTTCTTATATAAGTTACTGGAGACAATAGGAAACAAATGGAGAATGATTAATAGTATTTCAGAACCTGATATTAAAAATTGACTTATTTAATATAATTTTTAATAACAGCAACATCACCATTTTTAAATTTTAGAACATTTTGATTAACTACCCTCACCTCCCCCACACCAAATCCTATACTCATTAGCAAACACTCATTCCTCTTTTCCCCTAGCCTCTGGCAACCATGAGTGATTTTCTGCTTCTATAGATTTGCCTATTATGAACCTTGCCTATTAATTAAGTCATACATTACATGTCTTTTTGAACTTCCTTCTTTCACTTCACATAATGTTTTCAAATTTATCCATGTTGTAGCATGTATCAGTACCTCATTTCTTTTTGTTGCTGAATAATATTCTAATGTATACAAATTTTTAATTTATTCACTTGTCAATTGATAGACATTTAGGTTGTTTCTATATTTTGGTTATTATAAGTAATGTTACTGTGCAAAACTGTGTAGTATTTTGTGTGGTATATGTGTACATACATTTAAATTATCTTGGGCATATACATAGGAAACAACCAAAACCTCAGAGCTAGTAGATCAATTTATAACCAGGTTATGCATAGGATTATATTAATGTAAAATGAACATTTCTTAATGTTCAGGAAGAAGCAAGGTATAGTTGAAGAATATTCTAGTGTCTTACAGTATTATTCAAGGCAGAGTATTCCTGACCAATAGACTTGTGCTCTGGGCTCCTTGAAAAGAATGATTCTTATAGTATGTATGAATACTTTTGAGATTTCTGGTCAGGATGGAGGCATAGTTAACATGGCTCACCTCCTTGCACAACCACATCAAAATTACAACTAAATTATGGAACAACCATCACTCAGAACAATCAGAAATCGAATTGAATGGAAGTCTGACAACTGCAGAATTAAAGAAACCACATCCATCCAGACTGGTAGAGGGGCAGAGACACGAAACAGGCTGATCTCACATACACGTGTGGTGGATAAAAATTCAGGAGGGATATCTCAGAGTGAGGAGTCCCAGACTCATACCAGGCTCTCCAGCCCAGGGTTCCAGTGTCAGGAATATAAGTCCCCATAACTTCTAGCCAAAAACTAGTGGGGATTGACTTGGTGGAAGAAACTTCTGGAGCCCTAAGCAGTTCCTCTTAAAGAACCCACACACAGACTTACTCAGACTCACTTCCTTTGAGCTCCAACACCCAGTAGCAGCTTGAGAGACACCAGTGGTATACAGGGAGGAACTGGTTTCTGGCATCAAAGCAAGAGCTGGGACACAGCTTTAGCCCCCAAAAATGCAGGCAGAGACTACTGTCCCTTTTATGAACCCTTCTCCAAAAGGGACACAGAGCTGGCAGACAGGTGCCATATCTGAGACTCCATCAACCTTGCTAACACTGTTTGCCCTGCCATGGAGATCACCTGAGACTCTGTCCCACCCAACTTATGGGCACACCCATGCTTTTAACCATGACTTTTCCATATGAATTGTGGGTCTTAGCTCATGTTTCACAACTTCCTAAATCCTCCCAAACAAAGAACAGCTGGCCTCAATGAGCCCCCAGCCCCATAACACTGGTTATGTGGCCCCAGGTCTGGCATTAGCAGCAGCCAGCCTAGAATCACAGCTTGACTGCCACTGGGCATCTCCTAGCCCAGCACAAGTAGCAGCCATCTCAGACTGCTTTATAGCTCAGGCAGGGTGGCCCCGGGCAGAACACAGGTGTGGGCTGACCTTAGCCTGCACCACCTGGGAAACCCTAAGCCTGCACACCCAGTGGTCAGCTACAGGCCACATTGGAGCACCACCATCTGGCCCCTATCCAGCTAATCCTCCGTGGAGGGTGGTGGTTGGTGGTCAGTGGTTACAACCAGTCCTTGCAGCTGACTGGCCTGGGTAAATCCCTCCCATTGACCTGCTAACAGCAACCAAGGCTCAACTACAAGAGGAGGGTGTACTCAGCTCACATGAAGTGTACACCTTGAATACCCAGATTGGGTGATAGAGGAGGCTATTCAACTGGACTCTACAGGACACCTACTACAATAGGCCACACTACCAAGACAGGGTATCATAGCACTCTACCTAATATATAGAAACAAACACAAGGAGGCTACTAAAATGAGGAGACAAAGAAACATGGCTCAAATGAAAGAACAGGTCAAAACTCCAGAAAAGGAGCTAAACACATGGGAGATAAGCAATCTATCAGATGCAGACTTCAAAAAACTGGTTATAAGGATGCTCAAGGAACTTAGGACCTCCACAGCATAAAAGATCCAGTCAAAAATTAAGGATACACTTGAAACAGAACAATTTTCAGGGAAAAAAAAAGTTTCCTATCATTAAACTGGCGAAGCCAAAAATCAAATCAATGATTTGAAACATAAGGAAGAAAAAGCCAATCAGAACAGCAAGAAGAAAAAGAGCACCCCAAAACAAGAATAGTGTAAGCAGCCTACGGGGCAGCTTCAAGCATTCCAACACTTGCATCATATGGGGTGCCAGAAGGAGAATAGAAAGAGCAAGAAATTGGAAATCTATTTGAAAAAATAATGAAAGAAAACTTTTCTAATTTGGTGAAGAAATAGACATGCAAGTCTGGGAAGCACAGAGTACGAAACAAGGTGAATGCAAAGAGGCCCACTCCAAGACACATCATAATTGAAATGTTACTGGTAAAGATATAGAGAGAATGGTAAAAACAGCATAGGAAATAAGTTGGTTACCTACAGGGGAGTTCTAATAAGACTGTCAGCTGATTTCTCAAAAGAAACTTTGCAGGCAAGAAGGGACTGGCAAGAAATATTCAAAGTCATGAAAAGCAGCGGCCTACAGCCAAGATTGCTCTACTCAGCAAAGATATCATTTAGAATTGAAGGACAGATAAAGAGATTCCCAAACATGAAAAAACTAAAGGAGTTCATCATCACCAAACCATTATTATATGAAATGTTAAAGGGACTTATTTAAGAAAAAGAAGATCAAAACTATGAACAATAAATACATATCTATCAACAATTGAACCTAAAAAACAACCTAAGCAAAAAAGAACAGAATCAGAATCATTAATACGGAGAAGGTTTTGAAGGTTGCCAGATGGGCAGGAGGTTTGGGGGAATGGATGAATAGGTGAGGAGAGTAAGAAGCACAAATAGGCAGTTACAGAAGAGCCATGGGGATGTAAGGTACTGTATAGGAAATGGAGTAGCCACAGAACTTACGCACTACCATGGACATGAACAATGGTGTGGGGATTGCTGAGGGAGTAGGGGGTGCTTGGTGGAGGGTGGAAAAGGAGGAAAAATTGGGACAACTGTAACAGCATAGTCAATAAAATGTAATTGAAAAATACTTTAATTTCTAGATTAACATTTAGCATTCACAAAGTTTACATAGCACTGAATTAGTCTTTCAAAATCCAATATCAGTTCTCAGTGAAGTGGAAAAATTGAATGTTTGGTCCTGTAAAGCCAAATGCCACACCCTGGATCTATGGTTACCAAAGTACTTTACCCTGCGAACAGAAACAATATTTAAAATATCCAGCATAATATGTGTACTATTTACGGTGGTGGTTAATTGGGTGAATGTGGCAAGGATAGGAGGAAGATTTTTCACTACTTGTGATTTATGATGTAATTTTTAAAGTATATGTGTATAATCCAAGTGTTAATCCAAGATTTTCTTGTTCTCCAAATTTAGTTTAGTGCAAGATGTGATCTTTAGTTGCAGCTTCTATACTCTGTGGAATCAAATAGGAAAGGAGGAATAGTATCGATATCCAATGAGCAAATTCTGAGATAACTACAGAAACTTCCATGAAAAAGATCACTATTTAGCAACACTACTTCTTGGAATCATTTTCTGAGTTTAGCAGGCCAAACTTCTGATTTAAATCTCCATGGGCTTAAAACACTGAACTGAATCCATAGAGGCCTACCCCTATTGACAGTGAGAGAAGGTAGAAGATGCCAGGGGAGTGTGAATGACGGTCATGTTTGTGGCACCGAGGACCACACTCATAACTTACATTTGAATGTTCACCGGAAATTAGGATTAGAACTTGCCCTGATGCTTTCAGGCCTGAGCCTTTTTCTCTTGCCTCACTTACTATTAAAGTCATGTATATTATAGCTGAGGAGAATTCAAAAGAAATAACCCTCAAAATGGCAAAATTGCTTCTTTTTATAAGAGAACATAGATTATAAAATATGGGGATAGAAAAATCAGTTTCTGTTACCTTCAGAAGTCTAATGACACATTTTGGAAGGGCGTAGTAACATAAAACACATACTTGCTATCTCCTTCCAGTGCCTTTGTCCCACCTCAAAATTTGTCCAGTCGAACTCTCTTATGTTGCAAGACCACTCTCCAACAGATGGGTTCAAACTGTTCTTTTGTTCTCAAAAACAGCAATTATTTTGTCCCTGCGTGCTTCAGGCTTGATTTTTTCACAACTATCAAGAACAACATGAATGAACAGAGGCCCTCATTTGCTGGGAACAGACAGCAAGAGTAGAAATCTCTATGGCACGTATTTCAGGGTTGTCACATAAAGTGGTGCTTCCTTGTTTAGCAAGTGGTTTATAAATGTCCACAGCGCCCCCTAAACAAACCGCTGGGTTTAAAACAACATATTTGTTAGTGTTTCAGTTTATAATATTCAGTGCCACGCTTCAAGTATTATGCTTATGATTCAAGTAAACTGTTTAATTAAAGTTTTAACAAGTATGTCTAGAGCATTAATTGCAAAGCATTGCATTTGACAACAAAGTACAGTGGTCCTCTCTTGTCTGTTGAGAATACATTCCAAGACCCCCAGTGGATGCCTGAAACCACAGACAGAATCAGATCCTATATATATATATATATAGGATCTGATTTTCTATACGCACTGTTTTTCTATACGTACCCACAGTATGTACTAAGCACAGTAAGAGATTAACAACACTAAAAGTAAAGTAGAAAGATTATAACAATATATTGCAATAAAAGTCATGTGAATGTGGTCTCTCCCTCTCTCTTGAAATTCCTTATTATACTGCACCCACTTTTTCACTCAAAGGAAATACTTTATGCCATCTCTTTGGCATATCCGAATTGCCAGCATCACTTGAAAATTTGAATTGGCAGCATCTTGTGCTTCGAGGCCATTATTTAGTAGTAGAAGAGTTACTTGAACACAGCACTGTAGTAATACCGTAACAGCCGATGTGGTTACAGAGAGGGCTACTAAATGACTAATGGGCCAGGAGCGAATACAGTGTGGGATCACTGGACAAAGGGACTGTTCCTGACCCAGTCTGGACAGAGTGTGATGGCTTGAGATTTCATCATGCTGCTCAGAAGGGTATGCAATTTAAAACTTATGAATTGTTTCTTTCTAGAATTTTCCATTTAATATTTTCAGACTGTGGTTGATTGTGGATAACTGAAACTGCAGAAAGTGAAACTGGGTAAGTGAAGTCTACTATAATAAATTTTTTTTTAAAGATTTTATTTTTATTTATTTTTAGAGAGAGGGGAAGGGAGGGAGAAAGAGAGGGAGAGAAACAGCAATGTATGGTTGCCTCTCACATGGCCCTCACGGTGACCTGGCCCGCAACCCAGGCATGTGTCCTGACTGGGAATTGAACCGGGACCCCTTGGTTCCCAGCCCGAGCTCAATCCACTGTGCTACACCAGCCAGGGCTACTATAATAAATTTTTAAGAAATTAAAAAAAAATTTAATAAATTTTTAATTAAGTATGGCTTTCTCATACCAAGTAAATAAAATCTTGCCTGATAGTATGAGTCTTGCATTCTGAAAAAAATTGTGTAAATACTAATCTAAAATTCTACTTTGTGAACCATCTTTCATACTTATTTAATCAATAACACCAAATCCTACGTTTGAATTCCAGTTCTGTCACTTGGAAGTTATGTGACTTCTCTGAGCCTTAGTTTGCTCAACTACAAAATACGAATAACACCACTCAGCTCATGGGGGCGATGTGGCATTTAATTGAGAGAACATATGAAAAGCACAGTGCTCAGTGCCTGGTAGATGCTGGTGAATCCTACTTGCCCTCCCACGTCAGTGGCACACTCACATTCAACAGACATACTCACACTTGTGTTAACAGAAGCCAAGGGATCTGGCAAAGGAAAAGGGTCCCTAAGTGGAGTGAGTGACTTCCCTTCAGCTCTGGCACTTCCTATACAGGTTAAGTCAAACAGGGTAGAAAGAGTAAGTATTTCATTAAGCAGAAAAGCCTTTAGTACCCCTGGCTTTTGAAGCTTCTCTAGAATTTTCATATAATTCCAAGAAGAAACTGAGCTTTCAACACTATTTTAATAGTTCTTTTTAATCTGATAGTCTTATTCAGCCATTGTGAAATCTTGCCAATTCACATTTTAATTCTCTCCTCTGAAAGAGGGCATTGCTGTGTGAGGAAAAACATACATTTTACTTTTGAAATCCCTTTTTATAGTCCTAATGCATTATTTAATCCCATTCTACTTGAGGCAGAATCATATGTTCTGCAGTGAAATGTTTTGGAATCAAACAGTTGTATATTTAAATCTTGTTCCATCACATATTACCCGTGTGACCACTGTGAGCAAAAGATAGTCTGCGAGCTTTAGCTTTTGATCTGGAAAATGGGCTACCTACCTCATGGTGTTGTGAGGATTAAATGAGATAAAATACATAAAAGTTTCATCTCATTGACTGACACAGTAAGTACTCAAGGAAGCAAGCTATTATTATCCTAAAGTATCCCAGACATTAGCTTTAGTCAAAATTTCCAGTTGCTGGCTATTCTTGGCCAGTGCTTTAGTTCCAAACTAAAGCAAGAAGACCATTTGATGAATACTGTGTGCCAGTTCTGAAGGGTGAAGGTGTGATGCTTTTAAAATAAGAAATTAGAGGTGCAGAAAAAATTATCCCTCTTGTTAAGTGATACACGACAAAAGGGCACCTATCCCCAGCTTTTCTAAACACATTCAGTTCTGAGACCATCTGAAGGTCAAGTTCAGAAAGTCAGCAGTGGGAGGTTGAGGTGGAAGCTACATGTGAATATCAAGAATAAATCAAGTGCATGTACCTTTCTGAAAGGGGAAAGTACAAGAAGAGGCCTTTGTTAATCAGACAGGAAAATCATAGCCTAAAAGTGCTGACAATGACATTTCAAAAGTCTTGATTCCTTAGTAATAGGTAAGAACGTGTGAAGAAGGAGGAAAAAAATTCTCTGAAGTTTTAAAAAGAAGAAACAAGGAAGCAAATATCTGTTATAGGTGAGAACTTTATCTTGCAAGGTTACTTCAGTTCACATTCCCTAAATGGGGACACCTCTGCAGAGGGAGCATGAGGCCCCCACCCTTGTGATGTGCTGTGCTGGTAATTTGTGACTCTGACAAATGCCATCTGATTGATGGACCCGCCCATCTCATTTTAGGCAGAGACATACTGAAGACAGAATTACCGCAATCCAAGTATACTTATAAAATACCAAAAGGAACAGAACCTCTCCTGCCCTCCACTCCCCTCTCCCCATACCATAAGAGGCACAGGGGAGAGGTGTCCGCTTGCTGAGACTGGCCCGATGGGAGACCGTTAGGGGGACTGGCGAGAGCCCCAATACTTCCTAGACACAGACAGATGGAGTCTTCCTTAGCCTCGATGAGGGACGTTTATGTCTTCTATTTGAACCCTACCCTCTTCTTAACCAACCAGTTCTTCATTTTCTTGTCTTTTCTATCTACCACCATCTCTGTACAAAACTTCTGGAGGTCTTAATAAGTCAATCCATTGCCCTGAGAAATTCCTCGTTTATGCACCCGCCCTTTATTCCCTACCTCATCTCCTGCTAGAATCTGAACCGTTAATAAGCTGTCTCTCTGTAAGTTTTAGATCTGGAAACTCAAATGGTAAAATACCACCTAGGCTCAAACTGTGATTCCCCCAAGATATAAACATAAACTCCATTGTCCCATTCATAAAAGACCAAACTACCATGTTCTCAAATCTTAAGAAAGGAAATCAGGTAGGTGATCAAATACTTGACCTGGGAGGAGTCTGTGTCTCCTTGCTACAGTCACAGCAGACTTGCCATCGGTATTGTTTCCCATCTTTGTTCGTTGCTGAAGGATTAGAGAAACCTCCACACTGAACAAAGGAGCAGGCTGCCTCCTGCATCCACTCTCCCCACCTTTGCAAGAGTTCTGGGTCAAGGTACGGAAGAACATGGCAGACGGTCCAGAAATGATTGGGAATAGGAGGGCCATGACCTCAGAACTGTTACAGAACGGGCAATTATAATCCTGCCGCATTCACCAAAAACTGTTACAGATGGGTAATTATTAAATTAGTCCCATCTGGGTCGCCAAAAACTGTTACAGAACAAATTATACTCCTGGCTGACTCGCCAAAAACTATTACAGAACAAATGGGGGGGCTGGATGAAAGCCCCCCTTTTTCTGTACCCGGGGGTTTCTCCCCCTTACCAGGTTCGTTTTGCCCGCCGCCAAAGGAAAGATTCAGAAGGAAAAGAATTAAAAAGGAATTGTTTATTTACACACACACAGTCCTTCCCTCTCCCACTGCCCAGTGTGGGGTACTGTATTTTACACAGGCTCCCAGAACCATTCACGTGACCCTGACTCTCACCCAAGCCACGTGGTCCCAAGCCGCGTGGTCCCAAGCAGTGTGGTAGAGACGCTCAAGCCGTGTGGTCCCGAAGAGAGACTGAGAGAGACCTGAAGAGACCTCTCAAGCAGTGTGGCCCCGAGAAGAGCCCCTCAAGAGAGCCCTCAAGCAGTGTGGAGTGGGAAGCGCCCAGAGAGGAGAGCCGGAGACCCCCAGAGGACCACAGAGAGCTGGAGACAGAACCAAGCAGCTCCCAAAAGAACCCCAGAGCCCTGCTGTACAAGCCCGAAAAGCCACTCAAGCAGCATTCTGCCTGGGTTTAAATCCCAGAGTCTCATTTCCAGCTCCTCCCACAGTTGGCCACAGCTGCCAGCATTCGGGGCAGGTGTAGCCCTTTAGTGTGGGGCCAATTATCTCCCTCTAGGGGGCCCTCCTCCTGGCTGCACCCTGTTACAGAACCACAAACCATGCATGGAGGAAGCAGAGACTTGAGAGGTGTGTGGGGAATTGGCACAGGAATGAACTTGGGTCACCCAATGAATGGGAGGAAAAGGGGTCATTGTTTAAAAAAAAAGCTCTTTTTTTTCCTCTTGTTTAATTAAAAATCACAAGTAAAAGCATGGAGGATTTCTAGGCTTTTGTTTAAGGAACGTGTCTTTTTTCTTTAATAAAATGGTATCGAAAGATGAATAGGACTGCAAATGGATTTTTAAAATATCTTGGAGGATGCATCACAAAGCAGGAAATCATGTAAACATGAATATTTTTGTGCACTCATTGAAAATGTTTCAGCAAGCATAAATAAAGTGACCTTTAAGCTATCATAATACAGCCAAAAAAATCATTTCAGCAACAGAGATTTGCTGAGCTCTACACAGACAACAAAAGAATTTTAGAAACAGATACGGTTGCATCCATTCAGAATACAAATTGTTGTATGAATTGGGATGCACCCCACCTCAAAGTGCCATGGAGTTCTGGAAGAAAGCTCAAACAGGGAGTGGGTCTGGCTTTGCATACGTGTGATTTGGAGAGAGTTCCTGAACTTCTCTGCATCCCAGGTCCTCAGCAATAAAAGGAAGGGCTGGGGCTTAGACTGAGTAAATGAAGTGATTTACTTCATTGTCAAGTTTTTTAGAGAAAGCATCATAAAAGCACAATTAGCCTAAAGTTTGGACATTTGTTTGTCTCTTTTCTTAGATAAGTCCCTTTAACATTTCATATAATAAGGGCTTGGTGATGATGAACTCCTCTAACTTGACCTTATCTGGGAAGCACTGTATCTGCCCTTCCATTCTAAATGATAGCTTTGCTGGATAGAGTCATCTTGGATGTAGGTCCTTGCCTTTCATGACTTTGAATACTTCTTTACAGACTCTTCTTGCCTGTAAGGTTTCTTTTGAGAAATCAGCTGATAGTCTTATTTGCATTCCTTTGTAGATAACTCTTTCCTTTCCACTTGCAGCTTTTAAGATTCTCTCCTTATCTTTAATCTTGGGTAACTTAATGATGATGTGCCTTGGTGTGTTCTTCTTTGGGTCCAAGTTCTTTGGGACTCTCTGGGCTTCCTGGACTTCCTGAAAGTCTATTTTCTTCTCCAGATTGGAGAAGTTTTCCTTCATTATTTATTCAAATAAGTTTTCAATTTCTTGCTGTTGTTCTTCTCCTTCTGGCACCCCTATAATTCAGATATTGGAATGTTTCAGGTTGTCCCGGAGGCTGAAAAGTCTCTCTTCATTTTTTTGAATTCTGGTTTCCTCATTCTGTTCTGGTTGGATGTTTATTTCTTACTTTTGTTCCAAATCATTGATTTGAGTCCTGGTTTCCTTCCTGTCACTGTTGGTTCCCTGAATATTTTGCTTTATTTCATTTTGTGTATCTTTCATTTTGCGACCTAGCTCAATCCGTTCTGTGAGCATTTTGATGATAAGGGCTTGAAATTCTCTATCAGATCGGTTGGCTATCTCCTCATCGCTTAGCTCTCTTTCTGAGGTTTTTCTCTGTTCTTTCGTTTTGGCCTTATATCTTTGTTCGGTGCCCCTGTTAAGTTATAAGGGGGTGGGGCCTTAGGTATTCACCTGGGCAGGGCAGCCCTCTTTGCTGCGCTGCATGGCTGCCTGTGGGGGAGGGGCCAGAAGGGGAATAATGCAGCTCTCTTGCTCATCTCTAATCCACTTTCCAATGAAGTCTCCTGTGAGACTGGGAGTTTTTCCCACTGCAGCAGCCGCCGTGGTAGTCCATGGCCACCTCCCAGGCTCAGTGTCCTCTTAAGTCAGCCTTGCCCGCACAGCCTGCATCCTCAGCGCAGCCAGCTCGGCCTGCCCAGTCTCTGCGGTTTCTCTCCTCCGCCACCTTACCAGTCCCGATGTTCTGTTTGACTGTCTCTTTAATTCCGTGGTTGTTGGAGTTCCATGCAGTCTGATTTTCTGGCACTTCTGGTTGTCTATTGATTTCAGATTGGTTGTTATCCTCCTTTTGGTTGTGTGAGGAAGTGAAGGGTTTCTACCTATGCCTCCAGCTTGGCCAGAAGTCTCTGTCCCTTCATATTTCATTAAGGGACTCATTGGCCCCATTCTTAATGAAGAGTAGCAAAACTTTTTAGTTGAGTTGTTACATTATGGGCTTTGGACATGTTGGACCTGGGATAGGTCTCATCCAGGTCACTGCTTGGTAGTGTGACAATGGACGAATGGCTGTGTCTTTCTGAGCCTATTTTCTCATCAGTTAAATGTAGTCCTTATCTCATAGGGTTAATAGGAAGAAGACAACATCAATCACATAGAGCTCAGCATTGCACCTGGTACTCAGTGAACACACAATAAATGATATAAAGTATATGTTGTATCTATAATACACAAAGTGTACGTATGAGAGAGTCAGTGTAACATGATAGGCCAGTGCATGGCTCTGTGCTCTGGAGCCAGACTTCTTGGCTTCAAATTTTCCTCCATTATTTCTTAGCTACGTGGCCTCTGGCAGATTACTTAAATTCTCAGTGCCTCAATTTATTCATTTGTAAATTGGGGATCATGATAGCAGTATATACAGAACTGAGTTTTTGTAAGATGTCAATGAGTTAATATTAAAAGAGAACAGTGTCTAGTTCAGAGGAAATGCGATTAAATAAAATATTCAGATCACCTGCTAATTAGAGGCAGAAGCCAAGAACATACTTTAACAAATAAGCACACAAATTTTTTATTTATTATTTTTATTTTTTTAATATTACTTTATTGTTGTTCAATTACAGTTTTCTGTATCCTCTCTCCTCTCCTACCCCCTCCAAACCCGCCTCCCTCCCCTGCCTCCATCCTCCCCCTTGGTTCTGTCCATGTGTCCTCTATAGTGGTTCCTGAAAACCCTTCTCCCTATAGTCCCCTCCCCACTCCCCTCTGCCTATTGTTAGATTGTTCTTAATTTCAATGTCTCTGGTTAAGTTTTGCTTGCTTTTTTCTTTTGTTGATTATATTCCAGGTAAAGGTGAGATCATATGGTATTTGTCCCTGGCAAATACCTGGTGGTAACCTGGCTTATTTCGCTTAGCATAATGCTCTCCAGTTTTTTTTAAAGAAAATTAACAGCCTAAAGTGTGTTTACTTTAGTCACCTCCTGCTTTGAACCTCTGAAATAAATCCTTGTCTTTTAGAGAGCAATCTGGAAGCCATCAGGGCTGTGGGTCAGGGCAACGATGTCTTCCTCTAGGCAGGAAAGAGGCAACTGGCTCTAAGCTCCTGGCTGGCACATTTGATCTCTGATTGGGCTGCATTCTTTTCAGCATGACATTGGAAACCTGAGATGAAATTAGCTGCCTTTGTGTTACTAAAATAGTGAGCAAAATATTATATCAAATGAATTTTGTAACATTCCACATACAGTCTTTGCACTCAGGGCTTTGGGTGGAGGTGGGCAAAAGGGAGGGGCAAAGGGGACATCTGTAATAGTGTCAACAATAAAAATAAAGTAAAAAAAAAAAAAGCTCTGCCTTTTCCCTCCCTCATATCTTCAGAGATGCTCTTGATTTTCCATTTACTTGAAAATGCCCATGACTCACGCAAGCCGACAGAGCTCTATTCCTCAGTATCTCATCCTGTCTTACGGCTGAGTTAGAACAATAAGTTTGCTGTATTTGGTACAAACTAAGGCTTTGGGGGAAGAACATTAAATTTAAGTATCATTGATTAGTGAAATAAAATAGAGATTTTAACAGCTGTGATTTCAGAGAGATGGAGATTTATAATATTGATTAAAAAGTCAAATGGCTTTTGCAACCTGACTCATCTAAAGTTGTAGAAGAAAGTGATGTCAGACTGGTGCAAAGTAGTTTTTGTTAATGGATGATGAAATAAGGTATCATTTCTTAAATTGCAGGAGTATCCTGATAACTCCTGGTTTATGCTCCAAGAAGCAGATGTAAGTCTGTAGGTATTAAATGTGTGAAAACTCAATTTGCATATATATCTTCTCAGGGTGTTTTCAGGAGGGAAGAACTCAATCATAATTGGTTACTTTGATCTCAAAGGTCCTCTTCATCTGGAGGGTTCTGACTGTGTCAGGGAACACCTACATTGTGGAAGGCACTTTAAGGCTGGCTTCTATGTCAAGTGCTGACACAGGCTCTGGAATCTTCCCGGGCTCTTCCTCCACATGCGGCGCACACTCCCTGCAGTTGCTGGAGCGTGGTCGCAAAGTAACCCATTGCCCTTCCCAAGGCCAGTGACTCTCCTATTACGAAGTTGCTTCTGAAATAAAGATTTCTTGAGAAAACTGGCAACCCATTTAACATTAAAAAATCTTGAGAAAGCCTCTACTACTGACCCTTTCCTAGTTTCTACTTTATTACCAACCATCTAAAAATTCAGAGGGGTCTTGACACCACTCAAACTGTCAGATACAGGAAGAAGCTTGATAGCTGTTTTAAAAGATTTGAAAACTATCATGCTTGGCATTCAGTAGGTGCTCACAGAATAGTATTTGGATGAATAGTTAAAGTTTTACAGACCTAGAAATGAGTTTAAGAGTCATAGAAGAAAAATATTAGTGGAATTGGTCAAAGGTCTGTAGCACTAAAGGAAGAATGTTTACAGCTGATGGTTGTCATGAAAGATACTCTTCAGACCGGGCACATTTTAATAGAGAGGCTATAATCAATGTGCACCTCACTCTGCAAAGTAGCTGCAAAGTATAGAAAGTGAAAGTAGCTGCTTTTGCGCTGCAGATAAAATAGATAGAATGTTTTCTATTATTTTTGTATGTTACACATATAAATATTTGGACTCAATGTTTTTTAAAAGGAAATACATCTTTTATCTTTATTTAAATTTTTAAAATTGATTTTAGAGAGAGGGGAGGGAGAGAGAAAGAGAGGGAGAGAAACATTGATGTGAGGGAGAACATTGATCTGTTGCTTCTTGCACATGCCCTGACTGGGGACTGAACCTGCAACCCATGTGTGTGCCCTGACTAGGAATCGAACTGGCAACATTTTTGTTTGTGGGACGATACCCAATAAATTAAGCCACACCAGAAAGGGCAGATCTTTTATCATTAGAAACCATCTTAATTTTAAGTCATATGGAATGCCCATGATACTGTATTTTCTGGTATCCAAAGTGCAGTACCATATTTTAGTGATATCTGTTCAATGGAGGATAAAATTCTAGGAGTACTTCAAGGATATTTTCATTTCTATTAATCACCTCTCTGAATTAAAAATAAATGTGAAAATAGAAATTCCAGTGTTGCTTTCTTAAGATTCCACATCAGCACTATGCCTACAATGCTGCTTTAAAGACACAGTGTGGTCCAGGGGAGGGAATGGAATAGAGCTTCCGCAGCAGATGTAACGGCGGAATCCGTGGGTACGGCACTTTTCTGGCAGACCCAGACATGCTGCTGACCCACTCCAAGCCTCCACTCATGTCTTCGTGAAACGGAAATAGTACATATACCATAGGGTTATTGTAGCATGTAATAGATTTTGTAGACTTATAGAAAAGTTGCAGAAGTAGTCCAGTTATTGTGTAAGTAGGTTTTTGAAAGGTGTTAATTTTTTTCTCTCCCTATGCAACATAAATTTGGTCTCTATTTTCCTACTTTAAAAACAAAGCAAGAGTTTCAAACATTTCCTTCCCTTTGATTTGGCCTCCCTAGTACATCAAATATATCCATATGTCCATATATATTTTTAAATTAATAGACTGTAGTGTTTAGGGAAGTTCCAGATTCACAGCAAATTTGAGCAGAAATTACAGAGCGTTCCCATACCCCTCCGTCCCCACGTGTGCGCAGGCTCCCCGGCTCTCGACACTGCCCGCCAGAGGAGTGCCACTGTCACAACTGATGAGTCTCGATTAATGCATCAGCATCATAGTTTATATCAGGCTTGTTGTTTGAACCAGGGCTCACTCTGGGTGTTGTACATTCCATCACAGTATCATGCAGAGTAGTGTTGCTGTCCTAAAATTCCTCCATGCTCCACCTGTTTATCCCTTTCTCCTCCCTACTTTCTGGCACCCATTGATTTCTTTACTATTTCCTTAGTTTTATCTTTTTCAGAATCCCATATAGCTGCAGTCATATAGTATGCAACCTTTTCAGATGAGCTTTTTTCACTAATTAATATACACTTAAAGTTTCTTCCATTTCTTTTTTACCCCAAAATAATGTTTCATTGTCTGGCTGTACCACAGTTTATTTATTCATTCACCTATTGCTGGGCATTTGGTTGCTTCCAAGTTTGACAGATGTGAATAAACGGCTATAAACATCTGTGCACAATTTTTGTGAAGATAAAAATTTCAACTCATTTGGGTAAATACCAAGGAGCACAATTGCTGGGTTATATGGTAAGGACATGTTTAATTTTGTTAGAATTTGCCAAACTGTTTTCCAAAGTGACTGTACCATCTTGCATTCCCTCCAACAATGACTGAGAATTCCTGTTGCTCCACATCCTCACAGCATTTGCTGTTACCAGTGTTTTGGATTTGTCATTTCTCTAACAGGTGTGTAGTGGTGTCTCATTGTCCTCAACATACATCGCTTAAGTGCTTGAGCTCTTGGGAGCTCAGAATGAAAGCCCAAGATGTCCCTGGACATATGTATGTCTCTGTGTGTGTGTGTGTGTGTGTGTGTGTGTGTGTGTGTGTGTGTAAAATAATTTAAGGGGAGATTAAAGTTTCACTTTATGTTACTTTAAACAGCCTGACTGGGAATCAAACCAGCCACCCCTTGGTTTGCAGGCTGACACTCAACCTACTGAGCTACATCAGCCAGGGTGCAATTTAACTTCATAGTAGTGTAAGTTAGACTCCATCATTTTGAGTAGTAGGCATAATTCTCAGTCTTTGTACAATTACTATACTTCCCTAGTGTAGACCCCTTATAACATCATCACAGCTGAAAGAGAGAAAGAGAGAGAATGAGAATGTCTAGGTAACAGTCATAACCTATTTCAGAAAAGGAAATAAATACCTTTGGAGGTGGGGTTGGTAAGGTAAACGTTGAAAAAATGTGTTCAGAGAGATGCAAGAAAATAATCACCCCAACAATAGAGATTAAGGTCTATGAACAAGAGTCACGAGGAGGAGACAATTAGCCAAATACTACAGGACAGTGAAAAACAAACAAACAAAAAACCAAAAAAACTAAGGCTATATATCTGTATCTATATCTACACCTACATCCATATCTATATCTGGATCAAATATGGATGTAAATTTCTTTTTTTAATATATTTTATTGATTATGCTATCACAGTTGTCCCATTTTTCCCCCTTTCTTCCCCTCTTCCCCATACCCCCCCATTACCCGCCCTTTAGTTTTTGTCCATAGGTCACACACATAAGTTCTTTGGCTTCTATATTTCCTATACTATTCTTAACCTCCCCCTGTCTCTTTTCTACCTACCATTTATGCTACTTATTCTCTGTACTTTTTCCTCCTCTCTCCCCCTCCCACTCCCCTGTTGATATCTCTCCATGACTTATATAAATCCATTTAACATTTCATATAATAAAGGCTGGGTGATGATGAACTCCTTGAACTTGACCTTATCTGAGAAGCACTTTATCTGCCCTTCCATTCTAAATGATAGCTTTGCTGGATAGAGTAATCTTGGATGTAGGTCCTTGCCTTTCATGACTTGTTATACTTCTTTTCCAGCCCCTTCTTGCCTGCAAGGTTCCTTTTGAGAAATCAGCTGACAGTCTTTATGGGAATTCCTTTGTAGGTAACTGTCTCCTTTTCTCTTGCTGCTTCTAAGATTCTCTCCTTATTTTTTATCTTGGGTAATGTAATTATGATGTGCCTTGGTGTGCTCCTCTTTGGGTCCAGCTTCTTTGGGACTCTCTGAGCTTCCTGGACTTCCTAGAAGTCTATTTCCTTCACCAGTTTGGGGAAGTTCTCCTTCATTATTTGTTCAAATAAGTTTTCAATTGGTTGTTCTTCCTCTTCTCCTTCTGGCACCCCATGACACGGATATTGGGATGTTTAAGGATATCCTGGAGGTTCCTGAGCCCCTCCTCAGTTTTTTGAATTCTTGTTTCTTCATTCTTTTCTAGATGGGTATTTTTTTTCTTTCTGCTGCTCCACTATGTTGATTTGAGTCCCACATTCCTTTTCATCCCTATTGGTTCCCTGCAGATTTCTCCTCATTTCCTTTATATCATCCTTCATTTGTTCAAGTAATTGCAATAATTTTTCGTCGAATTCTGTGAGCATCCTGATTACCAGTGCTTTGAACTTTGCATCTGATAGGTTGGCCATTTCTTGGTCGCTTAGTTGTGGTTTTTCTGCAACTTTGATCTGTTCCTTCATTTTGGCCATTTTTTTTTCCCTCAGTGCACCTGTCACTTTAAGGGGCGGAGCTTTAGTGTTCACCAGGGCAGGGAAACGCTGTGTTGTGACGCAGCCTGTGGGGGCGGGTCCTGAGAGAACAATGGTGCTTGCTCCTCTCTCCGCACTCACATCGCTACACTCAAGCAAGCTGGGCCCCTCTGTGCTGGCTGCGGGGTCGATGGACGAGCTTGCACAGGCCCAAGTCCCTGTGGGTCTCCCCAGTGAACTCTCCCGCCCCTGCCTCAACCCCCACAGGTGCCTTCAATCGGTGGCTTGAGGTTTTATTTCCCCTTGTTGGTGGGATTCGCAGTCTGCTCTGCTCCCTGTATTTCCTCTCGGTTTATCTGTGTGTGAATGATGACCCGCTTGGTCCACCAGTCTTGGCCCCACTGTGTCCCGGTGGGCCGGGCACTGGCCACCGCGGGTCCCTCCCAGCAACTACAGCGTTGCCGGTACCGCTCCATAAACCGTGATTGCCATGACCTCACCGCCGGGCTTGCTGTGTGCTCTCTTCGCCCGACTCCACCCCGCTTACCAGACTGGATGTAAGTGTCTTCTTTAACTCCATGGTTGTCGGACTTCCTCTCAGTTTGATTTTCTGTCAGATCTGGCTGTTTTTGTTTAATTAAATTGCTGTTTTTTTCCTCATTTGGTTGTGCGAGGAGGCACGGCGCGTCCACCTATCCCTCCATCTTGCCAGAAGTGGATCCAAATATGGACATAAATTTCTGTCTTACCCTTGATCTCAAAAGATTCCTCCAGTATCCTTATGATACAAGATTGGAAATTAATACCAGAATTACACTACCTTCTTTGCGCTTTGTTATTTTTTGTGTGTGTATATGTGTGTATATATATGAAGTCTGTCTGGAAAAAGTCCAGCCATTGTTAATATAACAAGAACAGTTTGCTTAACATTGATGTAAGCTGGCAGCCAAGGGGAGTGGGCTGGAATGCGCATGTGTGAACAATGATGACTTCACTGTAGAAGTCAGTGGGGGCAATAGACGACATTGAATGAGCATGTGTGCTGTGTGGCTGTTGCATTCAAAGTAACTGAGTAGTAGGACAATGAATATGCATGAAATTTTGTGTTAAGCTTGAATATTCTTCCGTGGAAGCTATTTGGATCATTCAGAAGGCTTTCAGGGATGATACAGGGAGTGCAGCACAAATAAAAGTGTGGCACAAATACTTCAAAGATGGTAAAAAATGTGTTGAAAATTATCCACCTTCTGGAAGGCCTGCAACAAGCAGAGCACCTGATTCAGAAGGCTGTAGCTGAGGGCAGCTGGTGGTCGGCCGCTTCATTAGGACAATGTGTCTGATCATGCATCATGTCTATTGCAGAGTTTTTTGGTAAAACATCAAATCACCCAGGTGACTCAGCCCCCTACAGACCAGATTTGGTGCCCTGCAATGCCTGGCTTTTCCCAAAACTAAAATCACCATTGAAAAAGAAGACGTTTCAGACCATCAATGAGATTCAGGAAAATACCACGGGGCAGCTGTTGGTGATTGGGAGAACTGTGTGAGTCCCAAGGTGCCTACTTTGAAGGGGACTGAGGCATCGTTGTCCTCTGTACAATGTGTCTTGTATCTTCTTCAGTGAATGTCTCTAGTTTTCCTATTCTGTGGCTGGATACTTTTTGGACAGAACTCTAGCCAAAATTGAGTTAATATAATAATAAATTGCATATAGGTCATGACCATCATAACAATTCTTAACTAATAGACAGTCTCATCTAATTTTTTTTTTATAGTAACCTGAGTTACACAATGTCATACTAATTAAAGATAAATATTGGCTCTGGCTGAAGCCAACTGAACATGGCAGTACTTCTACAAGCTGTGTTGCTATTGGTTTGTTATGTGTTTTATAATTATTGATTAAAGAAGGAAAATATTTAGAGTGAATTCTCTCAATTTAGCAATCCAATACAACAACAGCAAAAAACAAAACAAAATGACAGTAATAGGACCCAAAAATCCCTTCTCAAAAAGTAGATTATTACTAATTCCTCTGTTGGCATAAATTTAGGCTTTAGCTCAAAAGTAATCTTGAAGGTTATTAAGCTCTTACTAACATTTTGTACGTGGATTTCATTTGTGAGAATCCAAAAGTAACAGTAAAACTCAGAGGTGTTACAGGGGTTGCTAGGTTCTGTGAGTGAGCACGCATGGTGTCGGCAGGGATAAATTTGATCTA
Source organism: Micronycteris hirsuta (assembly GCA_004026765.1). Classification (NCBI taxonomy): domain Eukaryota; kingdom Metazoa; phylum Chordata; class Mammalia; order Chiroptera; family Phyllostomidae; genus Micronycteris; species Micronycteris hirsuta. Next base: position 99,002 of record PVJI01000669.1, read on the forward strand.
GATGTGTCTGACATAGCAGCTATCGGAATATGTGCTAAGAATTTCTGATAAATTTGAAGGAAATGCCTTGTAAATTATTTACATCAATAATTAGTCTTTGCTCACCAAGCAGGAGCAGCCGCCTGGAACTGTGGAGGCCTCGGTGAGCCAAGGGAAAAGGGATTTTCCTGCCCGGACTGCAACCCAGTTTATGGAAAGGAGTAACAAGCAATGAACAGCATAAACTTATTTAATGGCTTTTTCCCAAGAAGAGACAAATAAACAGAAAATTCAAAGAGCAAGGACTTATCTTTTTAGTCTTTACCATTTTAATATATATAATTATTCAGTTTTGCCCTGTCCAAAGATGAACACTTATTAATTAAAAGGGGAATAAGAGAAACAGCCACAACCTCCAGGCTGAAACCATTACTGATTTTTTTCTCTTTTTGTGAATAAGTGAAGTCACCCTGTTGCATAGCGCAGATACAAAAAGCTTTGAACGCAGTTCTGCTATCATTCTGATCAGTGCTTGCAGTGATCTTTAGCAAATGATTTTGTTTGTGGATGAAAAAAAGGGTTGTAGGGGAATTAACTTCCCAGGGTGATCTGATTATAAATTCTGACTGTGCAGGTGATGGTGGGTGGTCACGCCCCAGGCTTATAGCTTCTTTAGTGAAAAGTTTTAAGCCAGTCCTGTCCATTGACCTTGTGCATTTAGGTTAACACACTTAAAAATATATACTTTTATTGACTTCTGGCCAAGATGGAGGCATAGGTGGACACACTGTGCCTCCTCTCACAACCAAAGAGGAAAAACAACAACTTCAAAAGCAAAACAAATAACCAGAATGGACAGAGAATCAAACTGAGTGGAAGTCCAACAGCCAAGAAGTTAGAGAGGACACGTTCATCCGGACTGATAAGCGGGGCGGAGCCGGGTGGAGAGTGTGCCCAGCGAGAGGGCAATTTTCCCAGAGAGGCTCACCGTGGGCGCGCCTGGCCAAAACTCGGCCCATGCACTCAGCAAAGCCCACGGCCGGCGCACCTGGAGAAGCCCGTGGGAACCAGTGGACCAGGCAGTCCCTCTTTCGTGTGCAGATAGACCAGGAGAAGGAGCTGGGGAGTGGAGCAGACCACACAGCCCACCATCGCAGGGAAAAAAAAAAGCCTCAGACCATCTGTTGAAAGCACTTGTGGGGATTGAGGCGGGAGGGGCTCCCAGTGTCACAGGAGAGCTTATTGGGCAGGGGGTGTAAACAGAGCAAGCGCCATTGCTCCCTCCCAGTCCCCGCCCCCAAAGGAAGCATCACAACACAGCAACAAAGGTTACCCCCCTCCCCCGCCCCCCCAAGGCTCCGCCCCTTAAAGTAACAGGTGCCAAAGGAAAAAAAAAATGGCCCAGATGAAAGAACAGGACAGAGCTCCAGAAAAATTACAACTAAGGGACGAGGAGCTAGCCAACCTATCAAATGCACAGTTCAAAACACTGGTAATCAGGATGCTCACAAAATTGGAAGAAAGTTGGATGCAAATAAATGGACAAATGAAGAATACACTAAAGAAAATGAGGGGAAATGTGCAGGGAACCAATAGGGAAGAGAAGGAAACTGGGACTCAAATCAACGGTGTGGACCAGAAGGAAGAAACAAGAATTCAAAAAAATGAGGAGAGGCTTAGGAACCTCCGAGACATTTGTAAACGGCCCAACATCTGGATCATAGGGATGCCAGCAGGAGAAGAAGACCAAGAAATTGAACATTTATTTGAACAAATAATGAAGCAGAATTTCCCCAATCTGGCAAAGGAAATAGACTTCCAGGAAGTCTAGGAAGCTCAGAGAGTCCCAAAGAAGTGGGACCCAAAGAGAAACACACCAAGACACATCATAATTACATTACCCAGGATTAAAAATAAGGAGAGAATCTTAGAAGCAGCAAGGGAAAAGGAGACAGTTACCTACAAAGGCATTCCCATAAGACTGTCAGCTGATTTCTCAAAGGAGACCTTTCAAGTAAGAAGGGCTGGAAAGAAGTATAACAAGTCATGAAAGGCAAGGACCTACATCCAAGAATACTCTCTCCAGCAAAGCTATCATTTAGAATGGAAGGGCAAATAAAGTGCTTCTCAGATAAGGTCAAGTTCAAGGAGTTCATCATCACCCAGCCTTTATTATATGAAATGTTAAAGTGATTTATATAAGGCATGGAGGGATATCAACAGGGGAGTGGGAGGGGGAGAGAGGAGGAAAAAGTACAGAGAATAAGTAGCATAAATGGTAGGTAGCAAACAGACAGGGGGAGGTTAAGAATAGTATAGGAAATACAGAAGCCAAAGAACTTATGTATATGACCCATGGACAAAAACTAAAAGGTGGGGAATGGGGGGAGGTACTGGCAGAAGGGAAGAAAGGGGGGAAAATGGGACAACTGTAATAGCATAATCAATAAAATATATAAAATAACAACAATAGCCTCAAAAAATAAAAAAATAAAAATATATATTTTTATTGAATTACATAGGTTAATAAAGTCAAGTCTCTTTCGGTCACCACTTACTCCCCATTTACCTTCTTCTTCCTCTCCCTATCCCCTTTTCCCTCTGGCTATCACCATATGAAGTGTCTATGAAGTTTTTTTTTAATTCCTTCACCTATTTTACCCAGCCCCTTAACCCCCCTCCTCTCTGATAGCCACCAGTCTGTTCTGTATATCTATGGGTCTGTTTCCATTTTATTTGTTTATTTTGCTCATTAGATTCTACATGTAAGTGAAATCATCTGTATTTTTCTTTTTAACAGGCATATTTCACTTAGCATAATATTCTCCAGGTCCATCCATGCTGTTGCAAAAGGTAAGATTTCCATCTTTTTTAAGGTTGAGTAGTGTTCCTTGAGTACATGTACTGTATCTTTTTTGATCCCTTTTCTACTGATGGGCACTTGGTCTGCTTCCAAACCTTGGCGATTGTAAGTAACACTGCAATAAATATAGGGGTGCATATATTCTTTTCAATTAATGTTTTGGATTTCTTCAATTTCTATATTCCCCAAACTGGAATTCCTAGGTCAAAAGGCAGTTCCATCTTTAGTTTTTTGAGGAAATTACATACTGTTTTCCACAGTGGCTGCACCAGTCTGCATTCCCACCAACAGTGCATGAGGATTCCCTTTATTTTTCTCCACACCCTTGTCAGCACTTGTTGTTGATTTATTAATGATGGTCATTCTGACTGGTGTGAGGTGATATCTCATTGTGGTTTTAATTTGCATCTCTCTGATGACATTGAGCATGTTTTCATATGTTTATTGGCCATTTATATGTCTTCATTTTTCTTATTTTTAAACTAAATTTATTGGGATAACAAGTTAATAAGATCATATAGGTTTCAAGTGTACATTTCTCTTTTTTATGCTTTTAATTTTTTAAAGTATGTTTTATTAATTATGCTATTAGTTGTCCCAATTTTTCCCCCTTTTTTCCTTCCACCAGGAACCTTCCACTCCCTCAGGCCATCCCCACACCTTTGTTCATGTCCCTGGGTCATGCATATAAGATCTTTGGCTATTCCATTTCTTATTCTGTATTCTACATTTGTATGACTATTCTGTAACTGCCTATTTGTACTTCTTAATCCCCTCACCTCTTAACCCATTCCCCCATAGTCCCCTCCCATCTGGCAACCATCAAAATGCTATCCTGATCCATGGTTCTGTCTCTGTTTTTCTCATTTGCTTAGTTTGTTTTTTAGATTCAATTGTTGATTGATATGTATTTATTGCCATTTATTGTTCATAGTTTTTATCTTCTTTTCCTTAAATAAGTTCCTTTAAAGTATCATATAATAATGATTTGGTGATGATGAGCTCCTTTAGTTTTTCTTGTCTAGGAAGCTCTTTGTCTGTCCTTCAATTCTAAATGATATCTTTGCTGGGTAGAGCAATCTTGGCTGTAGGTCCCTGCTTTTCATGACCTTGAATATTTCTTGCCAATCCCTTCTAGCCTGCAAAGTTTCTTTTGATAAGTCAGCTAATAGTCTTGTGGGGATGCCCCTGCAGGTAACTAACTGCATTTCTCTTGCTGCATTTAAGATACTGTTTTTATCTTTAGCATTTAAATTACAATGTATCTTGGAGTGGGCCCTTTTTTTTTAAGATTTTATTTATTTTTAGAGAGAGAGAGTTTTTTAGAGAGAGAGGAAGGGAGGGAGAAAGAAAGGGAGAGAAAGAGCAATGTATGGTTGCCTCTCACATGGCCCTCACTGGGGACCTGGCCTGAAACCCAGGCATGTGCCCTGACTGGGAATCGAACTGGGACCCTTTGGTTCCCAGCCCACGCTCAATCCACTGAGCTACACCAGCCAGGGCCTGGAGTGGGCCTTTTTACATCCATCTTGTTTGGGACTCCGTGCTTCCCAGACTTGCATGTCTATTTCCTCCTCCAAATTAGGGAAGGGATTTCTTTCATTATTTTTTCAAATAGATTTTCAATTTTCTGCTCCTTCTCTTCTCCTCCTGGCACTCTTCTGATGTGAATGTTGGAATGCTTAAAGTTGTCCTGCAGTTGGCTTACACTATTCTCATGTTTTGGATTCTTTTTTCTTCTTGTTTTTCTGATTGGTTGTTTTTTTCTTCCCTATGTTCCAAATCATTGATTTGATTCTTGGCTTCATCTACTCTACTGTTGTTTCCCTGTAAATTGATCTTTACTTCAATTCGTATATTGTTCATTTCTGACTAGATCTTTATTATGTTGTTGAGGTCCTTGAGCATCCTTATAAACATTGTTTTGAACTCTGCATCTGATAGATTGCTTATCTCCATTTTGTTTAGCTCTTTTTCTGGAGTTTTGATCTCTTCTTTTATTTGGGCCATAGTTCTTTGTCTCCTCATTTTGGCAGCTCCCTGTGCTTGTTTCTATGTACTAGGTAGAGCTGCTAAGACTCCCTGTCTTGGTAGCATGGCCTAATGTAGTAGGTGTCCTGTAGGGTCAAGTGCCACAGCCTCTCCTGTCACTCAAGTCGGGTACTTGAGGACCTGATGCCTCTTGCTGCTCTTGCTCTTGCCACCCAATCTCTTGCCTTTTACCCCCAGCTTAGCTAGGCCCATTCTCTTCCATAAGAACTTAACACTAATAAACTTTGCTTGCACACTAGTAGGCTTGCTTATCTACAATTCTTTATTGTGTCAACAAGAAGAACCACATTTCTCCTGTAAGAGATGGATGTGGTTTCTTAATTCCATAGTTGTCAGACTTCCATTCAACTCAATTTGATGGTTCTGAGTGATGGTTGTTCTATAGTTTAGTTGTAATTTTGATGTGGTTGTGCAAGGAGGCAAGCCGTGTTTACCTATGCCACCATCTTGACTAGAAGTCTCAAGTGTACATTTCAATGATACATGATCTCTATATTGCATCATGTTCCCATCACTCAAAGTCCAGTCATCTTCTGTCACCATGTATTTGGCTGTATGCCCTCTTTGGAGAAGTTTCTATTCATATCCATTGCCCTTTTAAAAATTGGATTGTTTTCTTGGTGTTGAGTTATGTAAGTTCTTTATATGTTTTGAATATTAAACCCCCTTATCATATGTGTTCTCCCATTCAGTGGGTTGCCTTTTCATTTTGTTGATTTTTTTTTTTTTTTTGCTGTGCAAAAGCTTTTTAGTTTGATGTAATCCCATTTCTTTATTTTTTTCTTTGTTTCCCTTGTTTGAGGAAATATATTGGCAAAAACAATTACTACAAGAAATGTATAATATTTTAGTGCCTATGTTTTCCCTTAAGATTTTTGAGAAGGAAATCTTACCTTTTGTGACAGCATGGAGTGGACTGGAGAATATTATGCTAAGTGAAATAAGCCAGTCAGAGGAAGAAAAATACCATATGACCTCTTTATCTGTGGGATCTTATGAACAAAATAATTTAACAACCAACATAGAAATATAAGCATAGAGACATAGAACAGACAACTGTAAGAGGTGACAAGGTGCCCCAAGCACCTTGGTGAAGGGATTAAGCCAAAAAAAAATAATATATATATATATATATATATACACACACACACACACATGAACACACAGAGACAACAATATGATGATAGCCAGAGGGAAAGGGTGCTGGGGGTAGGTGGAGATGGGAAAAGGGGGTATAAATAGGAACAGAAGAAGACTTTACTTTGGGTGATGGACATACAATGCAGTGTGCAAAAGATGTTTTATTGAGTTGTACACTTGAAACCTGTGTGGTTTTGTTAACCAATGTCAACCCAATAAATTCAATTAAAATATGGTTATCTAAATCCTGTCTCTACAATGGTGTTACACTTGCCTCAGGTGATTTTTTTAATGAAAAGTGTATTCAGAGCAACAAAAAGGACAAAAAGCTAAAAGGTCATCATTCTGAAATAACAGGTTGCGTGACTGTGTTGTGCTGGTTTGCTAATCATGGCAGATTTTATTTTCCACAGAAGACTAAATGATCTTCTGCATTGTGACCTTGTCACTGTCCCATCAAGTTATAGGAGTTTGTTTTGTCACCCTCTTGAATATGGACAGATACTGTGGCTTCCCTGGTGATAGAATATGGCAGAAATGACTCTGTGCCAGTTTGGGGTATAGTCCTAACTCTCTTGCTTCCAGCCACATGCCGTGGAAAGCCCAAGTCACACGAAGAGGATATGCGTAGGTGTACTGGCCCCAGCTGAGCTCTCAACCAAAGCCAGCATTATAACCAGCCATGTGAGTAGCCGTCTTGAATGTTCAAGCCGTCTGTTTTCCAGAGTACAGTAGACATGACTTCTGAGAGACACCCACTCAAAAAAAAAAATATACAAACAACCCACATAGCTGAGATCAGTTACACCTCAGAGCTGTGAGAGATTAACGAGACGATATTTTTAGCCCACTATGTTTTAGAATGTTTTTTGTGAGAAGAAATAGCTGAAAACTAATAAATGCCTATGTTTATGGAAGAATTTGGCCTGGGACTTGCTTTCTTTGTAATCTGGTATGGAAGTTGTGAGGAGGTTAGCCCTTATCCACCCGCTTCCAAATATTGTTGGCTACTGAGGTAAAACAAAAAAATTCCTTAAGAGTTGTATATGACCAAACTGACTTGGGTAAATAGGTGCTTTTCCCAGTGCTAACAGAGACAGAAGTTTAAGGCTCAGAACCCAGATGTTAGACCTGTGTAATGTGGTTTGTGGAATAGAAGAATTGTTGCTTCAAATGTTATTGTAAGTTACTGAGTTCTGATATTGGCTGGGAATATAAAAGTTAGCAAGACCATATATCTATAATTCTTTTTCCCTGATAGACAAATTGTCCAGATAGTTTTCCAAGACACTGCATTTGTAATGCATCTCCTTAAGATAAAAAGGGAGACAATAAGGAACTACATCAGCCTTTTTGCACCCTTATTTTTGCATTGCTTATTGGCTGCTTCAGGGGTAAGCCAAAGCCAAAGCAACCTTGAATGAGTCCAACTAAATATTCTCATCCAGCCTTAAACCCAGACCAGGTGGCCTAGTACAATATCTCCACCTGGACACTCCACAGGCATCTCAAATATATTGTGTTCCAGACTGAGCATATTATATTTCCTCCTAAACCTACTACCATTACTATCCTTTTTGTCTCAGTAGGTATTAATCTCCATCCACCTGTTCAACATTTTTTTTTCTTCTATCTCTCTTGCCATGTCCAAACAATATCTGAGATCAGCTAATAACACTTCCTAAACAGCTTTTAGTAATCTCTTCCTAATGTTGTTTCGAGTTTCTGGCCGTAATCACGTCTTATTTGGATCTCATGATTCACCTCCTTGCCTCTAGTCTTGTCTATCTAAAATCCCCTCTCTATTCAGCTAGCAGAGAAAGCTATCTACAAGATAAATCTGACTGTGTCATTTCTTTGCCCCAAATATGTTATCCTGAAAGAAGCACGGGGACTCCTTGCTCACTTCTCTCTCTTCTTTACTTACCACTGCTCTCTTAACAATGAAAGCATTCTGACAACATGGCTCTCGCACAAAACTGAAACGCTTAACTATCACACACCAGGCTCCTTCTTGCCTCAGTGCCTTTGCTCATTCTGTTCTTTGCTTCACATACATTCTCTCAATGCCCTTCTCCACCCTCCCTGTCCTTAGCCCGCCAGTTTCTTACTCACTGTTTAGAACAGTAGGGCTTGAAAAAGGCCCGATGCCTAGGCAACACGTCAGGCCAATTACAGCAGAATTTATGTGAGTGGCTCCCAGGAATCAACACTTTTAAAGCTCCCCAGGGGATTTCTGTGGCAGCTACGGCTGAGAACACTGCTTTAGACTCAAGATGCTCCTTTTCTCCCCAGACTGAAATGCTCTTTTATGATCCCATAATGTTCCCATAATGTTCATCTCTATCATTGCGTATTATACAATGCATTATAATGAGCTGTTTACAAGTTTGTCTCCCTAGAGAATATGAGCTCCTTTAGGGTTTTTTCAAATTTGAATTTCCAATATTTAGGTTAGTGTCCAGTAGATACCAATCAGTCTCCCTTTGTAAAAGAAAGAAGGAATGAGAAAATAACTGAACTTATGCTAATAAACATTTTTAGAATATTCCTATGAAAATTAAGTGAAAATGTCATTCTATTTTACTTCAGGACTATCCATTTTTTTGTAAGTCCCAAAGCACATAGGTGTGAGTAGGGGTAGAGTACATAAAGTTTGCTCTGTTATTTGGAATGAAGATATTGAAAAATAAGGGAAAGCACCGAAGATTTTGAGCAGGGTTCCCTCAAAGACATACTAACAGGCCCAAGAATGTGACATTGGCTAGCGAGCTGCTCATGAGAGGTGAACTCTTGCTTCAAAGAAAAAAGAAACATTAAGGGTTTACTCAATAGCTTTGTAAGAAAAAAATTTTCCCCTATTCACTGTAATTTGATGAAAAACTTCACTGGGTTGGGCTAGATATGAGAATAAATGCAGTTGTATATGAATTAAAAACACTTTAAAGAAGACAATAATTTAGAGAGGAATATTGAGTAAAATGAGAATATTAGACAAACATATCAAACTGAAAAACTGCATTCTGGAACCACGTAAGTTCACTAACCCATTGTTGAGCATCCACATTTCAGGCTCTGTGAACTTGAACAAGAAGGCTACTAACGCCATGATACTTAGTCTAGCAATAATGGTAAAGGGAACCATAATATAAATGCGTGTTTTGATCATCTGCTATGTGCTAGGTTTTGTTCAAAGATTTTTATGCACCTAATGCCAACTTGCCTATGGTTAAGTTATTATTCCTACATTTTTAAAGATTTTATTTATTATTTTTAGAGAGGAGAAGGGAGGGAGAAAGAGCAATGTATGCTTGCCTCTTACATGGCCCTTATGGGGACCTGGCCTGCAACCCAGGCATGTGCCCCGACTGGGAATCGAACCGGGACTGCCTGGTTCCCAGCCCGCGCTCAATCCACTGAGCTGCACCAGTCGGGCTATTCCCACATTTTTAGATGAAGAAACTAAGCAGGGAGTTGAAGTCATTTGTCCATGGTTGGTTGAACTGTGATTTAAACTCATATAGAAACTCATATATAACCCATTGGTTTTAATCCATTCTTCTTTTCTAATAGGAGAAATTAAACATTTATGTCAATGACAAAAGATAAAATGTGATATGTGCTCTGATCAAACAAAAGACCACAAGAGTATATTATGTAAAGTTTCACTTTTCACTGTGGGGGAATAAAAACAAACATCATGGGGAAGATATCTGATTCAACTCATACATGAGGAGTAGAATTATGTTGTTGTAAGTTTACTAACTTTACTGAAGTTTTTTTCTTTTATTGTTTTATTATGAAATATATTTGGATTTGCACATGAATTGCAAAGATAGTGCAGAAGATTCTCTTATACCTTTCACCCAATTTTCCCTCATGTCAACATCTTACATACCCTTGGTACAATAATCAAAAGTGGTATATATCAGACTTCTGGATGATATGGAGGCATAGGGATATACACATTGCCTCCTCACACAACCACAAGAAGGACAACAAAAAATTTAAAATAAAAAAACCCCCAGAACTGCCAGAAAATTGAACTATATGGAAGTTGGACAACCAAGGAGTTAAAGAAGAAACACTCATCCACACTGGTAAGAGGGGTGGAGATGGGCAGCTGGCAGCCAGGGTACAGAGGACTCACTGCAAGGCGGCGGCTGGAGGACTGGGCGAGGCGGGGGCTGGTGGAGCGGGGGTCCTACATGTAGTCTGTGGATAAACTGGGAGGAACAACTGGGGAGTGAGACAGACAGTACAACCCAGGGTTTTGGCGCAGGGAAATAAAACCTCAAAAGCTCTGATGAAAGACCCACGGGATCCTAGAATTTACACAAAACCACCCACCCAGGAATCAGCACCAGAAAGGCCTGATTTGCTGGTGGGTAGCAGGGGAAGTGGTTGAAAGCAGGGTGAAAACTTATTTGAACAAATGATGAAGGAGAATTTCCCTAACCTGGCAAAGGAAATAGACTCCCAGGAAGTCCATGAAGCTCAGAGAGTCTCAAAAGAAGTTGGACCCAAGGAAGAATATACCAAGGCACACCATAATTGTATTACCCAAGATTAAAGAGGAGAGAATCTTACAAGCAGCAAGAGAAAAGGAGACAGTTACCTACAAAGGAGTGCCCATAAGACTGTCAGCTGATTTCTCAAAAGAGACCTTGCAGGCAAGATGGGGCTGGAGATAAGTATTCAAAGTCATGAAAGGCAAGGGCCTACATCCAAGATAACCCTATCCAGCAAAGCTGTCATTTAGAATAGAAGGGCAGATAAAGTGCTTCCCAGATAAGATCAAGTTAAAGGAGTTCATCGTCACCAAGCCCTCATTATATGAAATATTAAAGGGAATTATCTAATAAAAAGAACATAAAAAATACAGTAAAATGACAACAAACAACTATCAACAACTGAACCTAAAAAAATAGAAAAGAAGTAAGCAAACAACCAGAACAGGAACAGATTCACAGAAATGGAGATCACCTGGAGGGTTATCAGCGGGGAGGGTGAGGGAGGAGAATGGGGGAAAAGGTACAGGGAGTAAGAAGCATAAGTGGTAGGTACAGAATAGACAGTGGGAGGTTAAGAATAGTATGTGAAATGGAGAAGCCAAAGAACTTATATGTATGACCCACGGACATGAACTAAGGTGGGGGAAGAATGGTGGGGGAGGTGCACGGTGGAGCAGAATAAAGGGGAGAAAAAATGGGACACCAATAATAGCATAATCAATATATTTTAAAAAAGTGCTTTATCAACATTGATACAATACTATTCACTACACTACAGATTTTATTCAGACTTACCCACTTTTTCCATTAATGTTCTTTTTCTGTTGTAGTCTCCAAGGAATAGAATTTTATGAAGGGAAAGAGGAACGTATTCCAGGAAAAGGAAAGTCCCTGAACAAGGAAAACTAATAAAGTCCAGGGCACTTCTAAGATGATCATTAACATATATTTACATTAACATCTAAATTATTAACAAGTGGAAAATTCTCCATTGCTGTTTTCCTTCCTGTCAGTCAGCTCCATCTGGTTGAACATAGAGCCATAAATAAAGAGGGAAATAATTCGTGCATTCCCTCCCTGCCTGCTGTGTTTTCCTTTTGCATCACCACTAATAGAAAACGAGGCCGTGTGCAGTCCAGTGCTAATGCACTCTCCATGGCATTTCTGTCTCGGTCTGACAGTTCTGGCCTCATTGCCACATGCCACATGGAGCTGAGAAAAATATGCCACTCTATGCTGTGTTTCCCCAAATAAGTTTTTCATTTTTCAGGGTAGAAAGAACCCGCTCTACAAAAAAGGATAAATAAAGCCATTAAAGTGCATCCTAGGTCTTCTAAAATGCTTTCAAATCAGCCAGATGAAAAAAAAAAAAACAACCACTGCAAACCCCAGAGCAGTAATAGACCAAACGGAAATGTAGAGCACATCTCCACTAAGAACAGTGATGGCTGACCCGTTCACCTGAGTCCCTGGGGAAATACAAATGACAGACAATGTTGAACCTTGCCAAGTTCTATGTGAAGCACCAAGAGTCCTTCTCAGAGGAAGAACAAAGATGTCTCTAAGTTAATTTTCTTTTTTTATTGAATTTTATACATTTCAGCCATGTTCAGCTGCTTTTTCATCTTGCCCTGTAGATGGGTATAGGTAGATAGATATAATTTTTGAGAGATAAAAATGATCACCTCTTTATCTGTCTATAAATTTAAAGGTTGATCAAGAAAGGCTGATTTAAGAAAAAGAGCCACTGTCAACTTTATTTCTCTGACCTTAACATAAAACATGACATATTCTCGCATGACCCATGCAGATGCAAGGCTGCAAGGTAGGTGTGCCCACATTTTTACAGACGATGACTCAAAGGTCACCAGTCGTCATTGTTTCCTGTTGTTGGTGGGACTGCAAACTGGCACATTTTTTGTGACATTACTCATAACTACACTGTAGTTGTTTAAATCGGAAGAAATGATAATGGGAATAATTTCTGCATAATTAAGCCTCTCCTTTCCACCTGACAGTTATGCAAACTAGAAGGTGATGAACAGCACGGTCAGGTGTTCCTTTAATTAAGAAAAATTTCTCGAGGATTTTGAACAATGTGGGTAGTCTATTAAAATGTTAGAGAGGAAAAAGTTGAAATCTGTTATGCTTTAAAGGAGAATTTTATTGAGATATAATTTATATATCATAGAATTCACCTATTTCAAATGTACTGTTCAATGCATTTTAGTGTATTTTCGGGTTGTACAATTATTTACCAGAATCTAATTTTGGAACATTTCCACCACTCTAAAAAGAAATTTTGTGCTCATTTAATAACTCTCTATTCCCCGCTCCAGTCCTAGTCAACTACTAGTTTACTTTCTTTCTTTCTATATTTGCCTTTTTAGGACATTTCACAAAAATAAAATTACATAATAGGTGTTTTTTGTGTCTGACATCTTTCACTGAGCATGTTTTTGAGGTTTATTCCTTGTCATTGCTGAATAGTTATCCATCCTATGGATAGACCGCACTTGGCTTATCTATTTACCACTTGATGGACATTTGAGATATTTACTTTTTGGCTCTTGTGCATCATGCTGCTCTGAGTATTTGTGTACATGGTTTCGTGTGGACACGTGGTTTTATTTCTCTTGGATAGACACTTAAGAGTGGAATTGCTTCATCAGATGGGAAATCTGTTAAACTTTTTTAAGAAACTGCCAAGCTGTTTTCCAAAGTGGCCTCATGACTTTACATTCTCACCAGCAGGAGGTGAGGGTTCCGTTTTCAGCAGGTCTTTGCAGCACTTGTCATTGCTTGTCTTTTTTACTTACTCATTCTAGTGGGTGAGAAATGTGGTTTTGATGTGCACTTTCCTAATGAATAATGATGTTGAGCATCTTTTCATGTTTCTGTCAGCTTTTGGTATAGCTTCTTGGGTAAATGTCTATTTAAATCTTTGTCCATTTTTAAATTGTTTATTTGCTTATTGCATCTCTGTCTCCTCCTGGAGGGAGCACTATCTTAAATTTTAGAAGCATTATTCCCTTGCATTTAAAAAAGTGCTTTTATAATGTATTACATTTTTAAAGTTATTTTAATCATGTGTTCCTAAACAATGCATTTTTTTGCTTTGCTTATTGAGCTTTGCAAAAATGGATTTGTATTACGTATAGATGTTGAATGGCCTCATAAATTCAATTTTCATGCTGGGTAAAACCAATTGTTTTCAACAGTGTACTAGAATATTCAATGCAGGAAGTTGTGTTTAAGTTAAACAAATGTGTATGTGAGAATATGCAGCTTCTGGTCCTTGTCTTCTGGAAGCTTTAATGGAGTTACCGTAAGTGGGGAATGAGTGTGACAGAAAAATGCCCCTGAATTGATGAACATCAACAGTTGCATTAATCTGATATTAGCATGTAGAGCTATCGGCCCCTAAACAGTTCCACTGTGCTGGAAAAATTTCATTTTGTGCTACTAATTTTTATAGTTTCTTGTTTCCTTTGAAGCTGATGATTACATCTTTAACATCTGTTATTCTTCTCACTGCTTTCAACATGCTGTTTCCTATCTAAAGATTTAGAAGACAAATCATCTAGAATTTTGATTAGGATTAGACTGAATATTTAGGTCCTGATTAAGAGCCTGGGGGATTCCTGTGGAGATGAGTTAATAAGCTTTAGTGCATGAATTACATGAAATTCATTTTCGCTGCAGCAGCCTCTTTTTGTGTTCTTCCTTGTTGTTCATTTCTGAGCAGAGATTTAAGTATATGGGTTTGCATTCAGACAGATTTGGTTTTCAATCCCTGCTCTGCCATTTAATTGGCTATGAACAAATGACTCAATTTTCTTTATTCTCTAAGTGGGGATAGGAATATGTTTATCACAGTGTGGTATTAAAACAGGTATCTCTAAAGCACTTATTATAAGCACTCAATAAATTTGTGGATATTATTATCTTTTTATAATATAAAAAACACCAATTCAAAAGAACCTATGCATCCCAATGTTCATAGTAGCACAATTTACAATACCCAAGTGCTGGAAGCAACCTAAGTGCCTATTAGTAAACGTGTGGATTCAAAAACTATGTACATTTACACAATGGAATACTATGCAACAGAAAGAAAGAAGGAGCTCCTACCCTTTGCGACAGCATGAATGGAACTGGAGAGCATTATGCTAAATGAAATCAGCCAGGTGGTGAAAGACAAGTGATCTCATCTATAAGTGGAACCTAATCAACAAAACAAAAAAGCAAGCAAAATATAACAAAAAACATTGAAATTAAGAACAAACTGACAGTAACCAGATGGGAGGTGGGAGGGGATAAGAGAGGAAAAGGGGGAAAGGTTGTCAGGAACATGTATAAAGGACACTTGACAAAGCCAAAGGGGGGCAGGATTAAGGGTAGGAAGTGGGGATGGCTGGGGTAGAGGGAGTGGTGGGGGCAAGATGGAGACAACTGTACTTGAATAATTTAAAAAAAATGTGAAGAAAAGACACATCAATATTAAGCTCTCAAATTGCTCTTTGGTGAAATCTGAGAGCAGAAAAAATAAAAATAGTGTAGACAATCAAGACTGTATTTCATAGATGAGATATATAATGCTTGTTAGGAGAAGAGAGGAAAGAATGGAGAAACAAGTATTGGATTGGTGGGAGGAGTGGTGATAGGAGAAAAAGCCAGATCAGGAAAACTCTCACATTCCTGGTGAGGGCAAGAGGGTGCCAGAAGGATTGTACCATCAAGGACGTCTTGAAAGGAGCTTTAGCACTCTACAGCTCAGAGTCCTCAAGTTTTATCACCACGAAGATTTTCTTTTATTACTTCTTTCCTCCACTAACTTCATTGAGTAAATCTGTTCACCAAGAGATCTGCTGTACCAGTGAACTAATTTGTATGAGAGGACAGAGCCTGGAGAGAAGATTTATATTTTCCCTTTTCTCCTCTTCAAAGAATGAAGAGGAAATGGGGTGAGACTCTAGAGATTATAAAATAGAGCTTGAGAGCACATGGATTCTTCCCTAGTTCTCAACTTGGCAAGTATCCATGGCTGTGTGTGAACTTTATATAGAGAAGCTGCTCTCCCTCCTTCTGTGCTCAATCTGGCTTACCCTATGTGCAGTAAAAAAAAAGGGTACATGAGCTTGTCAGCAACTCAAGGCTTTTGCAGCACTTGAGTTTCAAGGAGACAACTCAGAAGCTTGGTGGACAACTCTAGAATGTGTCTGCGACCACTTTGGTGATATTTGTAATCCTAGATGGGTTTACAGATAGCTGGGACCATCTAGTTGACATAAGGACAATAATAGAATATCACTGGTTTGGAGGCATTTGTTTGCCTCCCCAGGTAGTCTCAGAAGTAAGTATGGGAGAGATGATTAAGGAGGTACCTGATGGTTATAGAGATGAAGATGATGAGTGGATAAACTTTGGCTTAAATGATAATGTGAAGTCATTAAATCCACAGAGAGGTTAGGCCCCAAGATTTTTGAATTATGTAAGAAATAATCTCTAAATTAAAAACCAAATATTAATTTAAGACAAAGGTACTAATTACAATAATTGTATGTTTTTACTATAATTAAATGATTAGAATTAAAGTCTTTAGAAATATGTTATAGTTAACATATCAATTGTCATTCATGTATAGTCCCTTGTAGTTTATAGATTCTTTTTATTACATTCTGAATTTCTGGGGGATTAAGGACCTTAAATTGGAAATAGTGATATAGTTCATCTCTTTCCATTCAGATATGTATAAATGAGGCCCGAAGGGATAAAGCTAGTATCAGAACTAAGCTTTCTTTTTCTAACCCAGTGTTTTTCTGTTTTTGTACCATTCCTTCTAGCCACTTTTAATATCAATAGCCCATAGCCATGTGTTGCAAGAAGGAAACTCAGGAAATGTTTAGAGAAATTAGTGAACTGTGAAACAGCCAGATGCACTGGTAGCCCATTTCTCTCATCTCAGCTCCAAAGAAGAAGTGCTTTGGTGTTTTGGGTAGAATTGGGAGAGAGATGTCTCAAGCTTGTGGCAGAATGTTGCCTTGGTTAGTAATTAGGGCAAGTAAAAATTGCAAGGCTTGCTTACTTAGTACTACTTACGAAGCTACCATACAGACCTCACAAGAGATAACCATCATGGCGGTAAGTTAGAGAAGGTAGGGTAGAGGTTATAGCAACTAGTCTAGAGAGAGTATTTACAGGCTCAGTTGGCTGGAGGAAGAGTTGGAGAGGAACTTGCATCTGGGTCCTACTGAAGAATCTGAGAAGCTGATCATCCAGGTCTTTCCAACAGAGGGCAGTCACAGCTTGATTTTTCTGACAACAAGTGGGTTTCACCTCCAGGTCTGAGCTAACCTCGATCCCAGAGTGTGGGCTGAGGCAGCTCTGTTTCTCACGCAGGGAGAGTCTTCCCCAATCCACAAAGAGGGAAAAGGCATTTGCTGAGGTCTCAAATTCCAGAGAGGATGTTGGTGGAAATCTAGCTACATTTTCTCATGCAAGGCACAGAACTGAATGTCCATCCACATAAATTTTCCTTTTGCTTCCCTGCTTTCAAGTTTGATCAGCTTTCTCTTTGGAATATGTCTATTCAGAATTCAATATGATTTTGACAAATGCTTGACTGAAGTTTTGGTAACAACTAAAAATTTCTTGCAAGAGAGAAAAATATAGATGATTAAAGGTGGAAATTTTTATTTTATTTATTTTTTAAGGAGGACTTTATTTCCTCACACATTCAAACACGATTTCTCATCTTCTTTATTCCTAAGTCCAAAGAAATCAGTTAAGTCAGAGTCTTGTCAGAGCCCCCATGTAATTTTAATTGAGTTAATATGTAAAGTACTTACAATAGTGCCTGGTACATAGTGAGAGCAATGTGAACGTATTACTTATTTTTATCACTTTTTTTACATTTTTAGGATTTTTAAAATTATTATCCTATTACAGTTGTCCCAGTGTTTCCTCCTTTGCCCTCCCCCACCCATCTTACCCCGCTCCCACAGTCAATCCTCACACTGTTGTCCATGTCTATGGGCATTCATATGTGTTCTTTTCTAGTCCCTTCCCCGTCTTTCCACCATTATTTCCCCCCAATCCCTGGTGACAATCAGTCTGTTCCATGTTTCCATGTTTCTGATTCTATTTTGTTTATTAGATTATTTTGTTCATTAGGCTCCTTTTATAAGTGAGATCATATGGTATTTGTCTTTAACTGACTGACTTATTTCACTTAGAATAATAGTCTCCAGTTCCATTCATGCTGTCACAAAAGGTAGGAATTCCTTCTTTCTTTCTGCTGTGTAGTATTCCATTGCGTAAATGGACCACAGTTTTTTGATCCACTCATCTACTGATCACACTTAGGCTGTTTCTAGCACTTGGCTATTGTAAATAGTGCTGCTATGAACATTGGGATGCATAGGTTCTTTTTAATTAGTGTTTCAAGATTCTTAGGGAACTGTCCCAGTAGTGAAATCACTGGGTCATTAGGCAGTTCCATTTTTTGGTATTTATTTATTTTAGCTTTAAAAAATATATATATTTTACTGATTATGCAATTATAGTTGTCCCAATTTTTCCCTTTTGCACCCCCAGTACTCCCATTCCATCAGCAGTTCCATTTTTAATTTTGTAAGGCAACTCCATACTGTTATCACAGTGGCTGCACCAGTCTGCATTTCCAACAACAGTGCACTAGGGTTCCCTTTTCTCCACATCCTCTCCAGCACTTGATTGTTAATTTATTCATGATAGCCATTTTGACAGGTGTGAGGTGATATCTCATTATGGTTTTAATTTGCTTCACTCTGATAGCTAGTGATGTTGAGCCTCTTTTCTTATGTCTAAGAGTCCTCTGTATGCCCTCCTTGGAGAAGTGTCTATTCAGGTCCTTTGCTCACTTTTTTGATTGGATTGTTTGTCGTCCTGGTGTTGAGTTGTATGAGTTCTTTGTATATTTTGGAGATTAAACCCTTGTCTAATGTGTAATTGGCAAATATGTTCTCCCACACAGTCAATTCACTTTTCGTTCTGATGATTGTGTCTTTAGCCATGCAAAAGCTTTTTAATTTGATGTAGTCTCATTTGTTTATTTTTTTCTTTATTTCCCTTGCCCTAGAACATATATCAACAAACATATTCCTATGTGGGACATCTGAAATTTTACTACCTATGTTTTCCACTAAGACTTTTATGATATCATGACAGATTTAAGTCTTTTATCCATTTTGAGTTTATTCTGGTGTATGGTATAAGCTGGTAGTGAGTTTCATTTTTCTACATGTACCAGTCCAGTTCACCCAACACTATTTATTGAAGAGGCTATTTTTCCTCCATTGTATGTTCATGCCTCCTTTGTCGAATATTAATTGACCATAGAGATGTGAGTTTATTTCTGGGCTCTGTATTCTGTTCCATTGATCTATGTGTCTGTTCTTATGCCAGTATCAGACTGTTTTGATTATAGTGGCCTTGTAATATCATTTGATATCAGGTATTGTGATCTCTCCTCTTTTAGTATCTATGTCATTTAATTCTGCTCTGATCTTTATTATTTTCTTCCTCCTACTTGCTCTGGGATTCATTTGTTTTTGTTCTTTTACTTTTTAGATGTTCGCTTAGGTTGTTTATTTGAAATTTTTCTGTCTTCTTCATGGAACCCTGTATTGCTATGAATTTCCCTCTCAGGTCTGTCTTTGCTGTGTCCCATAGGTTTTTGGTTGTTGTTTATTTTCGTTTGTTTTCAGATAGTTTTTTATTTCTTCCTTGATCTCATTGTTAACGTATTCATTATTTAATAGCATGTTATTCAGCCTCCATGTATTTGAATGCTTTTGTGTTTTTTCCTTGATGTTGGTTTCTAGCTTTAAGCCATGTGATCCTGGAAGATGCTTGATATGATTTCAATCTTCTTGAATTTCTTGAGGCTGGTTTTGTGTCCTACCTTGTGGTCCACCTTTGAAAATGATCTTTGTGCATTTGTAAAGAATATATATTTTGCTTCTTTGGGGTGAAGTGCTCTGTAAATATGATCTAGGGTGTCATTCAATGCCACAATATCTTTGTTGATTTTTTGTTTGGACGATCTGTCAATTGTTGACATGGGGTGTTAAAATCCCCTACTATGACTGTATTACTCTCTCTCTCCTTCTTAAAGTCCTCTACGATTTTCATTATGTATTTAGGTACTCCTATGTTGGGTGCATATATGTTTACAAGGGTTATATCCTCTTGTTGGACTACTCCCTTAATTATTATGTAGTGACCTTTTCTGTGTCTTATTATGGTCTTTGTTTTGAAATCTATTTTGTCTGATATATGTACTGTTACCCTAGCATGTTTTTCATGCCCATTTGCTTGGAATATTTTTTCCATCCCTTTAGTTTCAGCCTGTTTAGATCTTTTGTTCTGAGGTGCATCTCTCATACACAGCAAATATGTGGGTCATGTTTTCTTATCCATTCGGTTATCCTGTGTCTTTTGATTAGAGCATTTAATCCATCTGTTTTAAGGTTATTATTGATACGTATTTATTCATTGCCATTTTTCCCCTTTGTGCCTGCATTCTCATTCTCTCTCTCTCTCCTTCATCTTCTTAAAGTAATTTCTTTAGCATCTCTTGCAGCACTGGTTTGGTTGATATGTACTCTTTTAGACTTTTTTTGGTCTGGGAAGCTCCTTATTTCACCTTTCATTTTAAATGAGAATGAAAATGAAAGGGTAGATTAGGATTGGTTGCAGGACTTTGCCTTTCATTATTCAGAATAGTTTTTGCCATTCCCTTCCAGCCTGTAGTGTTTCTGTTGAGAAATGAGCCGATGGCATTATTGGAGCTTCCTGGTGTGTTACTAGCTCTTTCTCCCTTGCTACCTTTACATTCTATCTTTGTCTTTAAATTCTGCCATATTAATTGTGGTGTGTCTTGGAGTGGACCTCTTTGAGTTCATCTTGATTAGGACCATCTGTGCTTCCTGAACTTGTGTGGCTTTTTCTATTACCAA
Organism: Micronycteris hirsuta; assembly: GCA_004026765.1. Lineage (NCBI taxonomy): Eukaryota > Metazoa > Chordata > Mammalia > Chiroptera > Phyllostomidae > Micronycteris > Micronycteris hirsuta. The sequence continues at coordinate 119,554 of PVJI01000669.1, forward strand.
GTTAGGAATTTTTCTGTCATTATTTTTTTCAAATAGGTTTTTTATCCCTTGCTCCTTTTCTACTTCTGGAATCCCTATAATGTGAATATTATTACTTTTCATGTTGTCCTGCAGCTCCCTTAAACTATCTTGGTCTTTTTGAAACTTTTTCATTTTGTTGCACTGACTGGGTGTTTTGTTCTACCTTGTCCTCCAAGTCACTGATTCAGTCCTCCACTTCATCTAGCTGCTGTTAATTCTTTCTTGTATACTTCATTTCATATATTGTATTCATTTCCTACTGGTTCTTATTCATGGTTTTTATGTCCTTTTTGTGCTGATATTGTCCCCACTAAGTTTCTTGTAGTTCTTACTGAGTTTCTTTAGTATCCTTATAACCATTACTTTGAACTGTATGCTGACATATTGCTTGCCTCAATTTCAATTAGCACTCTTTCTAGGGATTCTTCCTCTTTTTTATTGTCTTTTCCTTTGTCTCCCCATTTTTTGTGGCTTTTGTTTGTTTGTTTCTGTGTATTAGATTGATCTGCTTTGATGCCCTGTCTTTGTAGATTTGCCTTCTGTGGTAGGAGTCCTGTGGGCTTCCTGGACTTCCTGGCAGCCTATTTCCTTTGCCAGATTAGGGAAGTTCTCCTTCATTATGTTTTCAAATAAGTTTTTAATTTCTTGCTCTTCCTTTTCTCCTTCTGGCACCTCTATGATTTGGATGCTGGAGCATTTAAAGTTGTCCAGGAGGTTCCTAAGCCTCTCCTCATATTTTTGAATTCTTATTTCTTCATTCTGTTCTGGTTGAATGTTTATTTCTTCCTTCTGCTCCAAACCGTTGATTTGAGTCCTGATTTCCTTCCCTTCACTGTTGTTTCCTTGTACATTTTCCTTTTCATAGCCTTCACTTTTTCCTCTATTTTGCAACCATATTCAACCATTTCTGTGAGCATCCTGATTACCAGTGTTTTGAACTGTGCACCTCGTAGGTTGGCTATCTCTTCTTTGCTTAGTTGTATTTTTTCTGGAGCTTTGATCTGTGCTTTCATTTGGGCCATATTTTTTTTTTGTCCTGGCATGCCTGTTATGTAGTAAGGGGTGGAGCCTTAGGTATTCACCAGGGCAGGGCAACCCACTTTGCTGCCTTGTGGTGCTGTTTGGGGCAGGGGTCAGAGAGGAAACAGTGCTGCTTGCTGCACTCTCTGCCGGCTTTAGTCACTTCTTCTGCTACCCACAAGGAAATTGGGCCCTTCTGGTGCTGATTCCTGGGTGGGTGGGTTTGTGTACATTTTAGGACTCTGTGGGTCTCTCCAATGAACTCTCCTGTGAGGCTGGGAGTTTCTTCCACCACTGCAATCACACAGGTTTTTACCAGCCAGAGATTTTGAGGCTTTCTTTCCCCGTGCTGGAAACCTGGGTTGCCCCGTCTGTCCCTCTCCCTAGTTATTCCTCCTGATTTATCTGCTTGTAAATGTGGGACTGCCCAGTCCTCCAGCTGCTGCCTTGCTGTGTGTCCTCTCCACCCTGACTGCTGGTCTCCATCCCTCCTATCATCTGAACGAATGTTTTGTCTTTAACTCCTTGGTTGTTGGACTTCCATACAGTTAGTTTTTCTGGAAATTCTGGTTATTTTTTGTTTTTAAATGTGTTGTTGTTCTTTCTTTTGGTTGTTTGAGGAGGCAAAGTATATCCATCTATGCCTCCATCTTGGCTGGAAGTATTTGGGTTCCTATTATAACAGATAATTGCTCTATAATGGCTCTTTTGATATTTCTGTTTTGTGGTTTACATATCCTGAAACTTCTGAAGTATAAATGCTATTGGTCCTTCATATGTTGAATACCTGTGTGTCATGCATGTGCTTGGTACAGGTGTTTAATTTATGCCTGCACAAGGAAAGAATGGTTCTTCTGATGTCATTTTGCTTAAATCTATTTTGGGTTCTTGAATAAGGTTCTGATTGACATTTGACCTAGTTTAGAACTATTCTCCCAATTATAGGTGAAGCTGGTTATTATGCCCTGGAAAGTTCTTAGAAGGAGATATGATCTGCTTCTGCTTTTTCAAATTTGAGAATTTATCTGTCAAACCATCTGAGTCTATGCTTATTGCTTAAATATTTCTAATATTTTTCTCAGACAAGAAGTATTAATACACAATATCTATGTCTTTCTTTCTTTATCCACATCAAATATGTTTGATGATTCCTGTTCTATTGCAATATAACTCCTTGGAAATAAATCAAAAACCTTCTCAAATGAAATGATTATATCACTTATAAATTCATAATTACTTCATAGGCATTGGTTCATAATTTGGCCAATGTTGTTAGGGTTAGAATCTTTAGATAAGCATTTTACCTTCCAGGGGAATAAACAAGTTGCACTAGGCCTTGGTTCTTTTATAACAGAAGCTGCAATTAAAAATTGATACCTTTTAATACTCTTATTAATTGTTTGAAAATATACTCAAGGCTTATTCATGTATTTTATGAGTTACATTCATAGAGTTTATAAAAATTTAATTAAATTAATTATTAAAACACTGTGGGAGTAGAAAACAATCTCAAGAGTGATGAGACAAAAAATTACTTTGAGTCGATTTGTTCAACTATACTTCAGAATTGCATAGAAAATAAAGCTTTCATACACCCAGATTGTTTTTTCCTTTTCCCTAGAAAAGGGCAAGTAATTTTATATAGTTTCAGTAAGTATTCCTCTACCTTTTGCAGTTTTTGCATAAAATTAATTATTGTTGTGAATATGAGATTTTCATAAAGTACAAATGAATATTTCAATATCATCATCTGTTTATTTTTTACTTCCATTATACACACTATTTAGAGAAAATATATTTGAATAAACTTTGTTTTCTTTTAGAAGTGTTCCCTTTTTTTATATTCCATCCTTGATTTGTGAAGATTTGTTACTTTATTAGTGATGCATCAAATAATACTCTAGTAGCCCGAGTTAATAAAACTTTGTAAGGGCTAATAGAAGAATAAGTTAGGTGATAAGGAGAAAATCATTAGGTTTTAGTGAAGTTGTATCTGCCATCCTGATAGCCCCCTTCTTTTTCTCATTAGCATTTCTTACACAGTAAGGCAGCTGTATGAACTAGTTAGGTAAGCAGGTGACCCCAGGCTTGAGTGGGTTTGAGTCTTGGTGCCATCGTTAACTAGCTGTACGCACTTAACCTGTCTGCATTTCAGTTTTCATCTGCAAAATGGGCCGGATAATAATAATATATGATAGGATAGCTGTGAAGAGTAATAAAATAATATGTAAAGAAATTTGGAATAATAACTAATATGTACTAAACATTCAATGTACCTTTGCTATTATTAGTAGTAGTTATAGTCTGGAAAAATACAATGTACTTAATTCATACTTAAATTTAATTGTGAGCAAGGGACAAATAATACCAATCGTCTCCTTTTGTAAAAGGGGAAATTGAGGCATCTAATTTCATTAGCTATTTATCCTAAGAACCATGAGATAAGCACTATACCTGACGATACCTTTAACAATCTAGCGTCTTATTCACTCCAGAAGGTTTCTCCTTTACTGAAGATGACATGATCATATGGTAAAGAAATTTTATGTGCATGTTATCTACATAATTTACACCAACAAATCATGTTCAAATTGTATGCAGTATGATCCCTAAAGGCAGGTGAGAACAATAAACTAATGATACCGGAAGGTAAAATGGCATAGCTGGAAGAAGCCAGCTAAATGGGAGAAATCTACCTTAAGTCTCATGTTTTTCACTTCATGGTGGCGAATTTGTCCTTTGATGCCTCTATCAGTCAGATTCTTGTAGGAAACAACTGGTGTTTTCAAAATTGGTAGTTGAGGATTTCATGAAGAGATGACTTACAAGGGTGTAGGCAGGCTTTAGGACAGTCACCAAGTAGCATGCCGCACCATGGTTCTAGTGACAGGTTGGGGCAAAGCGTATCACTCTGAGGGTTTCTGGATTTGCTGAGTGTGACACAGCCAACACAAGCTACCCTGATGGGGGATCCAGAAACAAATGCCCCAGACTCACTCACCTCCCAGCCACCTGTCTCCACGAGCCCCTCTGATCGTCTGAAGCAATAGGTAGCAACCCATGGACCTGTCTGTATGAGTCAGCCTCCAAGTGCGCAGGGCAGAATGAGGAAGAGTGAACAGACAAGAGCAAATGGAATATGTCCAGCATAAATGCATAAATTAATGTTTGCTTCAATATTAAGGGAACTTAAGTACCTATCCATTAAAACTACCATCAGATATTTTGGGAGAATGGGTACTTCAGGATGGAAGAGTTCTGGAGTCCTGGTTTGGGCAGCTTAGAAATAAACAAGTCCTTTGCAGAGGAACTGATCTTTGGTTATTCAAATCCCTAATTGAATATTGAATTAGTTTTCCATCGCTATGGTAGTTTTCTATTGCTGTATAAAAAATTACCAGAAACGTAGCAAATTAAAACAGAACAAATTTATCTTGCAATTTCTGTAGATCAGAAGTATGAGTCCAGTGTGTCTGGATTTTCTGCTCTGAGTCCTGAGTGGCTAAAATCAAGGTGTCGGTCAGGGCTGCATTTCTCACCTGACTTTGGGGCTCCTCTTCCAAGCTCACTGGTTGTTGGCAGAATTCATTTCCTTGAGGTGGCAGGGCTGAATTGCTGTTTCTTTTAGTTATCAGATGGAGAGTTCTCTCAGTTCCTAAAGGGCATGCGCAATTCCTTTTGCCCCCCATTTACAGTTCACAACCTGGATGCTGGCTCTCTTCCAGGCTGGCCGGGGTGTGTCTCTCAGACCTCTTCTGGGACCAGCTGGAGAAAATGAGCTTTTGAAGGGCTCACACAATTGGGTCTGGCTCATGCAGATAATCTCTCTATTTTGAGGTCAACTGATTTGGGACCTGAATGACTATACCTGCAAAATAACCTCATAGCAGTGGTTGGTAGAATAACTGGCAGAAGGTGCGTGTACATCAGGGACCTGGAATCTTGAGGGCCAGCGTAGAATTCTGCTTACTGTGGGCCAGAATGACTCCAAGTGGAATCACCTGGGACTCCCCCTTCACAACCTCTGCAAAGTCTGATGTTGCTGACCTCTAAAACCCAAGGGAACTTTGCGGCCTTTTGACTAGCGGGGACTGCAGATGCAGAAGGCTTCAGGAGGCAAAGCAGATAGCATGGCTCAGGCTCATGAACTTCTGGTATTTTCTGTTCATATAAATCTTTATGTCAGGTGGCAAGGTCATCATTAGTGACATGGTCTAGCTCAATTTGGGGACCTCCCTCTGGATTCAGCAGGCAAAAGTCATTCAAAATGGCAAATTCAGTCTCTTTATTTCAAATGTACAATGCCTAATATCATGTAATGATCATTATTCAGTGAGTCATAATAGAAAGTTCCTTCCTTATCAGCCCCACAGACCCACATAGATAGGGGGGCTAGTATTTATCCAGATCTATAAAGAGTTTACTAACTGGAAGAAAATGGCAAAATGCCATTTCCAGAGTCCAGAGGGACTCTGGAAAGTTTTACTGGCAATTGTTTACATCTAAGCTGCTTTACTGGGCTTTCTATGGATTCTTTGGAGAACACTCTTCCCACAGTTTTTCCTTCTCCCTTAGATATGGATGTGTGCTGCTCATGGACATGTGTGTGGGTGCTCACACACACACACACACACACACACACACAGCCTCCCTCTCTTCCTCACATACACACAGTACCAGAGATCTCCAACTTACATACCTCTTAATGCAAGTGAAGTTCTCTCTTCCAGCTCTTGGACATAAAGCTCCCAACTCAGCCCCCATGAATCTAGATGGTCTCCTCCAATAGCATCAGCTGTGAGGATAGAGACTTGTGACTGAAATTGAGCATATTTTTGTATATTTGTGATGCTTGCTTACAGAGTTTGACAAATATCTGTTATACTGTTCATTTTTTGGTAACTGATTTGTAGGCGTTTTTCCTAGTTTTCTAGATTATAATATTTTGTCAGTTATATGACTTCCATTTGCATATCAAATCTTTCATTATTTCTAAATTTTAAATATTAGTGTAAAGTTAACAATTGTGTCCCTTTGAATTGCTAATTTTATTAGCTTTTCTGAATTGCTAATTTTATTAGCTTTAACCATGTATTGTAAAAATCATATTTGATGTGACAAAGTAAAGCTTAATTAAAATTATTTAATTCTTGAAGATCTGACAACTGTAAATGCTTGAATGTGTTATCCTTATGCTTTAAACAAAAAGGGAAATACATTTTTTAAAAATGTTATTTATTTATTTTACAGAGAGGGGAAGGGAGGAAGACAGAAAGGGAGAGAAACAGCAATGTATGGTTGCCTCTCACATGGCCCTCACTGGAGACCCGGCCCACAACCCAGGCATGTGCCCTGACTGGGAATCGAACCAGGACCCTCTGGTTCCCAGCCTGCGCTCAATTCACTGAGCTACACCCACCAGGGCAAAAAAGGGAAACATATTTAAAATCACAATTTAGGTATATTGTCATATTAAAACCTTTCTTAGTATTTACCTAGATTTACAAAAAGTTTACTAAGTGGAAGGAAATGACAGAATGCTAGTCTGTTTACAATAGAGCAATAAAGTTCAAGCAAGTAAGAAAGCAAAACTCAAAGGAGTAGCGGAAGAAACTGACACTTGTTTTGCCTGTCATTCAGTTTTGCAAAGTATGTATTGTTATCCACAATTTACAGGTGAATACACAGAGCTTCAAAAATATGAAATGACTTGGCCAAGGAATTTAGCTTTAAAGTTGAAATTTGAACTCAGGGTTCTTTGGTTGTAAGCCTGACTATTTACCAGTATATCTCTTTGAACATCCAATTCATATGTCTCAAGTACCTGCCACTAAAAAAGAATTGACCAAAACACAATTTGCATTTATATACAATACCTGCCAAGGTTGAGACATATGTGGAAGGGCTCAGCAGAATGTCTGACACATAGCCATTATTCATTGTATTGACTTTGGGCAAAAAGAACATAGATAATGAGCAAATACTTTCCAGCCCTTTAAGAAATCTTATCTTGCTTTTAAGCATCTATAATATCTTTGATTGTGACATTCTGCTTCGTTTTTCTTTTCTTTCTTTTTTTTTTTTTGAATAGCAGGCCAAAGTTCCTTTTCAGTTTGAGAGTTGTCAAGTGGGAATAAAAAAGATGGAAGGAAATATCATCCCTGAGATGCTGATATGCCCATCAGAAATCTCTTCGAGTATTCTTTGGTTCCATCCTGACAATTAGAATTTTGACGATGTTAGTCCTCTGTGATATATTTAGAAAAACTGGTTGGAGAACATTTAGCTCATTCTAAGGGTCTCAAGACTTTAGAACTCTATAATTTAGCTCACTAGTAGTCATGGAGGATGTTGAGGAAAATTAAAGAATGTTGTATTCTTGAGTTCATTTGGATGTGTGGCAGACTGTAAGAGATCCTATATGGTTTACAAACGGCAGACTCTTCACAAGCAACAAGAGGTATTTTGAGTTCACAATAAATCCAGTGAAGGCTGAGCCTGACCATGCCAAAAGGCTGCCCTCGTGTTTACTACTTGACATGAAAGATGTGGATGTGTGTGATCAGTTGGCTGGAAGTGGCACCTAGTAGGGAAAACACCTGTGGGTGAAACATAAATAGCCACTGGCATAAGAAAAATAACCTTAGTCCTACTGAGGACTGTTGCATGATCTAATTTATCCATGAATAGCATTTATACCTTTGGAAACACAAGAGGTTTGATTTTGTCAAGAGTGAAGGTCTAAGTATACAAGTTACATAACGGCAGCACTAGAATACCATTTTAGTTCAAAACAGTGTGCATTTACACACACAGAGTAGCTGAGGGAGAGTATGGCCCTTGGAAGTTTTGAAACCCCTGTTGAAAGTTAATTAAGTCATTTTTTGAGATTTAGGGTTTATAAGTCTTATACCCCTCCTACTTTACAGTACCTTGATGAATTGAAGTCAGATTCAAAAAGGCAAAAAGGAATCCAATTTATGGCATTAGTTTTACTAATAGTTAAGCTGTATTGGAAGACGAGGCAGGGCTTTCTGTCTCCTGGAATCTGACTGCAGATCCTGACTTCACCCAGGAGTAGGCAGACAGGCTGGAACTCCACAGCACACACGTAAATGTTCCTGGGAAAGGGGCAGCTATGCCCAGACACGAGACAATGTAAGCTTGAATATAGGCGGTCCATGCCACCACACGATGGCACCCTCCCTTTTCCCCTTCCTGTATTTTCATGCACGCCAAGCTCTCATCAGTCTCACCAAGCAAGAGCAGAAGTATGTATTCAAACACACACACACACTGCTCTGCCTTCAAGAGCAGGAAAAACCATAGTTTCTGATGACCTACAGGTATTGGTACTTCTTGGGAAGTTTTACTTTCATTGTAAAATACTTTCAGCTCCACTGCAGATTCCTAGCGGAAGTGTGTCACCCTGAAAATCAACCGATTCTAAACATCTAGAGCTAAAAGAACAATGACAATGACAGTGGTAAAAGCAATAACAATAACAACAAAAAACAAACACAGAACATTTTACTCTATATTATGTTTATTATGAAAATGAAATGCAAAAATCATATTTAAAAATTCTCAAGGGTAAAGCATAATTGAATTTTGTTCATTCATCCATATAATTCCAAAGTATTGATCTATCCTTATGTAAATCATAACATTTCATATTTTTTCTAGGAAATAACATTTAATTGGTAGGTCAATTTCTGGGAGATTGGGGACTTTCTTGAATAAACTATTATACAACCTTTGTATGTAGACATCGTGAGGACATAATTTTAGATTCTAATATTGATATATTTGCAAATGGAAATTCATTGTGGTATTACTATTTCTCCAGTAATTTAACTTCCACTATACTTTTTGTCTTTCTCTGCTGAGTATTTATAAACGTAAGTGACTCTCACATTGACAGCTAGAACTTTTCTGGGGGGAGCACTTTAGTTAATACACATTGTCCAAAATAATATATAAATTTATCTTGTAAGCAACAGTAAATATTGACAAACATCAAGATTTCAGGTATGCTGCTCTTATAAACAAGTATGTGTTTAGTAGTTAAAAAACACAGTCAGCTATAATTGTTAACTGTAGTGTTCTTATGGTTGGTTATCTAAGACATAAAGATGGCACATTCATTCTCTAAAACATGAATATATATATTAAATGGCATCGTTAACTTTCTATTGAGAAGTGGTTATATTTGCACTTTGCCACACAGAATTCTCTATCGATGGGAAATTCTGGTATTTCCATTCATATCGTCAACCTAATCCCCAGCCAACAAATGTTTGTGTCAAGGAATTGGGGTCAAATCATATAAGGTTAGGAACCGGATCAGACTTGATTCTAATAGTGTATTTCCTTTCAGAAGAAATGAGAGAAACTCAAACAACATCAGTTCACAGATTGAAATTGTGATAAGTTGAAACATGTTGTCCAGTGTCGAACCTTTGCTGGCTGATGACTCTGATCCTGTTACTGAGGCCACACAGTATCCCCTGTTGACAACAGTAGTAGTTTGAGTCCACCTTAAGGAAGTCGTATTTGCTTATATTCTATTATCCTACCAACATCATCTGTAATTAAAACAAGTTTTTTACTCTAGACTTCTCTTTGGTGTGGCTAAACATTGTTCTGCTGATCTCAAGAGACAAATGTCTGCAATCATTTTTCATTTCATGTAATTAAATGCTCTTGAAATGTAAGGATGTACCTCTAAATAATACAGGGCTTTTATCAGCCTGTGCAAATAAACACACTAATAAATGTACAAATAGGATCTACAAAACATAATTGGTTTCCCCAGTGCTTGTCACTTTCACATATAAAATCAGGTGCTTAAAGAAACATTAACTCTTTGGGTACAGTATGTGCTCCAGTAAGATGCTAACTATGATCTTTGTGGTCCAGCTGAGCCTTCCCAGTTTTCCAGACCCACTACCAGGGAATAACGCCATTTAATGCAGAGTCTCTGACCCAGTACTAATATGTGTGAAGCAGAACAGTCATAGAAAAATGCAGTTTTTGATTAGTTGTTTTGTGATTTACTTAAATATACCAGTATGAATAAAATGCATTTCTGTACATGTATATGTGGATAAGCTATTTACAGTATGTTATGTATACATTTTTATGTGTAGAAAATGAAAATACACATTGATTAGCCCTTTCGAGGCTTTTGAACAACTGTTTCTTCTTCCTGCTTTCTTATAGCTGCTTTGAGGATTGAGAAAATTCATACGAGGTATGTACACAATCACACCCATAGTATGTACATCCTAGTCACACACTTAACACAGAGAAGATGTGTGAGGAGTGTAAATCATCCCAGTGGTCAAAGAACTGACCTTACCTGTGACGAATGGCATGGTTAATTAACCCTGGCATATTTAGTAACATGCCAATGTACTGATTACTATATTCAGCCTTTGTGATAATTAAGTTATCTACTCTTGAAGAGGATTAAAAAAAGCCCAACAGCCCTTTCTGACCTTCAAAAAGAAAAGGACTGTTACTGAATGCACATGAGCACTTTTGCTGGCTTTATTCACTTTTGTGCATGTGCCTGCCTTATGACAGAACGTGGCCTTAAAATGGAATACAGCATGTTAGTTTTTTCTACACATAAAAACAGAAAGCCAACCACTCGCAGACCGTACACACTTACAGAATGTATTGGCATACCACAACCAGCTACAGTATTACGCACAGCATATTGTTCGCAACATATTACTACAGCAGAGATAAATACATTTAGAAATTTAGTACTTGTTAGTATATTTCTTGAGTTTTCAGGCCCCATTGACCTTTCTTGACCTCAGTAAAGATATCTCAAGATGCCCTTAAGACAAGAGTCTCTCCTCTCCTGTAGGGATTCAGGAGCATGACTACACTATTGCAATCTCCTGGTCTACCAACATCATTTTAAGATATGCTGGAAAACAATATAAAAAAATAATTTCCTCAAAGAGGCAGTTAAAATAAATGCTAGGAAATCTAATCTAAAATCATTAAAAGATACTGATAAACCTGGGCAAGCTCTTTCTATGCATTCAATATAGTTTGCTGTATACATAGCCTTTATGTAATATTAAGAGCAATGATATGAATCAGAAAAAATTGTGTAACTGCTTAAAGTTTTTCTAAAGAATAGACAATTTAATTTTTAAAGTAACAAATAGCAATGCTAACGGCAACGTCAAAAAGCAAGCTATAATTTTCACCCTAGAAATAAGTGGATGACATTCCCACATCTTAAGAAATCAAAAAAGAAGTTGGCATTTCTCTCCCATTTAATTCTCTTTAACACACTTACATCACCTGGGTATCTCTCATCATAATAATTAGCACGCTGGATGATCACCAGTACCTTTTTCTGCAGCACAGATTATGTGACTTTTATTCCTACTGTTTTGCAGCCAGTGGACATTGAGCTTGAACCCAAAAAAATACTTGATGAAGAATTACTATTTAGGAATGCCCATCTAGAGCATCATTTTCCTTCTGTAAGGCATTATATGAGGCCCCCTTTGTTACGAGTACTAATATTTTGGTTATTTTACATTTGGGAACCCATCTTTTCATAGCCGAGGCTGGCAATCCTCCAGGCAGAGTTCGTTGCTTTCCTACATGCAAGCGTCCAGGAAGAGTACTTGCCGTATGTTTCATTTCTCTACTTCAACAAAGTTTCCGGTTGGAGCCGTCTTGAGTGTTAAGCTTGCGAGCTTGCGAGACTTTCGGACTCCTTTTCTGTGTTGGCTGTTAGCCACATCCCTAATAATGCTCACTAGTGCTGAGCGTCTTTATGAAGCTTGTAAACAAGCTTTTCCAGCAAGAAAGGAGAAATGATTCCTTTACTTATTTTAACGTGTGGGTTCCAGTCAGTGTTCATGGAGCAGGCCATAATTATGCAATGGTGTGTCCATAGTAGGTGCACTTGCTGGGTTAATTGCCTCTTTTGGCACATTATTGCTTGGCTTTGATTTCATATTCAACAGTCTTTATTCTGGTGATTACTATCTGAGATAGCTGGAACTTAAACAAACAAATATACAGAAAAAACAAACAACTTGTAAATAACATCTCGTTGCACCATTCTGGCCTCCACAGTCATTTCACCAAGGCCCATGGTTATTTAAAAGTCCTTTAAAATTATCGTCACCTTGATTACCTAAGACCCAACTGTAATTTTTCAGGATAGTTTGTTATTTCTATTGACATACATATACAGATGTATTGGATTTACTTAGAGAGGTTATCTGGTTGTGGCAAGTGAGTAGGTTAGCTGGTGAATGTTCACAGTTAAATGTAGTTGTAATGACCTCTGGCAGATGTCACTGATTACTTGTAAGACAGTTTTTCCACCTTCATCCATTTCATTTATGTCCTTGGTCACCGCAAATCAAGTTTTTTTGATTTCTGTAGCCAAGGAGAACTTTTTTCCAGGACTGGGATAAAGTTCATGGAAATCCGTTTCAATATTTACAAGACTATTTTTCCCCCTTTTGCAAAAATGTCTAAAATTTTGTAGACAGCCTTAAGCCTATGTGTCCACACAGATGACATTTATAATTACTCAGCCAGTTTCAGAAGGATGGACAGGAGACTCAGAATATCACTTGTTATATGCCAAGTGGCAGCAGCTGACCGACAGTTGGAGAGATTCAACCAAAAGGGCCACGCACAAGGAACATTGCTAACAAGAAAAAATGCTCAGAAATGAATATAACATAGTAAACATGAAAAAGACTTCTGATTTACTGTATAGACAAAACAAGGCGGGGGGCAAGATGGTCAACTCATTTATCCAATATGTTGCTGAGTTCACTGTATTTTTATCACAAAGGGAAATTCACGGGCCTCATCTCTCAAATACCATTTAGGACAAAGCAGGAGAGCGTATTCAGCATCTTCTCCATGGCAGCGTTGTAGATGATTATTAAATCAGACAGGTAGAGGCCTACAGAAGACTGCAAGTGCCCAATTTTCGGTAAAAACACATTTACATATATGCAAACCTTATTCTAATGCATTGGTTTTCTTTATACTGATTCTTAAAAAGTAGACAAGGGATATGGTGAATTATATGGCACTAGAAATGAACAAAGTTTTAATACTTGCACAATATGTTGGAGGAAGTGAAGACAATTTCTCACATTTAGGCAGTAAAATAGTGGATACAGCAAAGGCCAAACAACTTACATTAATAGCATACTCATATATATCCTCTGTAAACAAATTTTAAAGTCACATCATAGTATATTCTTCAAGTGGTATGTACAAGTATTACCAGAATGTTAGGAACTCCTCTTCGGCTTTCTATTTTAAGACGTCAAGCTTAATCCTATTAAGGATTTGGCTCCAAAATTCAAGCTCTTGGGTATATATTACGCAAGCATATTCAGTCCAATTTATTTAAATTTGGACATTTAACCTATAGCATGGAGAACACTGGTATCCGAAATAACAGGTATCAGATAATCCTGAAGATTAAACACCATAAAAAAATCAAATTATTTCAATATGGCTGAACTTGTCAAGGTAGAAAATCATACTCATATATTTTATAACTATTTCATTTTAGATGCAAACAAAAAGGTTTCTAGTTAACTTTGACCTAACAAAATGTTCAACTTATGCCACTGGTCCAAAATACACAGAGATTAATTGGTATCTTACTATATGTAAGTAGCTGGTGTTTGCATTAAAACCAATAATCCAGAAAGATGTAATTAGAAAAGCACTGAAGATAAACATGTGACAGCTGAAGGGATGATGTTTTCTTGTCATCATAAAAATAGAAAAATCAATATTTAAATTAAAAATCTAGTATTCGCTGGGTAAGCTGGACAGCATCTTAACATTTGGAAAGTTTTATTATCTTCCAGATACTATGTTCTAACCCATCTCCCTTTTATAGTTAATATTTAATATTTATTTAATTAACAAAACATTTCCTTCATTTATTTCAACCATTAAAATGCATTAAAAAGAACTAAAACATATCCGAAATAATTTAAGGACGAAAACAGACAACTTTCAACTCAATGCGTGCCGTGCAGGTAAAGAATAGCGGAACAAGTTCAAGGAGTCCGTCACGGAAACTGTTCTGCAGCCCCATCTGAGTGAGCCTAAGGCGTCGCGCACCACGTCCTGAACGTCTGTGCTGTGTCGTGGAGCCAAGTGGAGGCAGACGTTCAAATCCAGGTGTTTTGCGAGTGTACTTAGGGAATCGTGATGTGAAACCATGTTGTCTTGAGCAGGCTCCTAGCTTATTTATCTATCTGAGAATCTATTTCTGGTACTGTTTTTAAAAGCCTTCCTTTATAAGATTCAATAAGAAGCAAAACAAGAAAGCTACTGTAATATTTTGTGACAATCTCTAGAGCATGGCAGAAGTAAAAATTAAAAAATAAAGCTTAAGAAGTAAAAGTTAGTTCCAGCACCAAAAAAACCCCAACAAACCCCATTTAAAGTTACCACCTCAAACATTAAATTTTACTATGAAAGGCAAAATTAAAACACCAAATTTAGTTTTAATTAATTTAACTTTAAATTTATTTAATGTGCAACAAATGCCTATCACTCTTTTAGGCCTTTGCCTCATTCAACTATTTATAAATCATGTGGTTACTACAAGTAACTCATGAAAATAAATATTATTACCAGATGCTAAATTCTTCCTTTTCTCTTATTTTAATGCAGGAACAGCCTGTTCTAGTCACTTTGCAGCGGAGGATCACCTGGGGCCCACCCAGCTGGAGTGGGTGCTGTTGACAGCTGCCACTGTGTACACAGGGTGTTCTCTGTGTACACACAGCGCGTGTGCCAACGTGGGAGGGGATACAGCCAGCGAGTGAGATTACACCCTAGAAAAGGCATTTCCGAAGAAAGTGAAATGAACATTACTCTAAGTGGATATTTAAAGCCAAAAGAGAAGTTTAGACCAAATCTCTAATCATGAACAGTAATTTGATTTCTAATTTGATGGTAATTTCTACTTTAGACAGCATTCTTAACAGAGGCCAATTGGTGAGAAACTGAAAAATGTGTCACTGGAAAAGTCACTGTGAGTTCCCAGTACAACCGCTGCTAAGCGCCCTTCCCAGGCTCTGAGAATGTTGTGACCACGGCCAGTGCAGGCAGCTCTCACAGACAGTCCAGTCGTTTTGAAGGACATCAATGGCTATTACTAATTTACTTAGGTTTGCCCCGTGCAGCTTGTGGTGTTAAAGTTCAGGTATGATTTCCCCCATATGTTCAGCATCTGCAAAAGAATTAAAACGAAGAAAAAAGAAAAAACCCGAAACAGAGACTTTCCATTTTCATGTAAAAATGGCATTGATGCGTCTCCGGAAAGAGGCTGCATGGCCATCTGTCTCATCCAGGGGAATGAGTTTAGAGAAGGCGATCTGATTTTCTAAATGGAAGGAGTTGAGCAGTGTTCTCCCTACAAAGAATCCAGCGGGTGGGGGGGGGAGGGGAGCTTTTCCGGGGCCCTAGCTCATTCCCCCCTCCCACACTACCTCAATTCTCCAGCCACCGCGGGTCATCCTACCCCAGGGCCCTTGCAAGACGCCTGTGGGTCGTCCGGACAGGGTCAATTTCTGCAGACATGTGAGGGCTGAGCACAGACAGGTGCCTATGTTCTCAAGGACCAAAGCTCAATGTGTGTTTTAGTAAAGGTCTCTCTTTTATTGGGTTTGAAGGATGAGATATGGTGATATTTCTCTTAAAATCAGTAAGTTTGCAGAGGTTACCTTTTTGCTAAAAGTTTAAAACCTAAACATTTACATAGTATTAATCTAACTTACAAGAACTGTAAGGAAGCTTGGGTTCTATTTGCTGTTGAAAACATTTTCTATTAGAAGCCACTGAACCAAATCAAAAGAAGAACACAAACTGCCTCCTGTTTACAGGAGTCTAAGTTAGACATATTGTCTTTGTTACTCAGGATACTTTCTTTTTCTTTAATACAGAAGGAAGAGCATTTGTCAGTTAATATTGCCAGTAGAATGTTTTTGGAGAACACCTGTGCAACATAAAATTTAGTATTATCAAGAACTTGATGACTCTTCAAGAATTTGGTGACATGTACTTCCTCTAGGGTAAGGAACTATGAATTTAGTCTAGTCAAAATCACAGAGATGTGCCGTGACTTCAGTGCTGGAAAATCTCTCTCTATAAATTCATGTTTTGTGTGGGTAGTATTCATATTCAATAGCATAGCTAATTTCCCTAATATAACTTTCTTAAATTTATTTAGAGGAATAACAAGGTTTATAAAATTGATTATCTGTAGATGCTTACAAATATAAATTCATATTTGGTATTTTATGAATTTAAATGCTTTTACTTAATGTCATCCGGCCTAGAAATGAGTCAAATTTGTTTCAATTTTTTACATCATAGTTCTTACCAGCTACTTAAATTTTGTGTGGTAACAGCATTCTTATTGAAATAGGACTAGAAAGTACAACCAGTGGTTTTGCTAATAGTGTTTTTGGTATTTTGAACACAAAGCAAGGATTGTAATGGAAATACCATAGTGTGATAAATTGAGTCAGTAATGCAAAATGACACGTGTATAATGATAATGCTGATTTTATCAGCAACAGCATATTAAAAAAAAATCCAGTGAATCTATTTCCTCTTACTTAAGGTCATAAAATTTCAGCGAAGCTTGCTTTTCTCTTGTTCTTTCTGTCACATCAAAATGATATTTTAATTTACGAATCTCTAATCAAAGGGCCCAACAATTCTTAACAGTTATTTCCTATAGTTAATACTCTCTTTCTCTTCCGAGTCTCTTAGGAAAAAGCTAAATAAGCCTTGACATAGACGGACACTTACGATGACCCTAAATGCATTCAAGGGTTCCCACGCGCGTTCCCTTTCAGTCCAACACCGAGGAAGGGGCAGGACGCACGCAGCAGTTGGGCCGTCGGAAGTTCTGCAGCATGGACTGGAGAACGCTGTGCTGCCTGCCTTTGAGCTTTTTATTCGAAGAAGTATCGGAGGAAATGGATCTCCGGGTCTGGCTGCTTTGCGCTTTGGCTGATTTCTCGTGTTCCCGGATTTGTCTCTGTAAATGGTTCTGGATGGCGACGCCCAGGGACTCCGGGTCCAGGGAAGCGCCGTACACTTCCCAGGTCATACCCTGCTCGTCCCACACCACGTCCCGGACGCGCTTGGACTGTTTCAGCTGCAGCTTGGAGTCAGCGCTAAGCTGCTTCTTCTTCTCGCCTGGAGTGAGGCCCACCTGCGCCGCGGCCGCTGTGACGTTTAACTTTTGCTCCTTGAGAAACTCGCTGACCCGACTGCCCCGGCGTGGGCTGGCTTTGACAGAGCGAGAAGGGGTCCTCTTGCCCGAACTAGGACTAGAGTCACCCATGGAATCAGACGGCAGGCTCAGGCTGGCGGCTGTCTTTGTCTGTCTGTTTTCTTCTAGGGTGCCCTCCTGGGTATTTCTGACTGGGGAGGGCGTGGGATGCGCTGCTGACTCTGTGCCTCCACTTTCTTGAGATTTAGGATTGAGCAGTAGGGTTTTGTTCTCTGCCTCTGCCCTCCCATGTAAAATACCCGTACCCCTAGATTCTGGTTCTTTTGCCATTTGAAGAGACGCAGGCTTCTTCTCTCTTGCATCTCCTTTGTCCGTGGGGTCCGAGCTCCCTAACTGCTCGGTTTTGATGGCAGGGCCACAGGAGTCGGAGAGTTTGCAATCTGGGGCTGTTTTGTGGTCATTTGTGGTTTTCCCGGCAGGCTCAGATGGTTTGCTTTTAAGTTTCCCAAATTCATGACTGGTTTCATCTTGATTTCCTGCACGGATAGAAATCTGGTCAATGAGGCTAGCTTTCGGGGAGCTAGAATTAGTACCTGAAAGCTGTTTAGAGGTGGGCTCCACCCTCGCTGGGGTCATTCCTGCTGACCTCCCATCTTCTATGCAGGTATCCTGAGCATTACTGGATGCCACATTGATTGCTGAGGTATTGAGGACCTCACCTGGTACGCTCACCAACTTACTATCCTTTTGGAAAGCTGTGGAAACAGCTGTGGCTGCCTGAATGTGCTCCTCTGGCATGATGCCAAGGTGCTGCCCTGACTCCTGGGGGCCTAGGGTGTTGACCGACAGTTCCAATGTGTTGCTCCCAAGGCTGCGGCAAACGACCTGCAGCTGCTCTTGTCCCAAACACTTAGGAGCAGGGGTTTCCTTTAAGAATGCAGGGAGGATGCTGGGGCTGGTGGAGACGGATCTGCTCTCGACACTCACCACTGCCTGCACCTCAGCGTCTTGCTGAGCCCTGTTGGGAACTTCCTTGATCTCATCTTCAGCTTGGTTGGTCATCGTACTTGCTTCTTTGAACCTTGACACCTGATGCTGTGCTGGTGGAGGCATCTTCTCTGAATCTGGAGGAAACGTTGAATCTTTGCTAGTGAGGTGGGATGGTGGAGGTGTCACAGAAGTCAAGGCCTGCGTGTCTGCGGTGGTGGCAGAGGGTTGTTTGTTCCACGAACATCCATCTTCTCTTGCTGGAGATTCACAGGACCTTGCCGTGGAGGCGTAAATGGCTTCCTGACTTTCCCCTTTAGGCCCACCTACAGGAGAGGAGGCATCATGACTGAACAACCTGGCTGCTGGATTTTCAGTTTGTACCATTCTCTGGATTGGTTCTTGAGAGGGAAAATCACAGGGCACTTGATCTTTGCTGCTGGTACGAGTGCCTCCCACAGGACGGCTTGACTTCTCAGATTGCTCCCCATCTGAGGTTCTCTGTGATTTCCCCAGTGTATCTTCAGTTCCTGATGAAGCGCTGGCATTGGGCTGGTCACCTGGGATGACCTGGTGGGTGTGTTGACTGGCTGGCATTGTAAATGCTGCGTGTATAAGATCCTTAACTTCTGTAGAACACGGGGCTGGTGCTGCGGGCTTGCTGTTTCCTGGCAGCTGGGTATTGCCAGGGGAGTTGAGAGTAGGAGATGCTTTCTCTACCTCATCGAAAATGCCAGGAGAAGACATGTCTGGCTGGGTGGTCTCATGCTCACAGGCCTGCATCAGGGCCTCAGAAGCTGCTCTGGGACTGAGGTCTGGCTCCGTAGGCTTGCTGGGAAGGCCATTGGTGCTCTTACACAGGAGGGCTGGTTGCAGTTGAGGTGAGGCAGCCTGTGCCTCCCCTAGACCCTCTTCTTTTCCAGAAGCTGTGATCAGGGAAGTTTTAGCTGATCTTAGAGGGTCAGGTACAGTCCCCATGGAATTTCTCTTCAGGGAACCTCAGAGTGCTCCCCTGAGCAGTGCTCCCACTGGGAAGCTGTCGTAGCTCAGAGCAAAGACACAGTCAGGGATGGATGATTCCTCCAAAGGACTGATCTGCGAATCTAAGAAAACAGCAGCATTAATACGGTGCGGCATTTAACAATTGACAATACACCTGTCATTTGTAGATCTCATAAACACATTAAATCTCTTCTCCCCAAATTTGCTCATTTAAAAATATATAGATCTTGGAAAGTAACATGTTGGAAAAATATTTTAAGTATACAGGTATTATTTTGATATATCAGCTTCTTTTTGCATCTCACTGCTGTCTAGCAAATAGATTTTTAATTGTTTACCTAAGCATTCATAACTACCTTACAAGTCATTTGTGTAGTCTGATTAACCAGATTCAGAAAATCCTGTAAGGCTACTGTGATCGAATCAATAAGCATTAAAATAGGTCTAAATAGACATATGAAATAGAATATCAAGAAATAGATCCATACATAAATGAGTATTTGATGTATAATGAGAGGCATTTCAATTTAGTGGCAAAAAGATGGATTACTTAATGTAAAAGACTGGCAAACTGTTTATCCATCTAGAAGAAAACTAGGTCTTTATCTTATACTAATTCCAAATATGAACCCTAGATGGATTTAGATGGATTAAAGGTTAAAATATAAATAAATAGAAAATGAAAATATAAATAAGTAAATAAATTAATTAATATTCTGTAAGAGAACCTAGGAACCATAAATATAATCTAGGGGCAGGGAGGGTAAGCTTCCTTTGGAAAGGCAGAAAATAGAGAAACTGTAAGAAAAACATAACCATGGGTATCTAAATAAAATTCAAAATTTTGCATGGCAAAAGATACTATACCCTAAAATAATAGGTTTGGGAAAAAAGTTTGCAACTTTAGAAGACAAGCAAAAATCTCTGTAACACAGCAGGAGCTCTTAAAAATGTACAAGGAGACAAAATGTCTCATTGCAAAAATGGATAAAGAATATGAAAATGCAATCTGCAAGATAGTAATCCAACACATTGTATAAGCTTATAAAAGGTGCTCAAATTCATTTGTAGTCAAAGAAATGCAAGCATGCAACAATTAGATTTTACTTTACAATAATTGCACTTGGAAGAACTTTTTAAAGAGTCATAAAACTTTAGCCTGGGGAGACCTAGTTAAAGAAAGCAGTTTTATGAATTGTAGGTATAAATGTGTGTTGTTACAGCTTTCTTAGTGAAACAGTTCAGTTTTTAAAACTAAAAATACACATATTCTTGACCCAGTGATCCCAAATAGAAAAAAACCATACCAGCAAATATATATACACACACACACTCATATATATATATATAGTATATAAACATATATGTATATATTTATCTTTATTGAAATACTATTTGTAGAGGCACAAACTGAAAACAAACTGATCTCCATGAATAGGGAAATGGTAGAAAAAATCATGACATATCTCTACTGTAGAGCATTATGCAATCATTGAAGGAAACCATTAATTAGAGTGTAACTTTTCACTTAGAGAGATTTCCCCAAGGAGTGGTTAAATGAGAAAAGCAAGGTACCGAAAAGAGTATATATATATTTATTTTTGTAAAGCAATGGCTTAAAACATTACATATGTATATGTTGTGTGTGTGTACAGACATGTTTGTATATCATTATATAAATTCTAAAAATATTTAGAAGAAGACATATTAGGTGTTAAATGGAGGGAGTGTGATGAGCTGGAGACAGGGAAAGAGGGACGGAGAGACCCAAAGTTGGGAAAATACTAAGTTTAAAAAAGCGTATCTAAAAATTTATTTCTGTGCCTTTATGTATAAACATTTTTAAGAGAAAAAATCAGTGAATGACTGTGTTTTGTCATTACCTCTATTTCTCATAGACTCTGTGACCACATGCTAATCACTCAGTCTTTCTGGGCCCTTAATTAACTTATTGGCAAAATGAAATATATAACTTCAAAGGACCCTTCTTGTTCCAAAATGTAAGGATCTGATGTATTTGCATGTGATGAACAATAAATCAAATAGTACAATCTCAACTCAGGTGATAAAGTGTCAAAATAAGGCAAAGGCAAATTTGGTTGGGCCCAGATTTTGAAAATACATAGTTTTATCTTTTGGTTCAATGTTATTTGGCTGACCTACAGTCACAGGAAATATCATAATGAATCCAACTTATTTTCTCCCCTAAGTCAGCTCTTCCCTCTAATTTTATTATTAATGGTAATTGGTTTGAATAGTTTCCGACCTTTGGTTTTGACTACTTTCTGCTCCTTCGGAACACTTCCCCAGGTTTGTATCCCTCTTTTCCTCAGTGGAATGCTCTGCTGTGTTCACTTGCTGTGCCTTACCCCACCCTTCCCTCTCCTTCTTTCATATCTGTCTTTATTACACCTCTCCTCCCACTCTCCGCCCTCCTCATCCTGGAAAAGTTTATTCATTCTTCATGGTCCCACTTAAACTCCATTTACTTTCTGAAGGCCTCTGAAAACTTCAAGTCATAAAGTCTCTCTTTTAAAAATCCTACAGCTATGGTCATCTATGTCCTTTGTATTATGCTTTTTAATGCAGTTTTTGTATTGCTGTTACTTGTATAAATGGCTCATTTATCCAAAAGTACTTCAAGTCCTAGGAGGGAAGGGGACAAGCTTTTGATTCTTTTCTGTTTACAGGACACAGTGAAGGATCTTGTGCATGAAAAGGTATTAATTGATCCCTTTTCCCTCCAAAATGGACTATTAGTGCCCCACCAAACTTCAAAATAATAGGAAATTTAAACATATGGCATGAAATATAAATGAAAACA
This sequence comes from Micronycteris hirsuta, assembly GCA_004026765.1. Lineage (NCBI taxonomy): Eukaryota > Metazoa > Chordata > Mammalia > Chiroptera > Phyllostomidae > Micronycteris > Micronycteris hirsuta. Next base: position 141,702 of record PVJI01000669.1, read on the forward strand.
CAATAAAAAAAGTGCTATGTTTGGAAGTAAAAAATTGGTGTATCTTAATTATTGAACTTTATGTATCTGTAATTTGGGTTTAGACTAGGGGTGTCAAACTCATTTTCACCAAGGGCCATATCAGCCTCGTGGTTGCCTTCAACGGGCCAGATATAATTTTAGGATTGTATAAATGTAACTACTCCTTAACTAGGTCCAAGGAGCTCAGCACTGCTGCCGGATAAAACAAGGTGGAGGGCCAGATTTGGCCCACAGGCCTCGGGTTTGCCACCTGTGGTTTAGACAATTAAAAATAAGTATACTGGACACCTGCTACCAAAAGCCAGAAGGTCTCATAAAGCCAGGAATACAGAATGCCTTTTATGTCCTATGCCTGGAGCCAAGAAACCTGGTTTGCCGAGAGGGTGATACGTTTTGAATAGCTCAAAGTTCAGCGACTGGAAGTTGAAAGTCTTAGAAAAAGATGAGAGGTTCTCAGTCCTGGTGTGCACTTCCATTTCCCACAGAGAGCTAATTGTACTATTTAACTTTGAGATGGTGTTTTCCTTTGTTTGCTTTGTTAATAGAGGTTACATTATCCACCAATTGAAGAATCAAAAAGAAAAGCCCAGATTGCTTGGCTAACACCTGTAATTAAAAATCTCTTGACTTATGAATAGATAGGAAGTCCACACCACTGGATAGCATACATGCTAATGTAATTGTCACAGCACCTCCGTGTGCCCAGGAGAGACTGCGTAAGTCCTGAGACAATAGTTCCTCTACAACTCTTCACCCCCTTGCCCCCACCCTGAGACTTTCCCTCTCCCCTCACCAACGGAATAACAGAAATCTTTAGCCTCCAATAGGTTAGACACATAATATATTAAAAAAGTATAATTACTTGGTGGTTTAGAGTGAGAATATGTCTTTAAAGTCAACCAGAGTAATAAAATGTCAACCAGAGGCTGTTATAAGATTTAACCTCTAAATTTTTAGAGGTTGCAAATAGGTTGTCCACGTTCAGACTGAATCCCTCCTCCAGGTTGGGGGGGGCGGGCGGTGTATGAATGTGTCCTGCATGGTTTTCCCTTCCCTCGCCTCTCTTCCCCTTTCTTTTCTTTCTTTGCCTTTTCGAATAGAAGAGAATTTTCATAAAAATCCAGATTTCTCTCTTTTTAAAAACATGGAAGGTATGCATTTCCAGGAAGCAACACTAGATGGCGCAGATAAGGACTGTCTGCCTTTATGGCATGGACCCTCTAGGTGGCCCAAGCCCCACTTGCTCTGTTTCACTCTTTCACGTGACTTATCTGGCCTCCTGTGGGAAGCTGAGTTTGAGAGCTTTGCTCTAAAAACACTGACGGAGTAGAATTCCCAACCTAATTTTTGGTCCTCTGAAGGCAATTTGGCATTGCGTTTAAGTACACGGAAGCCGAGGCCAGAATCCTGGATTAGAGTATCCTAGATCTATGTACTTGGGCAGATAACCCCTCAGAGGCCAGCTGAATCTATAAATTGAGGATAATAGTAACAGGACTACCTCAGTGGGATGCTGTAAAGAACAGATTTAGCATTTAGAACAAACAGCGTCTTAGCGTATTTTAAGCGCCTCGTGTTAGCTTCTTTGAAAATTTCAGTATTTAAGCATTGATCTTTGTTAAAGAAAAAATTATTCTGACATTTGTTAAAATGATAAGGAAGACATTAGTCAGGTATCAAGATGATCTCAGGAGGTGAATATGTTTTAGTATTTCATTTTATGGCAGACTATATTCTTTAACCAATCCTCCATTTTGGCATTTAGGTTATTGTTAAATTTTCATGACTTTATATTCTCGTAATAAACTGTTGTACTAAGGCTTATTTATTTCTTTTTGATGAGAAACGTATCAGATATTGAAACCATTTTGAACAGTATATCAAAGAGATCTGTAAACTGCCGTGTTCATTGTAGCACTATTCACAGCGACCAAGATATGGAACCAACCTGAGTGCCCGTCAACAGATGAATGGATAGCAAATGTTGTAAATACACACAGTAGAATAGTATTCAGCCGTGGGAAAGAAGAAAATACTGCCATTTGGGGCAGCTTGGTGGACCCTGAGGGCATTATACTAAGTGGAATAAGTCAAACAAATACTGATACTGTATAATATCACTTATATGTGGAATCTCAAAAAGCCAAACTTATAAAAACAGTAAAATAGTAGCCACAGGGGGATGGGCGCGTGGGGAGATAGAACAGATGATGTTTACTTGCAACAAGAAGTCCTGGCTATCTAATGCAGTATAGTAAAATTAGACAATATTGTATTATAATCATCAAACTCGCTAAGAGACTAGAACTTAATTATTCCAACTACTAAAAAGAAATGATAATGATGTGATGTTATAGAGGTGCTAATTATTGCTACAATAGAAAGTGTATTACAATATATAAATATATCAAATTAATATGCTATATACCTTAAATCTATACAATGTTACATGTCAAATATATTTCAATAAAAAATTGAAAATAAAAGACTATTATAGGAAGGGACAAAGATCAGGCTTAACTCCAAATACAGCAAGAACCAGTGGGGATTTACGACCAAGGAGCGAGTTCAGGGTGGGAGTCAATGCATGGAGAACTCCTAAGAGGAGACATCGAATGTAGGGGAATTCTTGCTAAACCACTCAACAGGTTTCTTCCTGAAGGCTGGCCAGGTGATCAACTGTCACCTGGGGTTTGGTAGGGGAATTTAATTGCCTATTGAGAATGATCAGATATCAAGTGTGGGAGGATTCTCTCTCACTGGCTTAGCAGGATTCCTGCCAAAACTGGACTCTACAAGGACAGACACGGAAGCCCAAGATTACAGTCTAGTGCAGACGACAGCTCAGAGGAACCTGACTAAATTTTTATCAAACGGGGAGTCTGCCATCTGTACTAGTGAATAGGGACTTCCTTCTAAAAGTGGCTATAGCATGATGAATTCTTTCTGAATTGGTCACAAAGTGAGTTTGTCCTTAAGTCTGGTGGCAACTGGACTCTGGATAGCAGGTCCCTTTGGTGCCTCTGCCCTTAAAATCATGAGCAAAGATTTAAAACCTTGTTCTGGCAATGCAGCAATCCTGCAAGGCAAACAACATGCACCTTTTACAAGGAAGGAAACTAAGCCCAGATGTCAAGTAACCCACTCAAGGCTAAATACCTGTAATTCCCATTGAACTGAATTCTGATGAAGGCTAATGCCTGGCTCTCTTTGTGATTATTTCTTTTTATCTGGAAATAAAATGGAAAGGAATAAAAAATTTAAAAATACAGGTGTTGGTAAAGTAGGTTTAAGGCTGTGAGTATGCAAAAAGTTTCTATTATTTAGTAATTATAGTGTTATTTTCCATAAGGACAACTGTAAACCTACTTTTGCCCACCCTGGAAATATACGTCACCAGAGGAGAGGGATCCTTCTTTTTGCAAGGGGTTGAAACTTGGGGGCAGCCTGGAAGGTGTTAATACTGACTACAGTGACATTCACAACTGGCCACTTTATGAAAAGGCCTGGCTTTGCTGAAAGCTGACACCACCACGGCTCTTTTTGAAAACAGTGGGTTCTACTACTATGCCACGGTACCTATTTTCATAACAGACACCCACGCTTAATAAGAAAGGCAGCAGGGAATCAAATTCCTTTGTGACTTGTACCAAAGCTTCTCTGGTAGGAAGAGCATTAGACAGAAGGACTAGAAAGGCTTGGCAGTCCTGGACACACGGGTGGCAGGGGACGGGGGTGGGGGGTGGGGGGTGGGGGGGGCGCTGACATCCTGTGGGTCAGGGCGCTAATCCTCTGGGCACCAATTACCTTTGCCCACTTCTGGATGCTGCCTTGCTAGAACAAGGGCTGCAGGGTGTCACTGCACCTCTTTAGTGATTTTGCGCAAGTGCTACAGGGACCTAGGTGACTGCCCGTCTCCAGCCATCTGGCAGCAGCTTTTAACCTTCAGATGGATGGTGCAAAGACACTTAGAGAACAGTGAGGCAAGAGGTAACAGGCTATGGAAAAATGTCATCTGTTGCCTTGGCTGGTGTGGCTCAGTGGTTGGGCATTGTCTCCAAATCGAAAGGTCACCGGTTTGATTCCCGATCGGGGCACGTGCCTGCTTTCAGGTTTGGCCTGGACGGTGCACATAATAGAGGCAACTGATTGGTGTTTCTCTCTCACATTGATACTTCTGCCTCTCCCTTTGTCCCTCCCTTCCCCTCTCTCTAAAAATAAATAAAATCTTTTTTAAAATGTCATCTTCCGTCCCATGCAATCGTATTTGATTTGCTCCCTTTAACTGGGAATCTTTTTCTAGATCGCTTGCATTCTGAACCCAGCAAGTCCCGCCACTGCACAGTTTTAAGGAGAGGTGATTCAATCCCAGGAAACACCCACAGGCTACGAAAAGCAGTTCTGCCTTTCTTTAAAAAAGTCACACCCTCTCACTAATAGCTGCCTCAAATGCACTTTTCAAAGATATTGGCAGAAAAATCGGTTCTTCCCTTCCAACTGTGTCTAAAGCAAATCAGACTGGCTGAAGAGAAAAGAAGGCTGCTTTGCTTAGTGCCACTAACAGCGTCATGTGGACTTTGACTTATAACGGCTACTTTGAGAAAGGCTCATGAGAAATGGGAGGCATCCCTTCTTCCTATCCAGTTCTTCTTTGGTTCAACACTGTTCTGGAAAAATGAATGCATGGCTTGTTATCTCATTGAATTCCACTGTAAGCAGGACTGGAAAAAAACCAAGAAGTAAAAAAGATCTTTAACAAGCATGAAGACCCCAAATATATCCTCCCTCTTTTGTCAAATACAATTTGAAAACATGGCTTCTAAATTGACAACAGATTGGCATCATGTGGTACAGTAAGCACTTATTTACTGCTTTCTCTATTCCAGACACTGTTCGCTGTGTGAACATATTTAATCCTCAGACTAACTCTATGAGGATGTACCTAATATGAGTTCCACTTCGCAGATCTGGAAACGAAGGAAAGGTCACACAGCAGTAAGTGGTAGAGACCAGATTTAAATCTAGATAACCTGCTTTACAGGAGGGAGAGATAGGGGCATTCTGAGGGGAGACAAGCTCAGTGCCCTGGGCAAGAAGCCTAATCAGACAATAGGAAAACAATAGAAAACTCAAAAAACATAGCCTTCCCTTTGCTAATTCGAACTGATAGAGATAATCTAGGTAGACTTAAATGTACCTACCTTAAAATGTTGTTATAAAGCTTAAATGAAATAAGTTCGATGGTTAGCATGGTTTTTGGAAGATAACAAATACTCAATCATGAATTATTATTATTCTGACATCGCTTACCTAAGAAGGCAGGACCTATGCATATATTTTATAGACAACTCACTTTAAATGGCCCAACACTTAAATAAGTTTGTGTTCTCTCACACCCACCTGAAGACTATCATTTAGACACAGGGGTGTCCAACCTGCGGCCTGTGGGCTGCATGTGGCCCGGGATGGCTGTGAATGCAGCCCGACACAAAATCATAAATTTACTTAAAACATTGTGAGATATTTTTGTGATTATGTGTTGCAATGTATCTAATGTGTGGCCCAGGACAACTCTTCTTCTTCCAGTGTGGCCCAGAGATGCCAAAATTTGGACACCCCTGGTAGAAGGAGAATCTCTGAGCTAACTTGAAGATTAACACAATAATGAGCTCTATGTATCTTAGATCATGTGGGAGAGTGTTTTTTTTCTCAGCAAAATCAAGACACGTGTTTTAATAATTGTGAAAGTTAACCCCTCAGTAACTCCATTTGCCTGTCTGTGGAGATAATTCACAGCTAAATATCAAAGTTGCTGTTTAAAGTGCCTAAATAGGTTATTTTTTAAAAAATTTGAACTCTTCTAGAAAAGAAATGATTAAAATACATGGTTGTTTTGTTATTTTTAAGCTTCTCTAATCAAGCTGGCTCTTATCATTTACTTGGTTGGCCTGACAAATATTACAATGTTTTCCTTCTTTTGCAACTCAGCTTTGAAGGACTTCAACTGCAAGCTTATTCTAATTGCAAAGAAATGCACAAGAGTCTCAGGGCTACCTTGCGGTTAAACAAGCCATTAAAAATAAACCAAGCAGTTCTGCATTTGCATATTTTTTTGCATTTGCATTTTAAAATACTGTGTTAACTATGATGAAAGCTGCCCTGTATGCCAATTTTCTGCAGGGTATATTTAGCACCATCAGCCTTACAAAAAGTATTCTTGACCTTGCTTCATTCCTCCCTGACCTTGCTGATCTGCTGCCCTTTTCCCTGGCTGCCCCACTTGCCCCCACACCATGGGGTCCTCATTAAACCCAGGCCTCCACTCCACCTGCCTTCTTTCTGACAAAGGTGGCTTAGAAGTGCAGAGGGTGACACCTAAGCAGAGACCCTGCTACCTGGCCTCAGGCTGAAAGCTCGTTAGAGATTTTAGCTTTTAGCTCATGTCAGACACCAGCCGAGAGTCTCTTCTGTTCCCACACTTGGGTCCTTAATCATGCTGAATGATGGGAAAGTGTCTGGTGGTGGTACTTGTAGTGCTGGATATGGCTGTGAATGGGGAGCTGAGCACGGGCTGGTCAGCTGTGGCTTTTCTACTCTGCGAGAACTCAGGGAAACAGAGAGAAGGAGACCTCTGCGGGGCTGACCTGTTTATTGCTCTTTGTAAGGAGTACACCCAAGTGTCTGAGAAACAGTGGGGGCAGGGTGCTCTGTTCTTGAGAATGAATGGTTTCCATGCTGAAGTACAGATCGCCTTTGGGTTTGGTCTCTGAGTTGTGATTTAAATAAAAAAAAGAAAAAATAGAACCAAACAATCTGCCACTCTCCTTGCTTTATAGTCGGTGAATCACTAAGTTAGGCATCAGAAAGTATTTAAAAGTTTTGATTTTTGCCCTTAAGGAGATTTCAATCCATTTGAGGAGACTAGACAAATCCGATCAAAAGCGATATGTGACCAATATAGTACATAACTAAGTCCCCGATGCTGTGTAATAAACTACATTTTATAGAAGTTCAAGTATTTCTTATTCAATTGGGATTTCCTAGTACAATTCTTTTTTTTTTTTTTTTGGCAAGAAAAAATTGCCTAAGTCTAAATAAAAATGGACATTTTAAATTAAGAGAAAAGAAGAACAAGAAGTATAAAAAGAATAGTCTTTGATTAAAAAAAAAAATCCCTAACATCACACTAAGACAATTAGGAAGGACTGTTAATATCCATTCATTCATTTAATAATTGAGTGCCTTCTTTGTGCCAGACATTCAGGATACAAATATAAATAAGATACATTCATGTTTTGGAGAAGCTCACAGCTCCTGCGAAACACGAATTTCAATACAATATAAGTATTGTAAAGAAAACCCAGAGAGAGGATGTGTTATTTTACTCGGCATGACTTTAGGTTAGTGAGGGTGGACAATCTTGAACTTTGTAATATGTTATTTAATGTGATGAGAAGAGGCAGATGTTTATCTAGAACAGATTTTCTGACCTCCACACTACTGACATTTTGGACCAGAAAATTCTTTTGGGGAGAGAAAAGCAGGGGTGCACTGTCCTGTGCATTGCAGGGTGTTTCACTGTGTAAAAGCAGGCTCCTTCCCACTGGATGCCCACAGCATCCCCACACCCCGGCTCTGACAATGGAATATGTCTGCAGACATTGCCAAGTATCTCCCGGGAGATGGAACCACCCCCAGTTACGGACCACTGATATAGGAGATGAGTATATCCACCTCTGATAGAAGGAAAAGCCCTGAGGATGACAACCTGTGAGTTGACGTAAGAGAGTTTGGACTCACTCCACCTAGATAGGAATTAAGGATAGAGTTTTCTCCTTTCAAGTCAATGATAGTGCTCTGCCTAGTCTACATGCGAGGATACAAATTAGTACAGCTTCTACCAGTGGTCCTCAACCTTTTTGGCACCAGGGACTGGTTTTGTGGAAGACTATTTTTCCATGGACAGGGTTGAAGGGGATGGTTTCCGGATGATTCAAGCACATTGCACTTAAGCTTACCCCGTGCCGTGGGGTCCAGTTCCTAACAGGCCCAGACAGGAACCAGTCCACAGCCCGAAGGATGGGGACCCCTGCATAGAGAACAATTTGGCAATGTCTGTCAAAGATGTACAGTCACATACATTTTGACTCAAAAATTCTACTTTAGGTACAAACCTTATAAGTAAAATAAATGTGCTAATTGACATAGTACAAGGTAATACTGCATGAAATAACAAAAGATTAAAAGCAATCTAAATGTCTATTAATAGGTGTAGGGAAGGGGTTAGTTATAAAAATTATGGCATTACTTGTGTATAATGGTATACTTAGCAGCCATATTTAATAATGGGGCAACTCTTTATGTACTGATATGGAACAGTCTCCAAAATGTATTAAGGAAAACCGCTAATACAAAACAAAAGCCCAATGATAATAATGAAAAACCTGAAGATGCAAATCAGCATGTTTAATATGCTACCATTTTTATTAAAAAGGGAAAAATAAGTATCTTTTTCTTGTATACGCATAAACTATCTCTGGGAGGATAACTAAGAAATGGCTATCAGAAGAGGGGACCTGGGTGTGTGGAGGATAGGACACATGGAAGTCTTTTCACTCTATATCTTTTAGTGCTTTTTGAATTTTAAACAATATGAATCTATCACCTACTCAAAAATAATAAAAACTTTTAAAGCTGTTGGTCGTCACTTAGGCAAAACTGAACATGCGTGCGCCCTGAAGTTCTTCTGTCAGTGATGATGGATTTCCTACCGGTCTCTCCTTCCACACTCTTTCCATCTGCTCTTCGCTCTGCAAGGCCGCCAGCCCAGCCATTCAACTAGTAAAAGGAAACCATAATTTCCTTATCTGTCGAGGTTATCTACAAGTTAAAAGCTAGGCAATGCAATTATTTTTGAAAGTCAACAGCTGAGAAATTCTTTTTAAAGTGATGTCTGTTGGGCTGCAAAATGAAGTTTACTTAAGTTTCTTTTCCCAGACTCTCTGACTCCTACTTATCAGTCGATTTCTTCCCCCACCCCCTTTTTCTATTCTTGGTAGCTGTAGCAAGCAGTTGTTCCTCAAATTATACATCCTCCAAGCAGTAAATCTAAGCAAAAGCCAAATTCTATGAAATTAGGTCAAAACATCAATAAAAATGATTAAGAATAATTTATTTATTTTTGTCTATATTTTGAGAATTGACTAAATGTCTAGATATAAAGTTTAGAAAACATTTTAAGTGCCAGTTATCAAATCTACAGTTTCTGTCCATATCAGGCTTAACTGAATGGATCGTGTCTCCCAACACTGCGATATCAAGCCTCTTGGTCTCGCACTGCCAATTCTGACGACTTGCTGCTAATGCTACTTTTCTAAGGCATAAATTATGTCCCTTCTCTGTGCAAAATCATTCTGATAGTTCTCCATCACCTGCAAAATAAGGTGTATTTTCCTTAGCATGATCTAAAACAGGTTCTTCATTGTATCTGATCCGTTTTTCTTTGAAGACTGATATCCTCTCTCATCATTTGCCAGATCTCGTATATGACTTGTTTTTCTTACAAGCTTCAAAGACGAGTCACTGTCTTGTTTTACAGATGAGAAGACTACCTTAAAGAAGTCCAGCTTGCCGAAGGTGCGCATTTAGTGAGTGGCAGAGCTGAAATTCAGAACCAGGTGGGTCTGATTCCCAAACTCGACTGCCTTCAAGAGGACAAAGTGGGAGGTAGAAATGAACTCACGGTATAGGCAGATAAAAGAAAAAAAGAACAGCAAGTGGGGTAAACTTGAAAAGTACTTTTGAAAGATACTTTCTCCCTAGGCCTTTTCTGATTACATCAACCAAACTGTAGCAGTTTGTTTATTGTTTTACCAACCTCAGGGCACTTCTCATATTTTGCCTTATCCTTTGTTCTCCAGGCACAGGGCACAGCTAGACAAAGGCAGCAACTTGTGGGCAAGCGCACAGAGTTCAGCCCTGCCTGGTGTGGCTCCGCTGGTTGGGCATCGTCCCACAAACCGAAAGACTGTGGGTTTGATTCCAGGTCAGGATCCGTGCCTGGGTTGCAGGTTTGGTCCCCACTAGGGGTACCTGCAGGAGGCAGCCTATCGCTTTTTCTCTCTCACATCAATGTCTCTTCTCTCTTTTCTTCCTCCCTCCCTTCCCCTCTCTCTGGAATCAATAAAGAAGAAAGAGAAATTTTTAAAAAAGAGTGAAGGGTTCAGCAGGGCAGCAGGGGAGGGCAGAGAAATGAGGCGGAGGGCTCACACAAAGCTTCTTCGGATCTTCGCTCCTGTGTCACTCCCAGTGAGGTCCCTCCCGCTCCAGCTAGTATTAAGTTGCAAGTTCTCTGGCTTCACTCTCTATCACTTCTGAAGCCTTACTGTGCTCACTTATTATATACTTTTCCCCATACCACTAGTCACCTTCTAAAATACAAAAACCATTTAATCACTTACTGTGACTATTGCATACTCTTGGTCATCCCCTGCCGGAATGCAGGCTCCGCAAGGCAACATTATCTGCTTTTGCCCATGGATGGGCCCCCAGGGCCTAGATCAGTGCATGGCTCACAATGAGCTCTCCGCTGACCTGTGCTGAATATGTTAGCCTGCCTTCATAGTATGCCACGGTTGCTAGGATTTTACTTAGCTTTTACTGATTGCATTTAAGGATAGGTTTTTTTCCCTGAGGACTTATGTAGGCTAGGTAACCATATGGATATTTTGAGGATAATTATAGTTCGAAATACTAAGTTATATTGACACTAAGAATACCATAAATATTCTTATATTTTCTTCAATTTAAGATATGGCCTTAAGAATATATATATATATATATATATACCCCTATACACGTATATATTTTTTAGTGTTCTTTTTTCCACTGGGCTAATTTATAAAATAAATTCTATTCCTCTAAAGACATCCTCTATGTATGGAGATGGACCATTTCTAACCCACCCTTAGATGGGATATGTCTTGTTTGGAGGCTTGTAAGTAATTGATTATAATGGCTTTTTTTTTTTTTTTTTGCTTAAAATACTTATGAAAAATTTAATTATCTAAATAATTTTATTAAAAAAAGGCCAAAAATTAAATAATACCCTTTCAGATTTGTCTTTCCAACCCAGGGAATACTTATATCTATATTTGATCCTAATTTTTTTTGTGACATTTAAAAGTTTGTGATGAATTACCGAAGGTAATATTGGCTAGGAACTTGTGCTGAGACTACAATCCCAGCGTGTTATGATTTTGTATTAGGCAAAGCATTAACATGTTTGATTTCCAATAAGATTTCTGCTAATGCTTATTTTCTATACTATTCTTGGTCATACTTTGCTTTCTTTCTTTCCTCTTTTCCTTCTTTCCTTCTCCTTTCTCCCCTCCCACTTATTTTTGTTGGCATAGGCCTAATATAATTCATTTACTAATATTTTATAATAGGTTATAAAGCAAGAATATAAATTAATGCTATTTTTATTACTTATATTGTAGTAATGTAATCTACTTTGTAGCTAAAATTATAAGATGCAAACATTTTTAAGAATCTTCCCAGGTGAAGCTGACAAGCCTGCAGAGTTGAGAATTACTATATTATATAACACCATATTCAGGTACATTAACACAAACCATCATATTTTGCTTATTTAATTGGCAAAAATTTAAAAATAATGTTTAGTGGTTGCATGGGTGGGTGAAAATGGCATTCTCAGTCTTGCTTATGGGAACACAAATTGATGAACAATTCTAGAACATTATAAACATCTATAGTCGTTGAACCAATAATTCTACTTCTGGGAATTGAGCCTAAGAAAGTAAACAAATAACTGGTAGGCTTATGAACAATGAAGTTCATTGTAGGGTTATATAGTAGAAGCTCTCTAAGAAACCCAGCTGATGAGCTTTCCATTCCAGATAAAAGACTTACTGACGAAGCCCAGGACATGGCCACATGGAGACCCCTCTCAGGTGGGCCTGCCCAGGTCTGCCCCTCTCACGCATGTTGTGTGGAGACCACGAGTCAGTAGCTCTTCCTGGACTCGTCCATGCCAGTTGTCCCTATTCTTGATTCCATATAATTTGACAACTATATTATACAAAAAGGGTTAAACAAGGGAGAAGTGATTTTGTTTCTTGAAACTAAATTGAATGCTTCAGTAAGACTTGACAAAGATAGGTTACTAAAAAATGTAGCTATTGAATTAGGAATGAGACAGCAATAGATGAGGAAAATAATTATAAACACTTGACAGTTTAATTGTTAATTAGGAATGCTTTGTTTCACTGGAATAAAATAAGTAGAAAAATATTGAGAGTCCACTACAAGTTTACGAAAGAAAGAGGATGTAAAACTTCAACAAGTGGTTCTTTTCTCGAGGAAACATCTTCCCTGTATTAAAAGGCTAGCGAATAATGTGAATGCAAATATTTTAAGTTGAAAGAAGAATCTTAGGAATATATGTATTATTTTTATAATTCCTCATTCTTTTCTAATTTTTGATCAATTGTATCAATGAGTTGTGATGCCATGGACTGCAAGAAATATATATCTAATACAGTATGTAGAGAAAATACATATTTAGAAAAATATTAGAAGGGAATATACTAAAATATTAGTGGGTTAATATATGGTGGAATTATGAATGATTTTTAAAACTTGGTTCTTTATTCTTTTTTATTTTTAATACCCAGTAAACACAGTTTTATTTCAACTGAGTAAAATGCAACAAAAAAAAAAAAATGTAAAGAGTAAGAATGGAGAAACGATTCCTGTGAAATTGAACCTTAGAGCCCCGAAGTTTCTCATTTTATAATCCATGTTAGAGCCTTGAGTTTCCCACTGCTGAGAATATTCATGCTGCAAAAGTGGGAAGGGTGTTCCTCCCTAAAGTTGCACTTGTAGATCATGTTTTGTCTTGATGTACATTCTGGGTTTTTGGATATTATATTAGCTTTTTACTTGGTCTAAACCGGTTCTGCACATGAGTCCCAAGCATATAATTAGACTCCACTAGATATCTGGGAAGGAATCTGGGGTTAATCCTGCCCAGCCAAGGTACTCTTATATGTTGCTGCTCTGGAGTACTTAACCAGCTTTAGGAGGCTTATTATCACCTTGAGTTGGAGGCATGGGATGGCTCTGATTCAATAGCATTCACATGCCTTTTCTAGGAGTTGCTTATCATTGCTCCTCATTGGTCCTGGACAATTTTCCCTATAGTCAGTCTCTGGCTTCTGTTTTGAGCCATTTAAATGCCAGTCATTTCTCTTTTACTTCTGGTTTTAAGAAGCATTATATCCTCTTTCTGTTTTTTTTTTCTCCAATGTCTATAAGTTCTACATGCATTTGAATTCAACTTTGAATAATAGGAATGATTTCAAATATACAGGAGGAGGAATTCAATGGAATCCACAAAGAGAACGATGTAGACACTGGGGATGGTGGTGGAACATGGCATCTATTCAGGGAAGGTGGATTGTCCTAAAAGTTTAAACATAGTGTACTCATAGCATAAAATATTTTAAAATTAAATCATTAGAAATAATTATCAGCTAGTACACATCTGGATGTGCCAGACTTTTCAGATTGGATGCTATTTGTCTAATAATTGATATTGGCATGTAGTTACAGAAAAGTGGCTCTTGGGAGCTAAAAGCTGAGGTGTTGGATTAAGTGACCTTGAAAAGCCTTAATGGCTTTGTTAACAAATTTGGGCCTTTTTGGTAGTCAGTAAGAAGCTACTAGAGGTTTACCAATAGGCCAACAAAATAATTAGGAAGTTCATTGTACAAAAGAAGTAGGTTTCAAGTATCACTGACTAGCAGGGAAGAATGTACAGGTGGGGAGATCAACTACAAGGCCATTGCCACATAAGAGGTAGGGAGAAATCCTTCAATGTTGTTAGCATAAAGAATATAAAGAGAGCGCCCTGGCTGGTGTAACTCAGTGGATTGAGCACAGGCTGGGAACCAAAGGGTCCCAGTTCGATTCCCAGTCAGGGCACATGCCTGGGTTGCGGGCCAGGTCCCCAGTGAGGGCCATGTGAGAGGCAACCATACATTGCTGTTTCTCTCCCTCTCTTTCTACCTCTAAAAATAAATAAATAAAATCTTAAAAAAAAAAAAAAAGAAAAGAATATAAAGAGAGCCCTGGCTGGTGTGACTCAGTGGATTGAATGCCGGCCTGCGGACCGAAGGATCACTGGTTCGATTCCTCGTCAGGGCACGTGCCTGGGTTGCAGGCCTGGTCCCTGGCTGGGGGCGCACGAGAGGCAACCACACATTGATGTTTCTCTCCTTCTCTCTCTCCCTCATTTCCTATTTCTCTAAAAATAAGTAAATAAATAACTAAAATCTTAAAAAAAAGAATATAAAGAGAAAATAGATATGAAAACCATGGCAGAGGTGGCACTGGCAGTATCTAATGACTGGTGGCATGCAGGAACCAAGGCTAGGGAAGGAATCAAGGATGGTCCCAAGATTTCAAATCAGAGTAATTCGGAGAATGTTGGGGAAATGGCTAAAATGGTTCGAGAACAGGGAACGAGGCGGGACTAGAAGATTTCTAGTGGGCGGCTATGCCAAGGGTGCCTGAGTGCCACGGATGGGGGAGCTTTAGCTACTCTTACCACTGCTATCTCTGCCCATGCCCCCTAACGCACTCCAAATAAACATAATCAAGTAAAAACAGCGCAGCTAGTATGTAGCCTTCCTTTCCAGTTAGGTTGGTTCTGCAATTCCCTTTAATATGAAAATTCTGGAGCCACTATTAAGGAACATACATGGTGAAAGACAGCGAAGAGTATGCCTATAACCAGGAGTTTGCGGGAGCTGGCTCACATGGCTGATTATGTTCTTTCCAACTCTGTGATCAGTAACATCATATAGCTAACTTGCAACTGGCCAGGGTGGGAATATTTATACTGCAGAAATTGGCAAACTCAGATGTTGTTCTCCCAGAGTGTCAGTTAAACATTTATACCTCTTTCGAAAAATTGACTATGAATGTAAGAAAAGTAGAGACATTGCATATGATTTACAATGATTGAGGTAAACTTTAAGACTATCGCTTGGAAGGAGCACATGCGATTTTGAGGCAGGCTTGACATGCGTGGCCGTTGTCAGGGCTCCCGGACAGTGTAAGCACAGGACTCATCCCCACCTAGAAGGAATGCCTACACATTTCTAGGTTAGTCATTGGTTCCTAGAAGGAAACATTTTTTTTTTTTCTGAGTTTTAGAACAACATTGGATACTCTGGTACAAATTACGTTTTTCAAAGATGACTACTGTAAGAGGTTCCTGTTTTTCATTCCCCCGTTATGATAGTTCTACGGGATTTCCTCCACAAATCAGATGAACACTTCCACTGAACAGCAGTGATTTTTTCAGCAGGCTAGCATGACTGAATGTGTGAGGCAGTTATTAAAGAGATGGAAAGCAGCTCACTAGTACATCACTAAACCTCTATTTCAGGGCACATTTCTAGAACTAGGTCTGTGTTAAAATGTCCACCCCACCCCACTACAACCCATCTGCCTGGTCTTTCTTCTTTCTCTTCCAAAAGGCTAGTGTGGTTTGTATTCATTCTTTTCATAATGAATCATTTCTAGAGCTTAATCTCTCAACCGTGAAATATATTAACAGAAATTGTTAACCAGAGCAGGAAGAACACAAGAGATGATTATGCTTAAATGACATTTTAGTTGCATTAAGGTTAAGATACTCATTATTTAAAACCGTATTCTCCCATAGAGCAAAGAATGCAGTCCTTCAAGCCTTACTCAAGTGTTGAAAACAAACAAACAAACACTATGAGTTATTTAACAGGTGCTCTCATTTTTTAAAAAGATTTCATGTATTCATTTTTTAGAAAGGTAGAGGGAGGAAGAGAGGGAAACATCAATGTATGGTTGCCTCTCACGCACCCCCTACTAGGGATCTGGCCCCACATGTGCCTAGACTGGGAATCGAACCGGCGACACTTTGATTCGCAGGCTGGCACTCGACCACTGACCCACACCAGCCAGGGCAAAGGGATTCTCAAGAAAATTATTAGGCATTACGGAAGAATCTAATCTCTCACTATGTAGTTCGATACATAATTGGTACTCAAAAATATTTGTAGAAAGACAGGAATATGTTTCTGTAGCAGTAGTTCCCAAATTGTACTCAGCTTTAAATCAAATATTTGAGAAACTAAGGGAATACACATCCCTTTCACTTAAAATGTTGTTTTTAGAAATGTTGGATTAATTTAATCAATAGCATGTAAATCTTGAGTATTCATTCTCTTAGTCTGAGTAATTTTAATTTTCTTTTAGGTAGAAAATATTTCATAACACATGTAAAATGGAATGCATAGTGAGAGAAAAGTACACAGGAAGTGAGGAGAGGAATGGGGTTGATTTATTCACCTAAAATGGAGAAAAGGAGTGAGGAAAATAAAGATAAATGGGCTCCTGTTTATCTGGTGGTAGTCGCACAGCTCCCCAGGAATGAAGAAGCTGGATTGATGTTGATGACTGTGAGGTCTGCATAAAATCCAGCTACTAAGTGTCTCCCAGCAATTTACTTTTATGCTAAGAAAACAAAGGCCAGTTAACTAGAATCAAATTAACGTATGAAAGTTGCCAAATGTAGCAGCTCACTGGGTTTAGAAACAAATGGGTCATCTATCTCTTCTTCTTTCAAACATATTTTTTCCTATATGTATTGTACCATATTTGGCATATGTACTTTTTTACTTGTTCTGGAATCTCTCCTTTAAATTTCATGCATCAAAGATGCATAAGAGAAAAAATAATCACATATATTATTAGGGGCCAAGTGAATGAAAGAAAACAAGAAGTACAATGTAGAATCTGGAAGTTGGTACGGCCAAAAAAGATGAGTATGCATAACAGAAGTAGCAACTGAGGGAGAGGACAAACGTTTCAGAGGCTAGACCAATCAGGGATGGGCACAGTGGTCAGGCTATGAATCAGGAGGCTTTGGCTAATATTACAAATATAGTATTTCAGACTAAGAAAAGATGAGTAGTGTCTTGAAGAATGTACATCCATCACATAGTTTAGTGATGTGTTATGATGTAGAAACATATTTTATTGAGCACTTACTATGCTCTAGGTGTTCTTACATCCTAAAGACTTCATGAGCATTATCTCATTTAAAACCCACAATAATCCTACGAGGTTGTGCTCGTTCAACTTACATTTTATGGTTGATAAAACCGGTGCTCAGAAACTTTAATTAAAATGCCCCAAGTCAATAGCTAAAAAGCAATGCTGGTGACTTCAGGGCTCAAACTCTTTCAGCCTGTGAAGGGCTGGGATAGAAATGAAGTGCGCAGGGTAAGAACGGCAGCATCAAAGACCAGCTCGCAGTACTTGAGATACGTGAGATACACCGAGGGAGCAAAGTTACAGAGATGGACAGATGTTTAAAACAACAGTCTGGACAAGCAGTAAGAAGGGCAGTGGAAAGAGAAAGACATGGATGCAATATATCTTTTTTAAAAGAATTTCCAGGACTTGGCTTCTAACTGGTTAGGGAGGACAATGGAGAAAACAAGGACTATGTCTTGGTGGGAAAGCTGTACAAATCAGGTCTTTAATGAAAGTCTGCAGGAGGAGGGGAGAAAGGGGCGGCAGTAGTCACAAGATGACAACTGCTTGTTTCGGTTACTGAGATGGGTCACGATGTAGCACGCCGCACACACCTCGGCTAATCCCACGTGCAACTTCTGTTTGGAGTCTCATGGTCACTCATATCATTAAGACAGCTACCATTATTGTAGCGCTTACTCTTTTAAGACTTATGAAAATAAAATTTTCTTTTCACATTCTCAATTACTCTTTGGGTATTCAACTCAAACTTCCATGGCCCCCAATTTTGTTTGATACTTCTCTGATGTCCTGTTTCTAATTGTTTTTAAAATAATTATAATTAATGGGATTTTGCTTCAATGGATTATTTAGGATATGACAAGTTTTCTCTGTCAATATATCAGCTATACAAGCGGATTTCAAGATTTTTGGACACAATTCAGTGTCCAAAAATTGTAACCCAGTATACACATTCATATCCAACAGTTTATCTAGCCCACTAAAATAATATGTTACCAAAAACAATACTTATCTTCTGATATTTTTTATTCAATTTCATTCCATTTAAAAATGCTGACTAAAACACACCAAAATGACATCCATAGTGACCTACAGATGGGAAAACAGGGAGCTTATCTTGTAGCTCTGTATGTGAGGTAATCACGTACTCACCTTGGGCCCCCCGGTGCCCGGAATCTAGTGCTTGGGAAATACTGAAAACAAGAAAGAGGGAGGAAATCACATCTTTTGGTAGGTCATTTAATTTTCTTAATTGAAGACCAATTCAGTAAAATTATTATGTGGCAATCACACCAAGTTTTCACCATTTGCCAATGTAGTAAATTTGTTCCCAAGTCCCAAATTCAAGTTAATGGATAATCCAAATTATAGTATTAATCCAGTAATCACTATAAATTGGGCTTCAGATCTTCAGAAGGTCTTGTTGATATCTAATCAGAATATTTTAGAGAATTTTAACTGGCTTCAAGAAAAATTAATTCAGAGTGCAATAGATGTATAGCAACAGTACTGTAATTGCTAGAATATATAGTAACTAAAAAATATGCCTAGTGATTACGGAAGCACTTTTCCACAACCCCCCATTCTTTTTGCATGTTACGACGGAGGATGTTTATTTTTGCTACTGATGCTATTCTTATTAAGGTGTGGGATAGCAGCTAGGAAGCTGATTGTCTACTTCAGGGGTTCTGCAAGGCTAGTCTGTGGTAGTCTCTCTCTAAGGATCTATGAGGTCTGAACGCTATAACAGCACTGAGAAGTTACTTGCCTTTTTGGCTATGCTGATATTTGTACTTATGGCACAAAAGGATGATTATTTGATAGTAACCATGTTGAATGAATTTCATAGTGTCCTTGAAGACATTTCCTAAAGGAAATTTGGAGGAAAGCGTCATGGGGCAGTAGAAAGAACACTGTTATTTAGAAGATATGAGAATTGATTTTTTTTTTCTTTTAGTGCCTCAGTATCATCATACGGGAAATGAGAGGGTTGGCTTTGATTAGTGGACCCCAAACTGAACTGGGCATTAGAATTATCTGGAAAGCTTTAAAGAAATTACAGCTTGTAGTGCTCCCCTCAGCTCTACAGAATCAATCTATGTGTTAATTAGGAACAGCTCCATATAAAAGCCACCCACGATGGAGGGGTGTTCACTTCCTATTATGAAATGTCAGAAGGCCTTGATGAGTCTTTTGTTTGGGTAGCAGGTCATCTTATCTGCCAAAGGGATTTCCATTCCTACAGTCCAAATTTTCTTGAGAGGACTATTCTGGCTCTGCTCCAAAATGTTCTAGACCATAAAGCTTGGCTATAAAATTTTTTTAGGTGGGTATTATCAAACACCCACTGCAGATACAATCTCAATAAAACACACATGGAAAATCTAGTCCCGGGTAGCTACTTGGTGAACACAGCCCCAGTAACTCAGTGAGTTGCTTCCTGTAGTAGAGGGACCTTGAAGGAACCCATTTCCTGAGGGCTGCCTCCCTCTTCCACCTGCCAAGCAGTCCCGACCAGCACTCCTCAATCCCCAATCACTGGCAAAATTTGTTGCCTGGATGGAAATTGGAGAGAGGCCAGTGGCCAGGGAAGTGTAAGGAGCTCGGGTAGGCAGTAGCTCATAAGGAATCATGGTAAGGTAGGGACTGGGGCCTCCTTGGTTGGTGCTATGGGTGAGGACGAGTAAAAAGGGGCTGCTCTGTGAGCAGTTTTGTCTCTCAATGCCTTGTCTTTCCAGTACTACCCTCCTCCCCGATAACCTTTCACAGCTATTTAGATCAGCATTGAGATGGGAGGGTGAGGATCAGGTGGCTGACCTGGCAGCGGTCACTTACTGACTGATAAATGAAGTAGGTATGGATAGCTGGGGTTTGGCATAAAATATGACCAGGGAAGCAAGGTAGGCATAGGAGCTATAGGCGTGGCCAGAGGAGCTTCAGCCTTCTGGGCGAGTACCATGTCCTGGTGACTTCCACATTTGCCAGTAAGAGGCCAGGCAAATGTGTGTGCGTGTGTTCAGTATTTGGTGTGTGCATCCTCACGTGGGGGTGGGGGTAGAAGTTAACTAACTAGAAGTAATGCAACGCCTTTGTCTGAGAAGAGAGATCAAATACAAGACAGGTTTGGCCCTGTGATTTGAGTGACAGAACAAAAGCTGAATATCGAATTTTAAATTATTTTACCAACATGTACACATTTTGTTATTCAAGATAGTCTAATCAATAATACAATAACAGCATCCTGCCTAAAGCCAGCAGCCACTCAATGCTAGGTGGAATTAACACATTCTTTGACTTTAGGACGTAGTTGAGTATTCTGGAGCCAATAGAAAAAAAAGGAATCAAGACAGAGATAAAAGACAAAAGGATAGTTTCCCTCTTCCTTCTTCAGAATGACTTCCTGACAGTGGCTAAGATTCGTTCTGCCAGGTCTGGGCCCCAACTAACACAGTAATAAATTGCATCCATTCTTGGAGGAGGAGCAGAATGCCGCCCTCCTTCCTCCACACTCATTTCCTACCAGCCCTGCAAAGAGCCGGAAGAAAAATGATTGTGCAACTCCTTTCTCGGTTGTTATTTATTCCTTCCTTAGTGAAACAGACCTTCGTTTGCCTCCTCGTCCACGTCACCGGTAATGACGAACATCGTCACTGTAATGCAATCTGGGATCCTAATCAGACTGGTTAATATTTGTTGACATTTCATAAAGAAAAAACCAAAACAAAACCCCAATCTGCCTAGCTGATCTTAACAGTGGGTCACTTTTATGTGGAATGCTCTGTTCCCTAATGAATAATACCTAGGCTAGGCAGACAATTTTAAACGCAGATTCTGTGAGTCTAACCTGCCTGAAGAGAATTGAATTTCAGGAAATTCCTTCTTAAAATTAGTAGAAAAGGGGTAAACAGTATGACCTGTCTTGGAGCTCAGAGCTATTTTGCCTTTCTGCCTCATAGCAAATAATAGAATGCATTTTTAAATACTATAAACAGTATTGGAATATATCAATCATTCTTTCACAAATATTTATTGTTCACCTTCTATGCACCAGGTATGATCCAGAATAACTATATTTTATACAACTTGTACTCTTTGTTTTATTTATTCTACCAATGGTCTACACAATAATCTTTAGAGTCCTTTCAGAATGTTTATCTTAATTACTTTACTATAGTTTTTGCCAATAATATTCTAATTCATATTTTAATGCAATCTATTCTCTAATTATAGATCCCTTTCATTATTATTGCATGAGTCACTTCTATTATTACCTAGAATTTTGATTTTGCTTTTCTTAATTGCTTATATATACAGAAAGACAAGCTCAAAAAGAAAACCAGCAGTTTGTCTCTTTTTAAAACTCATACAATAGATATAGATATATTTGATATGGTGCCCTTTTTATAAAAATATATGAAAAAGGATGGATGGGCCATGGTGGCCCATGAGGAGGGACTGAAGTGAGGAAGAAGGATAAAAAGAAACTAATTATTATTGATTTAACTAAACAAGACAGGGTCTTTTCAGACCAGTGTTCATAAACTAAAATCAGTTGAGAAGTATGATCAATTCAAACATTAATAATAAGTGTAACTAAACTTTAGAATATACAAAATTTAAAGAAAATTTAAAATCCCTAATCTCACCATCCAAAAAACATTATTAATCTTTGTTTAAGAGTTTTTTAGATCAGTTTAAGTTTCACAGCAAAGTCCAGGGGAAGGTATAGAGTTTCCCATACACCCCTCTCCTCACACACCATGGTCTCTGCCCCCATTGACACCCCACCACCAAAGTTCATGGTAGGCTTCACTCTCAGTGTTATGCCTCTCTGGGTTTGGGCAAAAGTATAATGACTTGTAACCATCATTACAGTAGCATCCAAATGCCCTAGCAATCCTCTGTGCTTCACCTATTCATCCCTCTCCCCATCCCACCTCTCAACTCCTGGAAAACACTGATCTTTTCACTGTCTCCATAGTTTTGACTTTCCAAGCATGTCATATGTTTGGAATCATACAGTATGCAGCCTTTTCAGATTGGCTTCTTTCACTTAGTAATAGGCATTTAAGGTTCCTCCATGTCTTGTCATGGGCTTCCATTTCTTCTTAGTGCTGGAAAATACTTTACTGTCTGGGTGTGCCATAGTTTATTTAACCTCTTACCTACTAAAGAGTATCTTGATTCCTTCTATGTTTTGGCAATTACGAATAATGTTGTTATAAATATCTATGTGCAGAATTTTGTGTGGATATAAGTTTTTAACTTCTTTGTGTAAACACAACTGCTCAATTGTATGATAAGAGTCTGCCAAATTGTCTTTCAGAGTGGCTGTACCACTTTGCATTCCTACCAGCAATAAGTGAGAGTTCCTGCTGCTCCACCTTTGCCAGTATTCGGTGTTGTGACTGTTTTGGATTTTAGCCATTCTGATTGGTATATACTGGTGCCTCTTTGTTTTTATTTGCATTTTCCTTATGAGATATTATGTGAAACATCTTCTCATAGGCTTAGTTTGGTGAAGTATCTGTTAAGATCTTTGGCCATTTTCGAAAAACTGGTTTGTTTGTTTTCAGTGTTGACTTTTAAGAGGCTTTTTTGGTATGTTATGAATAATAGTCTTTTATCAGATGTGTCTTTTGCAAATAGTTTCTCCCAGTCTGTGACTTGTCTTCAAATTCTCTTGACGGCGTCTTTTGCAGAGCACAAGTTTTTAATTTTAATGAAGTTGAGCTTATCAGTTTTTTCTTTGATGGGTTATGCCTTTGGTGTTGTATCTAAAAGGTCCTCGTCACACCAAAGGTCATCTAGGTTTTCTCCTATCACATCTTCTGGGAGTTTTATAGTTTTACATTTAGGTCTATGATCCATTTTGAATTAATTTTTGTGAAATGTGTAAGGTCTGTGTCTAGATTCGATTTTTTGTATGTGGATGTCCAGTTGTTTCAGCACCATTTTTTGGAAGGTCTACCTTTCCTCCATTGTATTGCCTTTGCTCTTTTGTCAAAGATGAGTTGACTATACATATGTGGGCCTCTTTCCAGACTCTGGTGACATACACATTTTTCATTGGTCTGTTTGTCTATTCCTTCACTGATATCAGACCACCTGGAGTACTGCAGCTGTATAATAAGTCTCGAACATCAGTCCTCCAATTTTGTTCTTTAATATCATGTCGCCTATTCTAGGTCTTTTGCTTCTCCACATAAACTTTAGAATCAGTTTGTTGATATCCACAAAATAACTTGCTGGGATTTTGATTGGGATCACATTGAATCTATAGATCAAGTTGGGATGAACTGACATCTTAACAATACTGAGTCTTCCTATCCATGAACATGGAATACCTATCCATTTATTTAGTTCTGCAGATGTGGTCATCAACCAACATGTTGTCATATGGGATATGACTGTGTGTAGGCACTGTTACAAGTCCTAATTTACAAAAATGGAAACCAAAGAACACAGAAGTTAAGTAAGTTGGCTCTAGATCACACAGTTAGAATGTCCCTGAACCTGAATGTGACCCAAGCTTTGTGGTTCTAGAGTCTCAGACACCACAGCCTATCCAAGGATACAGTTGTCATAGAATTGAGGGGTCGGCTATAGCAGAGACTCTCACTGGGATAAATGAACTCTAATCACACCATCCCAGCCCACAACTCCAATGTCAGTTAAAGATTCCAGATTCAAAATCTTGGAGAGAGGCTCGGTTGGCCCTTGCCTAGGTGAGGGCATAGCACCTTGACTGATAGTTCTACTAGGGCTGCCCATAGAGGTGAAGAATCAATTTCCCAAGAAGAAATAAAAGTGCTGCTGTAAAAGGAAAAAGAATGAAAATGGGAAGGGTGGGTAACAAAAAAATGCCCACTGCATCAAGGGTGAAGAAAATATTTTTATTCATATTAACAAAAAGTTTACAATGGCAACTGTGTGAGAAATCCCTCAACTGCTTTAAGAATATGTCTGTCAAGGGACATGTATAAAGGACCCATGGACAAAGACAGTGGGGTGGGGGGAGGCTTGAATGTGGGAGGTGGAGGTGGGTACAGCGGGGGAGAGTAATGGGGGGAAATGGGGACGACTAT
The DNA here is from genome assembly GCA_004026765.1 of Micronycteris hirsuta. NCBI lineage: Eukaryota > Metazoa > Chordata > Mammalia > Chiroptera > Phyllostomidae > Micronycteris > Micronycteris hirsuta. Next base: position 165,944 of record PVJI01000669.1, read on the forward strand.
GATTGAACAACAATAAAAAAATAAAACCTCCATATTCTGACTGAAAAAAGAAAGAATATGTCCGTGGTAGACTCTTTTATTTGGAAGAAGTGTCCCTTCTCCTTTTCCCCCTCCTATCTGCTACCCCAAGGCCACTCTGTAGAGCCCGTGTTTCCCCCTTGAGTTGGATCACAGCACGCTCAAATCTCTGTCATCAGGGAAGAACTCTTTCTCCACCCCAGGTAGCTGTTGATTCCTACGTAGCTCTGACTTACCTCAAAATACAACTTCTTAGAAAGACAGCCTACAACCCCTACACCCTTCTCTTCCTGCAGGGTCAATTCCAAATCTACCATCATCTTGTTTCTTCCTCTGCCCTTTCTGCCCTTCTACTAAAACTGCCCTTGCTAAAGTCACCAATGACTGGAGTTTGCCAAAACAAATAAAGTAATGCATTGCATAAGGACGTGTCAGTCAACAATGAACCACTTATGTGACAGTAGTCCCTGTAAGATTATAATGGAGCTGAGGAGTTCCTACCACCTGGTGGTGATGTAGCTGTCACAGCGTCATAGCACAACGCATTGCTCAGTGTTTGTGGTGCTGGCGTAAACAAGCTGACTGTGCTGCCAGCTGTATAAAAGGATAACATCGGTTACGTATAGTATATAATATTTGATAATGATAATAAATGACTATCTCAATGTCTTATGTATTTACTATACCATACTTTTAATAGTTACTTTAGAGTGCACTCTTTATAAAAACAGTTTGCTATAAATCAGTACGCTTTTTTATGCTGGCAGTAGCCTCATGCATCTCGAGTTTACTGTGTCTCTTGTGCTTGGTTTAAACTCATATTGTTTTGTTCATCCTGGCCCCCAAGCACACAAAATCCACTCCTAATGTTGCCATTAAGAGGCCACATTGAGTAATTAACCTGGAAACAAAATTAACAGTGATTAAGGACTAGAAGGCGGAAAATCCGTGATGGTTATTGCTCGCCAGTCAGGCGCACCTTATTTCATCATAGCTATGACCTTGTAGAATGAGAACACAGTGAAAGAAGCTGTTCAAGGATCCACTCCATAGAAGGCAATGGGAATAACAACAGTCCAGGAAGGCCCTACATCAGACATGGAGAAACTCCTAATGGCCTGGATTGAAGGCCAGACACAGAAGTGTATCCCACCTGTCGCCACGACAATCACAGAAAGCGAAAGTTTAAGATGTTAGAAGAAAGGGCTGTGCTAGACTACGATACTGAATTTACTGCTGGCTCGGGGTGGTTTTAACAATTCAAGGATTGTGATTCATTACATAATGTGAAAGTGAGCGGTGAGTCTGCAAGTGCTGATGTGAAGGCAGCTGAAGAATTTCAGGAAACTCTAGATAAGCTGATTGTGGAGAAAAACTAGTTGCCAGAGCAGATTTTCAATATGGATGAAATCATCCTAATGTGGAAATGGATGCCTGTAAGGACTTTTACCCATAAGGAGGCCTTGAAAGCCTTGTGATCTGGAGCAGTGAGAACCCCAGGGCCTTCAAGCATTTTAATAAGCACACAGTGCCAAGTCATGCATGACCCAGCCCCTCTTCCAAGATGCCCTCCGGAATTGCTATGGCAGCAAAATGGCGAAGTATTGCTTACAGAATAACATATCTTTCAAGATTTTGCTGATTGTTGATAATACTCCTGGACATCCTCCTTTTATTGGTGATCTTTATCCCAATATCAAAGTGGTATTTCCATCCCCAAACACCACCTCAATGGGTCAGGAGTTATATAGCAACTTTAAATGGCCTAGTACCTGAGGAGGACCTTTACCAAGGCTATGGCTGCAACTGGGAAGACATCAATGCAATTCAGAAAGGATTACAACATCTATGACTGCAATAAGAATCTTGTTTGGGCCCTAGCTGGTGTGGCTTATTTGGTTGGGCATCATCCTGCAAACCAAAAGGTTGCAGGTTCGATTCCTGGTCAGGGCACATGCCTGGGCTATGGGTTCAGGGTGTGTGCAGGAGGCCACTGATTGATGTTTCTCTCCCTTTCTACTTTCCTTCCCCTCTCTCTGGAAGCAATAAAAGAAAAAAATTTTAAAAAAAGAATCTTGTTTGGGCTTGGGGTGATGTCACCAAAGACTGTATAAATAGCATCTGGAAGAAGGCACTCAGGAAGTCTGTCCATAACTTCAAAAGATTTGCCAAGAATGAGGAAGTCGCAAAAATCAACAGGCTGTGTTTAAGTTGGCAAACAACTTTAACCTGCGTGTGGATGAGGATGATGGTGATGTGCTCCAAGAGGTGGTTCCTGAGGAAATGCCTGAGGAGAAGCTGTTGGAACTGGAATAAGAATGCATAACTGAAGAAGAGGCGAAAGAAAAGAAAACTGTAGGAGAAGATGAAGAAGAACCCCCCCAAGAAAATTCACAGTGAAGCTTTCGCAGACCTCAACCGCTCCTTGAAAAGTCTGAAAACAAACGGTGACACCAGAAGGTTCTCATTGACAGAAAAGAACGTTCACAGTTTGCTATCTGCTTACAAACAAATCTATAACGAAAAAAGAAACAAACCAAGCAAGCCGCCGTGGGCACATTTCTGAAGGGTGACTCCACCTCGAGAGCCCCCAGCAGGTCCTACAGGAGGCGGTTCAGGAGGAGGAACGGGAATTGCAGGCGCGCACAGCTCCGCGCACCCCGCAAGGCCTCCAGGGGGACAGGACGCGGAGGAGGAAGGCCGCGAAACGGATCGGCTGACCCTGTGTGGGCTAATGTGCATGTCTGCATCCTGGTTTTCAACAAAAATGTTTAAAAAGTAAAAAAGAAATTCTATAGAAAAAAGGTTACAGAATAAGGATATAAAGAACATAGTTTTGTATAGCTGTAAAATGTGCTTTTAAGTTTATGATAAGAGTTAACAAGTTAAAAAAATTAAAAAGTTTATAAAGTAAAATGTTACAGTAAGGTTGATTTATCACTAAAAAAGAAAAATTTATTGTTATAAATTTAGTGTACAATGTTAATAACGTCTACATTTGTGTACAGTAATGTCCCAGGCCTTCACATTTACTCACCACTCACGCACGGAGTCCCCCAGAGCACCTTCCAGTCCTGTGAGCTCTATTCATAGTAACTGTCCTATCTTTTATATTCTTGCTATTGTACGTTTTCTATGTTTAGATGTGCTTAGGTAAATAAATACTCACGCGTTATAATTACCTACAGTATTCAGTACAGTAGCACGCTACAGCATTTTGCAGCCTAGGAACAGCAGGCTATACCACATAGCCCAGGTGTGCAGCAGGCTGGACCGGAGTGTAAGTGCACTCTGTGAGGTTCGTGTAACAGCGACATCACCTAGTGACGCATTTCTCAGAACATGTCCCCATCGTTAAGTGATGCATGACTGCTGTAAACACTGTCCTTTTCTTGCATTTGTTGACTTTTCTACAGCATTTGACATTCTGAGCACTCTGTCCTTATGGAAGTTATTTTATCTCTGATACGCTCTCTCTTGGCTTTCCTCTTTTCTTGACAGAAGTCTCCTGCTTAACACCGTATTTTGGTTCTTTTTCCCTCAGTTCATTTCCTAAATGTCGGCACTTCCCAGACCTTCTGCTCTGCTCACTTTCTACGCTCACCTGGGGAACACAGTTACTTCTCTGTCATGAATTTCAAATCCATCTGCAGTCAGAGCTGTCTATCAATCTCCAAACCAGTTATCTCCACTTATGTGTTATTAATACTTCAAATTAAATATGTCCCCAAACTCACACACTTTACTGCTAAACATATTCTTCCTTTGTTATCTTAGTGAATGTCACCTCCATGTCCTCACGGAACTCAGAAACGACAAAGCCATCCATTCCTCTCTCCTCTAATCCCTAATATCTGACTAACCACCAGGTCTTACTGATCTTTTCTTTTTAACACCTTCCCTATCTACCACCTCCTCTCTAGTTTCCCTTTTGCTGATGTAATACGGGCCCTTATTTCTTGCCAGAATTATTTCAAGAACTTCTATATAATCTCTTTGCTTCCAATCTGTACCATCTTCAATTCTCCATACTGCTGTTGGAGAGTGTTCTAAAATGCAAATATGATCATTAACTCCCAGAACTAAAACCCTTCGGTAACACCCACAGATTTCCTGAGGAAGCTCCAATTCCTGAGCTTGGCACACAGGCTCTTCGTGATGAGGCTCCTCTTACCTCTTAAGCCTCCTAACTTGTTTGGATCCGCAGAGCCTTTCAGTGCAACTGTTGAGAAGCAACCATAGTTGATCAAACATGTCAAAACCTCTCCCCCTTCATCCATGATGTTTCCTGACTCTTAAATGCCTTCTGTACCGGGTTACATACTGTTCCCTCACATTCAGGCCCATCAAGAACCTGTGAGTGTGTGACGTTGCCTGCAAATAGAGTCTTTGTAGACATAATCGTGTGAAGATGAGGTCACACTGGATTAGGGCGGGCCCTGAATTCACCGTGACTGGTGTTATAAGAAGAGGGAAATTTGGACATAGACACAGACACGCAGGAAAAGGTCCTGTGTGGATGGAAGCAGAGACTGAAGCAGTGCATCCACAAACCAAGCAACAGCAGGCTGTTGGCGACCATCCAAAGCTAGGAGAAGGACATGAACCAGATTCTCCACAGAGCCACTGTGAGGAGCCAGCCCTGCCAACAACCGGACCTTGGACTTCCAGCCTACAGAACAATGAGAAAATAAATTACTGTTGTATTAATCCACTCAGATTTAGGAAACTAATATACCCTTGCTCTCATTATTCCCTTGCTAACCTCAGTTTAGCTCAGCATCTCCTCTCCTGGGGACTTTCCGTGTGCCTTCCCACCCCCACGCCTGCCCCAGCCCCTGATTCAGGCGCCACTGTCTGTATGCATATCTCTATCATACTGCATCGCTATTCTGTCAGCATTGGATTTTTTTTCTGTTAGATGGTAAGCTCCAAGAAATTAGACAGGGTGCCTGCCCGGCAGCCCCAAAATCCTGTACAAAAACAGCAAGAAAGAAAAGAGTGTGTATAGTTAACATTTGCTGAGTGTTACTGTGCCTCAAAAAAAGTGTGATTTTTATTTCCTTCAAATGGAATATTGCAAGTCATCAAGTAGAGTGGATACAAGTTAATAGGAAAAATAAGCTCTCACATTAGACCAATAATGTGCAATGCATTGCCAACAAAATTACTTTAACATAAAAGAAGAGCGGTTTATATTACTGAAGCTCATTTATTCACTAGCAATGATGAGAATTGTGTTCATGCTCTTTCAAATCATGACTTGTTTGCTTTGCATTTTTTTACTGCTTTGACTAGCATTTTATAACAAAAGTAAATATTATATGAAACTCTAAGTAATAAAATATACTTTATAAACAATAAAATAAATGGAAGTCAGGGAAGTTTACATCACGTCTTGTTAGCCAGACCGTTGAGCTGTTGTGACTTCTCGCTTGCGTTAGTGGTCTGTGTCCTTTGCTGGGGTACACCCACAGGGACGTAAGAGTTCATTACGAAAGGATCAATCCTAAGTGTGCAGAATGGTAGCCTGCGAAGTCACTTGTCAGAAGTATCGGCACTTTACTCACTAAAAATGATCTCCCCATGGCCTCAAGTGGCTTACTGGGCTATCGCCACGTTGTTATCGTGGGAATTACGGATCAGTCTCAGAGTTTCCATTAAAGACCTCACAAACCTTTGGGAATTCACCTACTAAAGATATAACAAGCTGGACTTGTTTACTTTCAAGAATTCATTCATCTGAGTACTGGTATTTGCGAGAGATGCAATTATATTACCCTCAGGTGATAATGGAGGATATTTTTTTCTAATAACGATAAGAACATCATCCGCATACGTTCAGGCTTAAGAAGACCACTTGTTATTAAATCAACAAAGCTAGCCAAGGACTTTAGTGTTTTGTTTACAAAACCTCATGCTTACATGAAGGCTATGAGATAAGATTAAAGCAGGGCCTTCACAGTGATCATTTTTCTTATTCACACAACTCTTAGGCAGCTAAACAAAGGACCTGACATATCAAACATGAAACATATTCCTTATTTTTGGCTGTCCCAAGTTGTTAAACATATACTAGTGCCAAGCCTATGGTAGTTTCTAGAGAGCCATAAAGGTGAGTACATCTCAATTCCTGCCGTCAGCCACCGGCATCTTTTGGGGAGAAAGACAATTTCAGTGCCAGAGACTTCAACAGTAACACAGGAGAATGACTCATTCCAACTTGTGCAACCTGGGAAGCCCCCTGAAGACCCGGTAGAGATCTGGTACAACACCAGGAAGGAGAAGCATCAGAAACGCCGTGGATGTAATCACAGGTCGTGGTACGTGCACGGTACACTTTGGGGACAGCTCCAAGTTTAATGAGGGGTGATGGGAAAGGAGAGATAGTAAAGCATCAGGCCTGAAAGGCAGAAACAATGTTATTTATATGTATGTATATGGGTGACATTCTAACTTGTATATTAACCCATTAATTCGTTCATCAAACATTTACTGAATAGTTGGTATGTCGGAGACACTGAGAATAACATGTGAATATACCAGCCCTCAGCTTCAGGAAATTTCTATTTAGGGAGTGAAACAGAATCATAAAAGAATTGTTAGAATACAAGGTAGTGAGTCCTCTGAGAGAGTGAGGTGCAAAGCATTATGAGAGCACATTGTCGGTGCATCTGAGGGGTCCCCCCAGGGCCTCCAAGTGGAAGTGACAGCAAAACTGCCTTTGATGGATGTATTCATAGGGCACCACCCAAATCCATGAGGTAAGAGACCCTGCCTCTTGAGGAGGGCTCTGGAAAACTTCGTAGAGCAGGATGACTCCTGAGCTGAGACCTGAAGGATGAAGAGTTAGCTATGGAGGATGAGACCGTTTGAGACAAGGGAAACACTGAGCAGAAGCAGGACACTGCAAACCACCCATTCGAGAACTACCAGCTGATGCAGGACTGTGTGCCTTACCTTCCAGAAACATTTCTTTGCGACAAGCTGTATTAGCATGGTGGTAGGAGTGTGCATTCTGGGAGCAGATTTGGACTCAAGCCAGCTTGTCACTTAGAGTTGTGTGGCCTTGGGTAAATTACTTAATTTCTCAATATAACACTCATAACACAGGTGAACACAGTGTCTACCTCCAGTGGTTGCCGTGAGCTCTTGGAAGACAGCTTGGCACACAGAGTGAGCAGCACCAGCACTATTAGTGAAAGTGGTAGTAGGATTACTTGGGCTTTCTTACTAATACAAACTCACCACTCGATGTATCTTCTACTCAAGTATACTTCCCCTTCCTTAGCTCCTTTTCCTCACCCGTCCACTCCCTAATTACGGAATAAACAGAGGATCCTGGTCCATAACTTGATATTTTAATTTTGAAAATGTGTTGGAAATCTCAGGCTGCATTGCAAAAAAAAAATCTCAATTTTCTACTGTCATCCATCACTTCTTTTCACTTTTCACAAATGTCCTTACTTGTGTTTCTTACTATGTCTTTTCTTCGTAATTATTTCTAAAAGAAATTGCTAACGATTCACCTGCATGTAAACTGAAATTGGCACTCAAAGGGAAAAGGCACATAAAGTAAGTCAGTGTAATTATGCTAAGAGAAATAAGTCAGACAGAGAAAGACAAAAATGCCATATGATTTCACTTATATGTGGAATGTAAAAAAAAATAAAACAAACAAAACAGAAACAAAATCACAGACACAGGGAACAAACCGATGGTTGTCAGAGGGGAGAGGCATGGGGAATTGGGTGAAAAACATGAAGGGATTAAGAAAAAAATTAAGGGATTAGTTACAGAACAGTCACAATATATGAAGTACAGCACAGGGAACAGAGTCACTAATATTGTAGTAATTGTGTGTGGTGCCAGGGGGCGCTAGACTAACAGGGGGGGTCACTTCGTAAATTACATAAATATCTAAGCACTATGACGTACACCTGAAATTAATGTAATATTGAATGCCAACTGTAATTGAAAAATAAAAAATAAAAAAATAAAGTAAATTAGTGTATCCAAGAAGAATGGTGGATGAACTGGTGTTTGGGAGTGAAATGCCATGAACAAGCAGCTTGTTAGAATGTCCAGTTTTCGCCTAAATCTATAATCCACTGCCCGCACTCCCCCCACGTTTAACTTACCCTCAGTGGAAAAAGAAGTAATACACTAATTTTTCACTTAATTGCTTTCTAGCTTGACTTCGTCAATTGCTTAGAACCTCACCTCTCTCCCTTTTTCTTTCGCAGAACACATCTTTTTTCCTTAAATTTTTGACATTTTCTTTTCTGTACACGTTGTTCAATCACACTAATTCTTTTTCAATAGAAAGAGTATGTTTTCCTTATGTATATACGAGGTCTGTCCAGAAAAAGTCCAGCCATTGTTAATGTAATGAGAATGGTTTGTGCGACATCGATGTGATCTGGCAGCTGAGGAGAGTGGACCAGAATGTGCACCAGGGAATAATGACAACTTCACTGCCCTAGTCAGTGGGAGTGGTAGATGCCATTGAGTGAGCATGTGTACTGTGTGGCTGTAGCATTAAAAATGACTGAGCAAGTAGAGCAGCAAATCTGCATCAAATTTTGTGTTAAGCTTGAACATTCCTCTGCGGAAACTATTCAGATGACTCAGAGGGCTGCAGCTAAGGGCAACTGGTGATTGGCAGCTTCATCATGCAACGTACCTGCAGAGTTTTTAGCAAAATATCAAATCACCCAGGTGACTCACCACCCGTACAGGCCAGATTTGGTGCTCTTCGACTTCTAGCTTTTCCCAAAACTAAAATCACCTTTGAAAGGGAAGAGATTTCAGACCATTGATGAGACCAGCGGAGGGCGATTGGGAGAACTGTGTGAGGTCCCTAGGTGCCTACTTTGAAGGGGACTGAGGCATCATTGTCCTATGTACAAGGTTTCTTGTATCTTCTTCAATAAATGCCTCTATTTTTCATATTACATGGCTGGACACATTCTGGACAGACCTTGTGCATGTAAAAATTAAGAGCGCATGACACTTAAGTTGTTATATTCTCTGAATGTTTTAACAAGAGCACCAAAAGGAAGTAGAAGTCAGAAGGAGCACTCATTTACAAAATATGAAAATGTCCATTTCAAAAGCCCAACTTGCTTCCACAGAACTACGGTTTTGCCGATGATCTTGTTAAAGTTGTACAGATGGGAGAGTCAGGCGGGTGATGCCCGTTATAACCACTGTGCAATGATGATCCCCCAAATCTCGAAGTCAACTCTTTGGTTTCCTTACTGTCTGTCTGGGCCTTGCATTAGAACAGCTCTGATGTTTCCCTTCCAGCCAAATCCCCCTTCACAGGTGCTTTCCTATTTTCTGTCATCGCCACGTCAGATACACTTTCTTTTTATCCGAGGAGCCGCCCCATATTCAAAAAGCTTACTAAAAAATACTATAGTCCTTTTCTTTTCTTTTTTCATGTTTTAAAAGCGAGACTCCATTTTCAATGTATTTCCATTTCCTATGTACGTCTCCTTTTAAAGAATTTCATATTTTTCTTTTATTCCTTGTCATTGGTTCCAGGAACTTCTCAACTTTTGGAACGATTAGAAAACAAAACTTTGAAAGAAGAATGACCAAGTACTGCGAGGGAAGACAATGTGGTTTCTCTCATGTTAAATACAAAAAATACCTTAGATACAATACAGACACACGCACACACAACTGTTCATCTCCCAAAGATTTGGAAGGCAGCACCACAAAAATACTTACAAAACAAATTTAAAAAATTTTCTTTTCTAGTCTCAATTTCTTAATGGAAAATTGAACTAAATTAAAAACCATTTATTAAGGATTCCTATGTAGTAGGCATTGTGCTAAGTTTTGTAAGGGCTACACAAAGGCATAGACAGATAAATAAAAGCTGGTGCACCCCAAAACTGAACACTTTAGGGAAGATACACCCCTAAAAACAACTCTTGTGCCAGACACATAGAGGAATGTGCTAGGGGAGCATGAGAGGGCAAATATTCAATCAATACTAGGGTGACCTTAAATGGCTTCTTAGGTGTTAAGGTTTTAAATACTTAGTATTCACCAATACTTAGGTGAAGGTTTTAAAATATATATACATATTTTATTACATAAGCCATTGACATTTTGGAGTTATAGATTATTAGAGGTTAGTATACTGTGGTTAATATACCCAACATGAACAAATTAGGCAATGTGCTATTTCCTAGCACAGGGTAAAGATTTGAGTTGGGTTTTAAAAGCTGAGCCTTTGGGGCAGGAGGAGAGCCCAAGAAAAGATTCAAAGACAAGAAATTATTTCAAGGAAGAGACGTGGGAGTGGGTGTGAAGGGACACAGGGTGGGATACTCATTGGGAAACATAGCCCCATGTATTATGAATAAATTTCAATGCCAGGTAGAGAAATTGGGTTTTATTGTAGAAATTATTTCATAGTTTTACACCCTGAAGTGACAAATGAATGACTCTATTAATTGAAATGTGGAATGAAAGAGAACAAAATGTATGCTTTGAAGTGGTTTTGAATATTAAGAAACTCATAATGAATTCTAAACTTAAGAAAGATTACTGGGCTGTCTCCATGATAATTTTGATTTTTACTGATTACTATGAATATAGATAAAAATTTGCTCTGATTTCAATGTTGAGTCAGTAAGCTTATATCAAATGACAACAAAGCGTTTAATCAAAAAAAATGAATATCAATTTCTTTGGGAGTTCCCACAATTTTTGATCGACAATTTACACACATGGAACATCACGCCATGAACTTGCAGAGCCACGAGGATTCTGAACGACCACGGAAACCTCCGGGCTTCGGATGGTTCCCCAGCGTGCCTGCAGGTGTCTGCGAGCCTCTTCCTCTTTCTCACTGTTTCCTCAATTGCAATCATTTTCAAGGTGGCCGATTTGAGATGATACATGAGATGTGATCCTGGAAGGGAGGTTTTTTCTTTTTTTTTCTCTTTGAAGAGCAAACTGGCTGTCATACGAATAAAAGCAGAGATGCTCAGCCTCTTAGACAAAACAATTTTAAATAATCAATGTGACAAATAGATTTGATGATTGTTCTATGCTGTCCTGGTCACTTAGTCATAAGATATGGAAAAAGTGTGCATACAAAAAGTGTGCATAAAAGAAATTAAAATTCTTTTAATTTTTTCCCTCTTAACTAATGATTTTCTGGGTCAACTAAGCTCTCATTGCCACCTTCAGGACTGAAATTCCATGTAAATGATACATTCCGCATTAGGGCAGAGGGAAGCAGATGACAAGTTCTTACCATGTGTACCGTGCTATGATCCAACTTTGGCCTAGATGGGAGAAATTTGTTTTTCCGTACAGGGAACCCTCATGAGAGTTACGAAAAATAATAGCTCCTGTCGGAACAGTATGGAGATCTTCTAAAACTGGGGTGGAAATACATTTTACCCTTTAAAGGTCAGGAGACGTTATGCAGCAAATTTAGCCATGATTTATCTTTTAAAAAAGCAACATCACATGCATACAAAACTTACAAGGTCTGGGTTACATTTCTAAAAATTCCTACAGGATATTTAAAATGAGAATTAATTTCCAATAACAATATTAATAATGACTCTCATTTTTAACTTCCTATGTACAAAACAATGCACCAAGTACTGTCTCTTATTTATTCTCAACAAGCCAGCAAGGATGTATAATTTTCTCAATTTTAAAACGAGGAAATTGAATTTTATTCCTCACCCAGCTTGAATGCCTGGCATTGTTTTCCCCATTGATCCTCTCTCCTCTCCTGTTTCTGCGTTTGGATGGTCCTTTTGTAGCCTTAGATCAAGCTTATTTCTTTTCTGACCCCTACATATTGCTTTTCCCAGGAATTCTCCTCTTCAGTCCTCTCCTTTCCCGTTCTTTTTTTTTTTTTTTTAGATTTTATTTATTTATTTTTAGAGAGAGGAGACAGAGAGGGAGAGAAACAGCAATGTATGGTTGCCTCCCACATGGCCCTCACAGGGGACCTGGCATGCAACCCAGGCATGTGCCCTGCCCGAGAATCGAACCGGGACCGTCTGGTTCCCAGCCCACGCTCAATCCACTGAGCTACACCAGCCAGGGCTCCTTTCCCGTTCTTGCCGATCTTCCTCACACTTCGTCTGTGGGATGCTGCTGGCCTAACAGCTGCAATTCCGACCTCACCTTCCCCCATGTGCCTGTCCTCCTCCACGTTGTATCTGCAGGCCGTGCTAAACTCACTGTCCAACTCGGGATTCGACATCATTCTGCCAAAAGGAACTTTCTCTCCTGAAATCTCCATTTTTATGCATGGCACCTATGTTCTTCCAGTCAGGTGTGACCGAAAATTCTGGAGTTGTTTTGACAGCTTCGGCTCCCTTGCCCTTACAATCAAGTGGTTACCAGTTCCTGCCACGTCTCTGCCAGAAATATTTGCAACTTTCTTTCCAATAATTGGGGCTCAAATAATAATATCTCTTACACTTATATAGCTCTCCAAAACATAGAAAGCTCCCTCAAATATTAATTCTTATAATTTCCACATTAACTTCATAGATACAAAGACTGAAGCTTTGGAAACTTATGTGATGTATCCCACAGTTTAGAAGCAGAATTAGGGCTCGATCCTAGGCTTCCGGCTCCTGTTTTCCAGGAGCAGTATTCCAACAATTGCCTTCTTCAAGCCGTGTGTGAATTGGCACAGTGCTTCAGGCACGGTCTGTCTACTTTGCTCCAATACTACTTAGAAAATAGCTAATAGTCACTGTCTCATAATCACTGTCAAATTGACATGTTTTAAAACACAGATCTGATCACATCACTGTCAGCTCGAAATCCTTCAGTGGCTTCCTTCCTATAATGAAAATGTGCAGATCACTTAACCTGGCACTGAAGACCCCTCACAGTTGATTTTCAACAACTTTGGAACATTGCTTCCCACAACGCCCCCATACTCCAGCCAGAGTGCGCTCTCCGCGGCTGTTTCTCGAACAGCCTGTGTTCCTCTGCTCAGGCCATGGGCCCTGGAATGTGTTTTCTGCCTTTGAAATGCCATCTGTCTTATCTTTCTTTCATTAACTCCAAAATATTAATGTATCAACAGTATAATAGGAACTGTGCTAGATCTGGGGAAAATTAGTAAGATCGAAAAAACCCATTTCTCAAAGAGCTTAGGATCTACTGGATTCTTAAAGGTCAGTACGAATGCCACACTCTGCAAAATGAGCCTTTCCTGGTTCTCCACATAGGAAGTGATGACTTCTTTCTCTCAACAGTCAGAGTACGGGGAGAAAACCGCTATTGCAGGTTTTATCACATCCTGATTGAATTACAGTTATTGAGTCACGTCTTATCTGTCACCCTAGGTTGTAAGCCCCATTTTTGATAGAGACTCTGTCTCAATATTTAGCCCTCATGGTACATAGTACTGTACCTCTCATATAATGAACCTCAGTAAATAATATTGAAATGAACAATTTCTCTTAGAGTCTGTGAATATGAGATTGCAGAGAGAGAGAGAGGCATGGCCCATTCACACACAGACAGTGGAAGACACAGGGCACAAGCTTCTCTCACTCACACCGGCCAGATGGTTAACATAACATTATTTTAGGCAACAGAACTGCCAGCTGACATCCAGGGTCCCCTGATACTTGCCTCCGCCCATTGAAAGAAACTTTGGGGATGAAAACTAACCCAAGATCTCCGGACATCAGAGCACAAATCTGTTCAGTCTGCACATTTCTTTCCGTGTCAGTAAACAGGGAGTAGACTTAACACCTTCTCCACGTGGTCTACTTTTCTGACTCCAGGACCAGGAGAATGCTAAACTCTGGGCTATGAGTCTAGGCTTGGCTGAATTCTTTTTTCTAAAATTAAGAAAATTTATGTACAGTTATATTTACTCTTTTTGATAAGTAGTTGTATGAGTTTTGACAAACACACAGTTGTATGACTGCAGTCAAGATACAGAACGATCGCATTGCCCCCTAAACAAATGCCCCTTGACCACTCTTCTGCAGTCATACCCTCCCCACTCTTAACGGTCATCCATTTTCACCCCTAGTTTTGCTTTTTCCAGAACGTCATATAAATATAAAAGTACATAGTCGCTTCAGTTTGGCTTCTTTATTTAGTATAATGTATTTGAGATTCATCTGTGTTGTACGTGTCAATAGTTTATTCCTTTTTATTGCTGGGTAGTATTCCACGCACGAATGTGCCATTGTTTATTCATTCCCTTGTTGAGGAACATCCGGAGTATTTCCTGTTTTTGGCAGTTATGAATAAAGCCGCTATGCAAGTTTTTTGTGTTACCATGCCGCTACACATGGGTTTCTGTGTTTCTATTTTACTTCAGCAAACAGGAGTGGAATTGCCAGGACATATGGTAAGCAAATTTTTAACTTTATAAGATATGACCAAAGTATTTTCCACAATGGTTGTTCCATTTTGTATCCCCACTAATAACATCAGAGAGTTCCAGTTGCATCGCACCCTTGCCAACACTTGGTATTGCCAAGGTTTTTAAAAACTTTTTCCTATTATTTTGTCTCTGACATTCTAGATGTGCAGTGTGGGGCAGAATTTTGAAACTTCATCTTTTTAAACCATAATATTTCCATTTCCATATTAAGCCCACACTTGACACTTCCTCTTCCCCTTTTTTCACTTGGATCTTTGTATTAGCTTTCCCAGTAGTTTGTGGAGTCATCCATGATAAGGAAAAATCCTTGGCCATCTTTGTATCTGTGATGCACTGCACTCCCACCCCGAGTGCAGAAATTTGCAACAGCAGGCAAATAGTACATGCTATGTAGATAAACACTTCTGCACAATCACATTAGATCAACACACAGTGACACTAATGCACCCAAAATGTAGTACGGTATTACCTAATTAATGATCAACTGCAGTACACCAAAGGAATTTTAATAAAATTATGTCCTTTCCTCCTTTTCAAGGACATTTCCATTTTTGTATGCTTTTGTGACTACTTATCTGACTTGTAGATTTTAGTGTCTTGCTTTCCCAAGGAGTAAATTATAAAATATGGTTTGGATGGTGAAATATTTGAGTAACAGGTTTCATGTGCTTATATGAGAAGTAAGATTTTTCTAATAAATACTTAAGAGATTATAATATATACTTATTTTACAAATTAAGTCACTAACATATTTTTATTAAGCCATAATTGACATATAAAATTATATTAGTTTCAGGTGTACTACATAATGACTTGGTAGTTATAATATACTGCAAAGTGATCACAGCAGTAAGTCCAGTTGACATCTGTCACCACATAGAACTTTTCTGTGTGTGATGAGAGCTTTTAAGATCTACATTTTTAGCAACTTTCAAATATGCAATAAAGTATCATTAACTATAGTCACCATGCTGCACATTACATACCCAGGACTTATTTATTTTATATCTGGAAGTGTGCTCCTTCCTTTCGATCCCCTTCACCCATTTTGCACCCTGACCCCCGGTAACCACCAATCTGATTTTCTGTCTCCATGAACTCTTTTCTTTTTTTTTAAAGATTTCACACATAAGTGAGGTTGTGAATATTTGTCTTTTTTATTGACTTATTTCACTTGGCACAATGTCCTCATGGTCCATCCCTGTTTTTACAAATGACAAGACTTCCTTCTTTTTTGTGGCTAAATGATATTCCATATTTTCGTTATTCATTCATACATCGATGGACATTTAGGATGCTTGTCGATGATGCTGTAGTGAACATGGGAATGCAGGCATCTTTTTGAGTGAGTATTTTTGTCTCCAGAAGTGGAATCACTCAATCGTTTAGTAGTTCTATTTAAAAGTTTTTGAGTAACCTCCATACTGTTTCCATAGTAGATGAGCAGTTTATATTCCCACCTACAGTGCACCAGGGTTCCCTTTTCTTCACATCCCTGCCAACACTTGTTCTTTCATTTTTTGATAATAGCCATTCTAACAGATATGAGGTGGGTGATAGCTCATTGTGATTTTGATTAGCTTTTCCCTTATGACTAGTGAAATTGAACACTTTTTTCATGTACCTATTGGCCATCTGTAAGTCCTTACTGTAAACATGTCCATTCAGTACTTCTGACCACTTTGTAATCGGTTTGTTTGTCTGTTTGCCCCTTACTGGCATTTCAATGTGCTTTTTTAGGTGAGAGAAAAAGTTGGAATTATGGGGGGGACCCTCCTGCAAACATCATTTATCAGGTGAGCTGGGGCCAAAAAAGAGGTTGAGAGTCACTGATAAGGAGTAAAAGAATCTTGAAAATGGAATGAGTCCTGGAAATTCTGTCAGTCAATCTCCCAGTCACTGCAGGACTTCTGCTTCTAACAGCTGATGGAATACTTCCACCAGTGGAAGCTCACCAATTCATACAGTACCACTGCACACATCCTCATAAACAAAGGAGTCTCAAGACAAAAGAATGAATGAATGAATAAACAAACAAACACTGGGAAGGCAGTTTCTTTCTAATCGAGCCTTTCCTTTTCTCTTATGTTATACGAACTTTCTGTAGCACCTACGGAAATCTAAAAATGGAATTTGGAATCTATTGTGGCAAAAAATACGTTTGTTATATCACCCAGCCATGTGCCTAGTTAATCTCATTAACTTCTATGTTTCAAGATGATATATATTTTGAAGAGATGAACTTGGTGGTTTAAATGACATGAATCTTGGAATGTTTTAAAATAGATGTTCTTTCTGGAACTTTAGTTTTTGAATTGAAGTAAACCAACAACTTAAAGTTGTGTACAGGAAAAAAATCTGTATACACCTATAGAAGAAAATGCCTCAAACATGACCAACAGGCAGACTGGATTCTGAGTCCTGCAGCAGAAAGGAGTCTTGCGTGTTCTGAAACAAGAGACTTTCTGACCTTAGACATTTCTCTTTCTATTGGTTAGTTTCTCTGGTGATTTTGTACTAGGTGCCAGCTTAGCTCAGGTGGAAATCCATTCCCAGAATTCCCTTCCCTAGACGGTTCTTTATCACAGTTGACCACCAGGGAGCTTCGTGTGAGGTTTGGAAGGCGGATGGAGCAGCAGCGTTATTAGACTCAGAGGGGCAGTGCAGTGCAACCGGTGCTATGTGCTGACCTCCCAGCTCACCTTGGTGATGTCAGGTGGCAGTCAGGCTACGGTCCTTCATCTCCCACCACATCCCCATCACCAGCTTCTGGGCCGGTGCATGAACGGCTTTCCAGTGAAGAGTGCCAGCGCCTTCTACAGTTCTCCCAGGTCACTGGGGTTGGAGGAGGTAGGAGTTCAGCACAGGTTCTGGTTTGTCTTGCAGTCTCCAGTCTGACCCTGCTCAGCTCCACTTCACATCCGTTTTTTCTCCCCAATTCGCAGCTCTGCTAACCTACGATGATTGCAGGCCCAACATCAGATGCAAAAGCAACTGCTTCCCACAGACTTCTTTATGAGCTCCCACAATTTTGTGAGGTTTAAAACTTATAATAAATCATCATAGTGGTTTTATTTTCCAAACTGATATGGCTCACATGAACTCTTTTGTATTCAGAATATGTACTTGGTTACAAATATTCTTTCTGAGCATGGCTTCCTTTTTAAAAAAAAATATGATAGCATCGATGCAATAGTAGTGATTTATTAAGCCTATGTCATTTTATTTTACCTTGTTTTTCAGAAAGGGACTTGGAATATGCTCTTTTGCCCAATACTCCTCAAAACTACTGGGCTGTGGAATTAGGAGTTTGGTCTACAATAAAAGAACAGAGAAAAACTAACAAACTAATTTGAACTTTGGTATGATTACTAGAGTTATAAACTACCTGAGCTAACTAGCTGTTTCTTCAAAATACATTTTAATGTGATACTTGGAAAGTTATATCTGCTCATGGAAAGACACAGACATGAATAATTTGAAAACAATTTCAGTTAATCAACTTTTATCACAATGTCTGTGCATTGAAAGTAGGTTAATACTGCCACAAGTGCTTAAACCTCTTTAATGTACTTTAATATTAAGATTTTACGGTCTTTAAAGGGAAGGATGTATCTTTTCATCTCCACATCCTCCACAGTGGCACACAGCTAAGTCCTTATTAAACATCAGTTGAACTAAGTAAAGAACAAATTTCTGCTTCCTGTTTTTTACAAAAAAGAAAAGAGCAGCAGTGTATGAGCAAACAACCACAACCAATCACATCCTCTGATGCTTTTCTCACTATTATATGGAAACTCCAGCAGGAAACCACAGCTATCTCCTTTCTATCAGCATAGAAGTCTTATGAATTGCCGGCAAGCACAGAACACACTATTGACCTTATATAGATGCTTGTGACAACTTATACTCACTGCAGTCAGGTGTTTTACAAAATTTTAGCAATGTTCTTCAAGGACAAATTCCTAAGAAAAATTAGTCATAATAATAGTTACACCTTAACCACTTGGAGGTAAATTATACAGAAAAATAATATATGCCATTGAAATGTAATTCCTCCCTCAATGTAAGTCGTTTTAAAAACCTGTAAGTGCCAAAAGTCTCCATTTGACTCAGACCTGCTAAAATTTATAAATGACCACAGATGCATTGCCTTCTACTCAAAAATCATGAAAGGACTATTTTTTCCCTTTTGTATTCAAAAAGGCCCAAGAATGAGACCTTTCTAGCTATGAAACATAGAAACTCCTTTGTCCATTTTCATGTATAATCCCCATTCAGGGTTTGCACGACACATGTTTTAAATTTGTAATATGAGCCTTGAGTGTGTTTTTATCAATGAAGGGACTTTCCATTGAAGATGTCTTAGTCATTCAGGAAGTACAAAGAAAAGATTATGGCAGAAGTCCAGGGCTTTCAAAGGCTTGAACTTCAATGGGAATCAAAGACATGTATATATAGTCACTTAACACAGAAGTCAGAGGTATAGAACTCAAATCTTTCCTGCATGCCCACATGACCTAGTATATAAGTTCACCACAGGATGTTTATTTCATGAGTACATGCGTAAATGAATGAATGCAGAAATGCTTGGCAGTGTTAAAGAGGGGCAGATAGGAAGGGCATCTCTAAGTTCTAGAAAATGCTGAAGAGACCTACAATTCAGAAAACAAGCCTAAGACAGAAGGAAAAACGCAAGACTGTTAAAAAAAAATTGAGCATTAGAGCTAGAATTGACCTCAGGGATTTTTGGACTAACCTTCTTGTTTCTGGAGAACCTGAGGTGCTTGGGGCAATGACATAATTTCATGTGCCACTTTCTCAGATTGTGACATTTGTGTACCTCTTTCATGATTTTTGCCTTGTGTGCTTCTTATCTAAACTATTTTTACTGAATTTTCTCATCCAATTGATTGTAACTGGTGCACTAGTTGAAAATATTAGCCTCGTCTTAAGACATGGTATCTGTAAAATTAGGTTTGATGTGCCAGTAACATATTTTTCACAAAGAATGTTTTAAAAATACACTTTAAAATTTATTTGTAATGTTATATTAAAATGAAGTCGTAAGTATTAAAATAAAAAGTAAATCTTTATAACTAAGATCATCTCACAGATCCCTGAGGAAAATCTCCTGCAGTTTTGAAAAGCAGTGCATTCTACTGTACCACTCCTGGCACAGAATTTGCATTTTAAAATAAGACAAAGAGGTACAGACATTCGAGGTTGAAGACAAGAGTCCAGTAATATGACTATAATGCCCGTAGGTGACTTCTGTCAATTTTTTTGACTGGAATAAAATTTATTGCTTATTAAGGAACTGAAAAAGAAATCAAGGCAGAAGTCATGGCTTTAAAAACGATTAGTAGATTTTAATTTTCAAAATGGACAGAGATATGTATATTCATCCTCCTGCCAAGTACTATTAGTTTATTAGAAATATAATTTTAAGAAGGAACGTGATGCAAATGGGCCTCCTGTTCACACATTGCCTTTTTCTTAGCCTTCAGTTTGTAACTAAGACACCAAGCTACAAGCTATAATAAGGAGTTGCTCAACTTTCATAAGTAAATGAATGTCAATGATTAAAACATCAATCACGGAAACACTAGTTCTATAAATAGTTTCTAAGTCCAAAGTCCACAGGGAGGGCTAAACACAGACACACGCCTGGCTTTTCTGGTTGTATGTGTGTGTACACTTGACTTCATGATATGTGTTTGTTTTTTCTTTTGAGAGAGAAAGAAAGATTTTTTTTTGCTGAATATATGTATCATTTGGGAATTTTGATAAAAACTTTATTTTTCCCATTGTACTGCCTGTACAATGATTTATACAATTTTAACCTCAATTGTCCTTGGACTCAACCTGCTTGTTTAAAAACTGACTTACCACTGACTTAGAAGATTTCACATTTGGTTTTTAAGCAACACAATATGAAATCCAAGATAAGAGAAATCAGTTTATAAAATACCACCTATTCCTCATATTTTGACCCAGTGTTCATAGTGCTACTCTGTGCACTGATAACACTGTGGCACAGCACAACGGTGAGGCATGTGGCCTTTGAAGTCGGCCAACTCCGAACTGAACACAGCTCAGACAATTTCTATCTTTGGGACCTGGGGCGGGTTATTCGATATGTTTCCTGATCTCTAATACGGGAAATATAATAGCACAAACTGCATAGGTTTGTTTACAGGGACATGGTTTTAATAGGATGTCATTAATAGGGAAGTCTAAAGAATGAAGTTTTGAAAGAGGAGATCATTAACTCCACAGACCCATACGGATCCATCGTCCATTTCCTTACTGTGGAAAGGTGATGGGTGAAGAAAAATGCATTTGAGTTCTTTTATGCTCTAGAATCAAGATGGTGAAGTGCCCTGATTGGCTCCTTTAGTCAATTTTCCCCCCTTTACCCCACTTTACTTCCTCTTCCCCCACGTGTCTGGTCGGTCATTTGTTCTTCTCTACTCATCACCATTAGTTCTCTAACTTAGGTACCTTTGTCTTCTCTTATTTCCCCTGTGCCACTGCCTTCTGGGCAGCAAGGCAAGGAAGTTCACCTCTCAGATGGAACAAATACACAGAGATATAATCTTTCATCAGGCATTCCAGAGACATGAACTACCACCTGAATTTCCAGGGTCCTAACCCTGGGGGAGAAGACCAGGAAAGACTGATGAGAACCACATTCGAAAAGATATCATGAGGGGGCATTGGGTATTTCACAGAGCAGCTATGAAAACAGCTGGGTATTTTCAGTACTTCAAAATGGGCACATTACTCAATAATGATCTGATTCAAGATTATCTCTCAAGGGTACAGGTGGTCCCTGAGAATCTAAGCAATAATCTAAAAGTAGCCTTTAAACCATCTTAAAACACACTAGTGCATCACAAACCACTTATGAAAAATGATAAAGTACCAATGACAAATGATTTATTAAAAGAATCATTTAGAGAAGTTTTCTCTGTCTGTCATGCTAATCTTGATAACAAAGTAATTTTTATAATGATGTTACCCTCATTAATTTCACTTGCATTTGTAGATGTTTTCTTGAATGAAAACTAGGAGGAGGAGGGTAAGTTACACTGTGGTTCTGGTACATGCCTGGGGAGGAAATTTCCTAGGGTATATGCCCCAGCCACCAGCAGAAATTTAGAAGATGTCTTAGTCTTAAATCTGCTTCATCTTGGTCACTTTTGCTACCCTCTGTTTCTTAGTTGTTTTTAGCAGAATAAAGTAGAAAATACATGTGTTCACATTTTTATTTTCAAAAACAGCAAGGAAGTGTGGTGTGGGAAAGACTCCTCCCATTTTCAAGTTGGCCTGGCTGGGAAGAGAGGAACTCAGGTGTGGTGAGCAGGTGGTTAAGCTGCAAAGAGAAACAGAAATTAAGTTCAATTGGTAGAGACTACAGGAAGGAAGAGAGAGGTACAGGGGGTGCCTGGTCGGGACAGAGAAGGGAGCTTCGTTCATTAGGCGGCTAGGGGAATTTCCCAAAGATCCTGACCAGTTAAAGATCCCACTCTAACTTTGCTGAGCCATATTTATTAATACGTGTATCTAGTCCAGCACCTGGGGATTATGTGAGAGTTCAGACTCTCAAAAAATTTTATGCAACTTTAAATCTTTGGCACATAACACAGTATCTAACATATATAACAAATACTAAAGTGTAAATTTATTAAGTGATCCAAGCACCCATCTTCCCTAAATCAGGGCCTTGTGCCAAGCCCCTTTCACATTCTATACTTCATCTCCTACATAAATTTCTATTTCTATTTTGAGAAATGCTCTTCCTTGATTTGCAAAGCAGAAGTACTCTCAATCCACCTCGGGTTATTAACTGTTATTATCCCTTCCTGAGACTTAGACTCACCACTCAAAATCCACAAACCCCAAAGGGACGGTCTTTTAAAAACCCATGATTACAATTTTAAACATCAAAATAACCACCAGGGGAATAGGAAATCAGTTCCTCTGTAAGAGAGCAAAAAAGTTTCAGTGTAACTAAATTTATGTTATTTAAAACCACTAAAGCAAAACTTACGTTATCCCTAAATAATTGAAAACACGTATGGCATTTTAATATATTATCGACTATATTAACGACTGAAAGACTTGGATATCATTCTATGAGGCAATGCGCTCTCTCTCAAGAAGGCACAGTTTGTGATGGAGCACTGTGTCCTCTGCTGGCCTCCGCTGCTACCGTTCTCAGTGCCGACTTCTCGGAGTGAAGCTGCTGAAGCAGCGACACCTTGGGATTAATCATTAGATGTGAGGATGTTTTTAGAAGCGCAGTAGGCGGTACGATGTGGGGGTGGCATGCAGTGAAGGGCTTATGGAAAGCAAAGTGGCAGCAGAAGTTGAGAAAGAATGAGAGAGTTCGGAGAGCTATTAACTAAGACTTTTCTTTACTTTGGAGATATGCCTGAGTCTTTCATCCTGTTGTCTCAAAAAGGGTGTTTGCCTTGATTTACAGCATGAATAAATCAGCCCTGACCCAATCACCTCATTTTTAGACATTTAAACGCTTCCACACAATGAAGTGGCCAGACTGTGCCGTCCAGTGATCTGCCCAGCTGCAGCGATGGGTGGGAAGCACAGCCAACTGCCATCATTAGATGTGCATTTTCAGCTGTTCAGACACAGCCACAGACTGGAATACGAATCAATACCACTTCTGACAGTTTCACCTCAACTGCCAGGCCTATCAAATAGAATGCATCATTACTTGGAAGGTTGAGATATGCTTTGGGCTCTCAGGAGGCTACTGTAAGTTTGGTGTATGCCTAAACAGTTGTACATGAAAAAAGACCTGGTGCATTTAAAAATTCATAAAGCAATCCAATGTAACATCATAGTAATTGGTCAAATTAAAGAATAAATAAATTATTGTGCAAACTGTTTTTCTTCTGTTGCTGCTCTGTATGTGTGTGTTTTGTGTCACACGTGGTACAGTAAAAACCAAGCATGCAAACAAAAAAAACCCCACTGTTCTCTTACTAATAGACCAGGTCAACTCAGTTTTTATTCATTAACCTTTCACAGAATCTACATATTTTGATGACGGAAATGTTTAGACTCTCACTATACTTTATGGGAGTTAACTACATTCAGTACAATGATCTCTCTACTTTGTACAGTCACATCGATTTCATGGGCACAGGCTGAGCATTGTAGAGCTCAATGGAACCGAGAAAATGTCTAATTCAGACTTAATGAACTCAGTACCTATGGTTTCTAGGTAGCTACACAAGCAAGTGAAGCTGTTGAGACCAAACGACTGCTATGAAGCCTCAGTGTCAGAGGAACAGTAGGGAGTAGTGGAGACTGTAGTGTAATAAAGAGGAAGCACACAGCTGTGCTCCAGCCTACAGGACGTGGGTTGGTTTTTTTTATAATACATATTCTGATTTTTAACTATTAACTTCATTAAAAATAAATATCTTCAGGCCAAATAAAACGCAATCTTCCTGCTGGGCTCACATACTGCCAATTTCCAATTTCTGATCTTGTACCTACACCCTCAGACTTGAGGTCCTGGCAGGTTAAGTGAAGTGCACCAGGTCTCTGAGATGCTCATGGCAAAGCATTCTTCTGCTCTGAGAATCTATATGTGTAGACAAGAAATCCTCCCCAGTGTGAAAGGGGGTTGCGCAGGCATTTTTCACTCACTTAACCAGAGCTTAACCCCGTACCTGACACTGACAGATTTCTGCTCTCTGGCTAATTTCAGAGCATGTTCAACATGAAAACAAGACCCATTTTCCACACCTGTTTGGCCTATGTAACTCTTCTGCATTCAAGGATGCAGGGAGAATGCATTCATTTATTAACCTCATTTATTAACATTCATTTATTAACCTCAGCTCTGATTAAAATTCTGATTAGCATCAAAATTCTAGTTGCTTCACTTTTACCTGCATTTTTCAAGGAGACATAATTTATAGGATTTGAAGAAAGGCATGGTTAGAGAACAATGTAACTAAATATAAATTAAAAATTCATGCTATATATAAAATAGCAGTTAGAAACAGCTTATAATCATGGCAGTTTTACTGAAATAATTGAGCTTTAAACCATGTTTGGAGGGGGCTTGAAAAGCATGAGGAAGACGGGAACATTTCGAAATGACATGATGACAAAGGCAGTGACCAAAGTCAACAAAGTGGAGCCCACAGTGAATCAAATCTCTTTTGCATTTTTGAAAAACATATTTCTTAAAATGTCTATCATATGAAAGCATATCCATATCAGAGTAAAAAAGAAGAAAAACAATGAAAAATTCCTATATTATATTCAGTAGGACATTATATGTCCCACACCGTCATAATTCAGAATACAAACTCAGAGGCAATGAAAAATTTTGAAGCCGGATGAAATGTGCCATATTACACTTAGAAAGGCAGACACATAGGCATAGGCTGTTACACTTTAGAAAAATTGTTGACTACAGTTGAAACAAAAGAGATGTTCTGATTACTCAGAAAATATAGCGAACACAAACACAGAACTCTCTCAAGCATTTCATTTATGCAAAGTTGTACATTGTAAAGTCAGAAACGTGTGTCTTAGAGACACAGTAATGGTTATTTTAATTTTAGGCTATTTAGAAATCAATACCTTGAAAAAAATGATCAAGAATCTATCCACATAAAACATCTTGATGATTTCCCCTAACCTAAACTAGATTTCCCACTTTACAGAATCATTTGCAATTCAGGCTTATAAAAAATTCCCTGCAACTCCTTTTCCTCCAGAAATTAGTAGATGCAAATGTGGTTTTTCAAGGAGCTCTGGAGGGCTCTGTCCAGCTGTCCACTGAATTAGGATCCCTGGAGGTGCCTGTGACTATAGATTTTTACTCTCTAACCTTGAGTTTTCTTCAGGGTTAGTTTGGTTCTGCAAGGTCACAGCTGTGAGCACTTACTAAAGCAAACTTCCTGGGGGTGGCCTGGGTATCCACTGGGTCTGAGATCCAAGAATCACCATTTTAAAATTGAATCGTGTGTGAGGCCAAGAAAGTGCCTCACCTCCGACCACACAGCTGATCCCCACATGTTTTCTGCTGCATCAGACCCTGGGGTCAGAGATCACTGCATTGTTGTTTAGAAAGTCTCACTGCATTTACTCTCAATTTCAGAAGGGCTACGTAAGCATTTTGACTTTCTTCCCCCCATCACTCAGGAGATGCTCAGACCTCTCTCTTTAGTCCTGCTCTCCCTCCCCTTAGCGAACAAGCAGCTAAGAGAACTAGATTTTAGTCCCAGCTCTAATGGTGACTTAGGACAAGTTAATTAACTTGTCTAGGACTCGTCTGTAACCTTTTTATTTCATTATTCATAAAGGTAGGGCTAAATAGTAATATCCACACTTGGCTACTAGGAACCCCACTTCATGGATTTGGACTCAGATTCAATAGGTCATAGCATTTAACCTTCCAGTGAAGATCAGTTATGATGGCTTGGGAATAATAATTCAGGTCCCAAATTATGCTGCTAGCTTCAAAATAAAGCTGAGAGTCTAATTACAGGCATAAAAAATATTAGTAATCTGTTACTGCGTTGCCACCTCTGATGTGCCTGGCTAAAACAGTGAAAAATTTTCTTACTGGCAAACAAGACAGCGAGTAATCTAAATTGTAAAGCATATACATATTCCCCATGAAGTTTATTAAGTGTCCTTTCAATTAAAATGCAGCCTGTAGATGTTTTATTATTTCAGTCTTGACTCTTCTGTAAAATGGTTAGATTACTGCTAACCCGAACATTTGGATGTGGAGAAGGGGGATGAAAGGGGAATCCAAGACATCTTCATAAAAAAGTCAGGTTCCATCTTTGACGGCACTCCAACTAAGTTAAGCTCACGGGTCTCTATTTTAATTGCCATTGTTCCTCTGGTTAAAGGTATAGCTTTATTTAAAAGGATATCAGAATCATAACATTGTTTTATTTCATAGGAAAGGCAGAAGAGCTGAAAACCTCAACAAAGTTCTTCAGAAATACAAGTAAAGCCTTTCTTCTCTGACTTTATCTCCTTCAAATAACTATTAGCCTACAGCAAACGCTGATGTTAATTTCTAAAAATGCATATTAAGGACACGTGTTGCTCGATTTAAGATGGGGATATTTCCAGATAAACAAATCCATAGTAAGTTGAAAATATCACAAGTTGAAAATGTATTTAATACACCTAACCAACAAAACATCATAGCTTAGCCTAGCCTGCCCTAAGTGTGCTCAGAACGCGACATCAGCTTACAATTAGGCAAAACCCTCTAACACAGTGACTGCACTGGAGACTGTAGCGTATCCATTGTTTACTCTCATGGCTGTGTGATGACGGAGCTGAGCTCACTGCCACTGCCCAGCGTCATGAGAGAGCATCACACCGCATATCAGGAGTGTAAGAAATGATCCAAATTTGAAGCATGGTTTCTACTGAATGTGTCTGGCTTTTGCACCATTGTAAAGTTGAAAAATTGTTAAGTCAAATCATTGTAAATTGGGAACCTTTGTATTTAACTAAAATGATGGATAAGTCACAGAGAGCCTGAAAAAGAAAGTCCAACAGATTCTGCCCTTCCTTGGGGTAACGGGTACCAAGTGGTCCGGTTCATCTTCACAGGGCAGTCAGTGCTGCGCACCGGGCCTTGCCTTCTGAGGTTCTCAAACAAGGAGACTCATTGAAGAGAAGAGAAGGATTTGCTCAATGTATGATTTGATCGCCCTTGCCACCTGCGCTAAAGACTGCACTTGTGGTCTGAGGAAAGAAATAACCGTGCTACAATGTGGTGTATCAGGTAATTTCGATAGTTCAATCACGAAATTCAGTTGAAACAAGGCCTAGCCTGGAAATTATTGCAAAAGAAATAAAAAGATGGCAGAAATGACAGATTTATGATGTTATGGCTATTCTCTCCAGATCTTCTTAAAGTAGTTGTATTAGGAAAAGGAATCTTAGATATAAAATAAATAGCAACTCTCGAGTAATATTTTAGCCTAAACAGAAATTCTGCTGCAATTCTCTCTCCACAACTTGATGCTCATTTTTTCTTTTCTGAATGATTCTTAATAAACTTCACATTCTGCCACCTCATTCATTACTTCCTTCTTGTATATCATCAGCTCTTTTTCACTGCCCACACAGATCTGTCCGTCTTTCATAAACCAGCTCAAGTTCCACTTCCTCCTTGAGGCTTTCTAGACTAATTCAGTCCCCGAGGATCACTGTCTCCTCTAACTTTACTGGTAAGTCATAATGTCTTACCTTTCTCCAGGCAGTTCTGCTATTCAGAATTTTACATAAATGCGTACCTACCCAATTTCCTAGTCAGCCCTTGGGGTCTTGCAAACTGGAAGCATCTGTTTTTTGATTCACTTAAAGCAGTCACTTTCAGATTTTTTGGAACACGATGCATAATAAAATACACATTTTTACATCATAGTCTAGTGTGTACATACATAAACATATATTTAATTTAAAAGTTCAATGAACAATACTTATTTATCTTTCTATTTTACTTTATTTTATATTTTGAAAATAAAATGCTATCATAGCCAATAAACTAACTTCACAATGGGTTGTGCCTAGTTCTAGAAGGGCACTCACTGATTACGGTGGGATTGTTGTATATGTTTCCTTCACTTAAAAGCATAATTATAAATTGTATGTGGCTTTTGGGCTTTCTGTTCCTCAGTTATGCTTTTGTTCATTCAGTTTCTCTTTTGGAGCCGTCTGGGACAATGAGCTGCTTGGAATATACAGTATGCTTCATCCTTCGGCCCTGAACACTGTGGTCATAAAAATTAGATTCCCTGCATTTCTATAAAACTAATTTATATAAAAATCAGATCTTTATTCCATCATTCTTTTTTATTTTCACAATATGCAAAGTAGGTGGTAGACATTCTGCGGATGAAGAAATTGAGGCACAGAGAATAATGATTTTCTCAAGGAC
The DNA here is from genome assembly GCA_004026765.1 of Micronycteris hirsuta. Taxonomy (NCBI): domain Eukaryota; kingdom Metazoa; phylum Chordata; class Mammalia; order Chiroptera; family Phyllostomidae; genus Micronycteris; species Micronycteris hirsuta. Next base: position 194,356 of record PVJI01000669.1, read on the forward strand.
ACCTCTCCCTTTCAACCAGTCTATTGTAGATAAAGGTAGCTACAGTTTCCAGATATGTATTTGAAGCATATGAGCTTGGGTAAAGTGAACAACAGAGAGGCTCAGTATGAATACATTTACCTAACGTCTTTGGATCCAATGGTTGACTAAGCACATGAGTTAGTGGCTCTTCTGAACTTCGGCCTGAGGATGGCTCTGCCTCCTTCTCTATCTCCACCGCCCCATCTTTACCAATTCACACATTTTCAACCACCTAGAGCTCCTTGTTCTTCCTGGGGCTCTGCCTATGTGGTCACTGTACCAGGACTGCCCTTCTCTCTCCTCTTTATCAGATTATTTTCTCTTCCTCTTCATGTGCCTGGGAACTGTCCTTGTCCCCTTGCCCTCTCCACCTCCACAGCCTGGCTTCCAGGGCTCCCTGGGCTCACTCTGCCGTAGCACTTAACCAGGTGGTACTCCCTCTCTCCCAAGGCTTGCATGCTGAGACTGTGTCTTGTTCACTCTTCAATTCCACAGTCTAGGACCATGTTTAGTTCAAGGTAAACATATTTTGACTGCATGAATGAATCAATGGACGAGTGTATAAAGGATAGAAACAGTTGCCACTGACAGAGCTCAAGTGTAAACTGGGACTGGAATTGTATATCTTGACTCTCTGAAGCCAATTGTTTTCATGGTTTTTTGATTCCATAACCAATATTCCCTGTAAGATGCAGGTTTTGTGGCTGAAAAATTGATACAGTGATGGATAGCTGTATCTAATATATTCTTTTAAGTATAGTTGAGGCACAAAGAAATGTTGCAGAGACAAATAATTAAGCACAATGGGCAAGTATAATGAGGCCATTTTAAAAATTCAAATTTCAAAAACAGCTTGTTAGAACTCACCCCAACCTCTAATTAAGACTGACCCGAAGCTATGCACTTAAGATTTTTGTCCTTATTATTTTCAAGAAAGTCTAGTTAGTGATTAGGTAAAGCCTCACCACACCACAACACACTCTACATGGCTCTCTATGACTTTCTCGGCACTGTTTCCAAAATAAATTCCAATGATATAACACCTTGACTTGCAATGGCAATTACTAGTTATTTTTCTGTTTATGAATTAGAAACCTATTTCCTCTACTAAAACACACACAAAAACTTGAAAAATGTTCTTCATGATTCTAGTTTAAAGGGACATTCTATAATTCAAACCCCTGCCATTTGCAGATAGCAACAGAAAAGATTTTTTTGCCTCTATGCTGTGACTCATGTATCTTTATTCCCACAGTTGTTACTCAGGGCAGGCCAATGGTGAAAACAATGGAAAAGAAACAATAGTTTATAACTGGGAAATAAGCACATGTGGGAGAAGTACATTCAAATCATTATCAAAGTAAAATATGCAGCAGCACCAACAAGAGCAAACAAAAGCCCACGCAAGAGATGTGTAAATATTTCATGAAGCTAAGCCTTAATCAACTCTCTCTCCCAATCTTGCTGGTGTTGTAAACACTTCAGTTTCTTCCAGTCCCACCGTGACCCAGATTCCTTGCAAAAACAAAATGCAAACATGGACCAGTGGATCTTTAACAAGCGAGTTGTGAAAAATTTTTAGATGGAGCCTATCCAATGTATTGATTTAGTAGGAAGGAGAAGACACCTTAATGAGAGGCGGCTGCTTCTTGGTGACTCTCAGGGTTTTGGTTCTCCTCTCCTCCTCCAAGCCCTTGCCTTTTCTCCACTACCTCTCCTGCTTTCTGGACCTCCACAGCATCTTAACCTTGAACTGCTTATACTCCAAGCAGAGACTTCTCCAATTGCTCTTCTAGAAGGCCTTTAAACCTGAAGGGACTTACTGCTTTCCCAACACCCAAAATTCACTTTTCAAAAGGGATATTTCTAAATATCCCTTTCCCCCCTCCTCTCCCTTCCCCTGTCCATTGTTGCATCTGAAACGTTGCCTGTATCTTTTAGATCTGCCTGGCTAGCATGAAGATCTGTTATGTATATCGGTTGACAGTGTTCTTGAGCTCTTTCTAAAATTCATGTCCAAAGAACCATTTATAGCTTCTAGTCTCTACCCTGATTTAATCTGGTTCCAAAGTTCGCCTCTAGATACTGAACAGGTCTCTACAGTGATTTCCTTTTATCAACCTCTGCCTGCCCTTCTTCTCCCTCAGACTATCTCAAGAAAGACTATATATGTACACTTGGTTGTGTATATAATACATACACACACGCACAAACACATATTTTATATATAACTATAGTGTTTTGACCTTAAAGGAAAATAAGAAACATGCCAGCATAGTATCGCCAAACACACACACTAACGCACACCCACACCCCTATTGGGATATTCACAGCGTGCAGACCCTGTTGATTATAAATCCCCTTGCCTGATAACAAGAACAGCAACGTCTTCTCCCATTTACCTCCAACGCCAGAGCCTAAGGGAGCAATGACCTTGCAGAGAAATTCACCACCTGCGAGAAAGATAGACCCTCCTGGAGCGTAGGATGGGATGGGGACAAGAGCAACAGGCAAAGGATCCCCAGGCAAGATGTGGGACCCAATCCACCCCCATCAAGCACCAAGCGCACCTTTGCTCGGGTCCCCCGGGGATGGACGCTGGGCAGAGGTGGTACAGGGGGCGTCTCCTACCTGCTCTGGCCAGGCTTTCCCCGGCGCGACGGAGCCACTGCTTTCGCTGTGTCAGGGGCTTCCCGTCGCATATCCCAGCCAGCGGCTCTCGGCGCCAAACGGATGGCTCCGGTGTGCTTGGGAGCGGCGGTTCTCTTCAGACCTGTTCCGGGAGCGAGCTGGGTGCTTGCAGGAACTGAAATTACCGTGCAAAGAACAGAGGCGGCGCGCAAAAGCCGGGCGGAGACCGCTGGGGCCGCCCCCACCGCTGGGTTGCAGTCGTGGCCTCGGGGAACAGACTAAATTGGAGGTGGGCGTCCAGGTGCCGGGCTGCTCATCCGTTAGGCCCGAGGTGCGCCCGTCTGTCTTCGTAGGGCAGCGCAGCGGGGCCTGAGCATCGGAGCTAGGGATGGCAGCTTCGCAAGCGGTGGTAGCCACAGAGGCAAAAGCAGCAGCTGCAGGACGCCGAGCTCCGCCCCCACTGCACCCCCGCCCAGCCTTCTGCGTTCAGGGGGAAAGGGGTTGCAGCGGTGGCGGCTGCTGCGCGCCAGGAGGTAGCTGGGCAGGGGCAAGCAGGTTATGGTTCTGCTGCAAGGAAACCGGAGGCAGGTGGAAGGTTAGGAAAGGAATTTAGCTAGAGAGCTGGAGCTGAGAGCGACTCAGCAGGAATTTTGGCCCTTGCTCGCTGCCACAGGTCACCAGACTCCATGGCTCTGTCTAGACTTTAGCAGACGGTTTCTTATAAAGCCATGTGCAGCGAAGACCTGAAAGCAAGGAGGCCACATGACGTTTAATACGTGTTGCAGAATGTACAGTATCCTGGGTATTTGGAGAGAGCATTGCTGACAGTGTTCCTGTCCCCCTCCAGGTATCCTTCCCCACACCTCTCCCACCTCCAGGGGCGTGCATGGCTTGGGGAATATTGAATGAGTGTGTAGTCTGGTTAGCAGCTGCAGATGGTGCAAAATGATACAATGAAAAGAACTGTTATTAACTGAGTATTTGTTGGCAGGCACTGTGCAAAATGCCTTATGTGTGCAGTCTCTCTAATTTTTGTAACAAACCAACGTGGTGGGTGTTATTCTCCAATTTATTGATGAGACAACTGGTGTTGATGACTTAGACACTGCTTGAGGTCACACAATAGTAACTTGCACAGCTGGAACTCAAACTAGTCCAAAATAGATTCTCTCAACTAGTACACAGGACGAACCCAAGGATCTTGTCAAGTGCAGATTCTAATTCAGTCGATCTGGAATGGACCTGAAGATCTGCATTTCCAGTAAGCTCGCAGGTGACGCCCATGTTGCTGGCAAAGGGACCAAACTTTCTAAGTTTCTCCTTTCATGCCAGCTCTAGCTGATTGATAGCAACTTCCTGAAGGGAGGTTAAGAAGGATTCAAAGGCTGTGTCTTGGCTGTTGAACAAAGGATTCTGCAACAAATTATCCCCGTTCGATTTGGTTGATGAGGGAAGGTTGTGACCAGTGTGCTGGATGGCCATCCCCGCAGTAGGCCACTTCTAGAACAGCCCATTTGATACAAGAGCGGTTATAGTGTGATATTTCAGGTGTTGGCACACTAAGGGCAGATGTCTTCATTCCAGTTCTTGTCCTCATTAATAAAACCTTAAGTCAAAGTTTTATACCTAACATTCGTATAATACAAAACACTTTACAAAGTGCTCACGTGAATGATTGTGTCTGTCATTATAACAACACTGCAAGGCAGGCATAATTTCACTTTATTGGAAAGGAAACTGAAGTAGAGAGATTTTCCTGAGGTTGCCTAATGAGGATGCTGGTCGTGGGGGGCAGATTGTGACAGATGTCCAATTGAGGGCTGTTTTTACTTTACCACTGTATTAGTTTCCTACTGATGCTATAACAAATTACCACAAGTTTAGTGGCTTACTACAACACAAATCTATTATCTTACAGTTCTGGAGGCTCAAAGCCTGAAAATAGGTCTTATAGTACTAAAATCTGAGATTCAGTAGGGCCATGCATTCCTTTCTGGAGGTTTTGTGGGGAGAATCTTTCCCTTCCTTGTTTTTTTCCAGCTTCTTTAGGCAGCCTGCATTGTGATCACATCACTCTGACCTCTGTTTCTGTTGTCTCATCTCCTCCGTCTCGGACCCTCCTGTGTTCCTCTTATAAAGACTCTTGTGATTACCTTGGGTCAATCCGGATAATCTAGAAAAATCTCTCTATATCAAGGTCTTTAACTTAATTACACCAGCTAAGGTCCTTTTGCCTTGTCAGTAAGGTGGCATATTTGTAAGTCCCAGTGATTACGATGTAGATATTTTTCAGGGTCATTATTATGCTTCCCAAAACCTTACTTAGTGCTTACCCTGTAGGTCTTACTATACCTTATTCATTCTTCTCTTCTTGATTTCTCAGACTGCTGGGAAGTTATTTCAATGAAAAAAGTTTTCTTGAAAGTCATTCAAGAGACAATAATAAATGTACACTGGCAGGAAATACCCCCAAGGTCACTAAAACGCCATCAGGGCACACAAGATTATGGTCACGAAAAGTGCACATAGTCTTAGGAGCTGCTCGTTGGTCTGAGGGACACTGAGGTCATCTTAGGGGAAGTCCTAACCATAGTCAAAGGCATTTGTTAGCAATACATAATTTTCAAAATTCTGCTTCCCAAAAATTACACTGTTCCATGATAAATGAGATGATCCAAAATTCTTGCAAAATTGAGTATAATACCAAATTCCAAACAGCGTGAGAGTTTTTGAAGTAATGATGAAGCTAAGTCAGCATGCCAAACAAAATCAATAAACATTATTAAACACCTTTTATGCTCAAGGCACTTATAGACTCTGACATATAGAAGGGCTTTTTACATTTCGTTGGGGACACAGAATTTGTGAAAAATGAAATAATAAAGGACTGAAGTAGAAGAAACAATAAAAGAAGCAATATAGGATGGCACACGATTAATCGCCAAGTGTGTTATATACAGTGAAAACTTTATTGGGAAGTTAGGTTTATTACACAAGGGAATGGGGATAAAACTAGAAAGGTAGGTTGGAAGGTTGTGTTGTGAAGGAACTTAAATGTCAAGCTAAGGGATTTAGACTTAATCCTCAATAATAATAGCGATAATGCCTTACGTTCACTCAGTGCCGAGTAATTTAACAAGTGCTTTCTACATATTTTCAGTCATTTAACTTCCTCCCTTCTGCCCCCAGAGAAGAAGGCAGCACGCACCACATGGGGAAGGAAGTGCAAGCCATCTCTCAAAAAGATTTTCTCGACCAGTCTATGCAGAATAGCAGCTCTCCTTCCCACTTACCTACTGTTCTTCTATCCTCCTTACTGTGCTTTGCATTTTTCCACTAGACTTACTACAACCTCTCGATAGAGTACGGATAATGTTTATTATCTGTCTACTGTCCATGAGAGCAGGGACTCTGTCTCTTTTGTTCACTTTTATATCCCCATTGTCTAAAGCAGTGCCCAACACTTATTAAGTACTCAATACTTGTTGAATGAATCATTATTCCCAATTTACAAATCAGGAACCCAAATGCCAGATGTCTAAATGACCACCAGTATGTCCCGCATCTGTTAAATGCCTTTACCAAGACTGAAGCCCAATGTCCAGCCCAACGCTTTTCGACACCATGTTTTCTCTCAGAGTGAAAGCTTGTTGGTGGCATTTCAATAAGGGCAGGAATGTATTTTTAAAAAGATAAGAATTTGAGACTGGAATCTTCTCTAAATGTCACACCATTTCTGAAAACTTCATCCATTTAGCTGGATTGGCAAGAACTGGCAGGGTGGAGGAGATAGCGGATTTGGAGGTTGACATCAGTCCTATGGCAGTTGGCACTGAGGAGTACTTACTGTACGTGTTTTGTAATCGTTCTCCAGTTAATTCATGTCTGCCTGTCTTGACACTCTGTATTATGAGATTTTTGGACTCAGAAACCATAACTTCTACTTCTTTTACATCCCTGCATTCTGCCTAATACTGGGCTCTAAATAGACTTATCATGGCATGGTTACAAGATGGAGGCCATCTGTCCAAAAATCACCCCCTTACGCCCTTACAAAGTGTATTCAAGACAGTGTAGGGAATCTGAACTTGCCACCACAAAATATGCCACCTTGGATAAGGATTATTTTGAGTTGGAGTCAAATGAGAATTAGCAGATACAAAAAGAAGCCTTCTTGGAGCTTCCCTTATCTGACTAAAAGCAGAAACTGCCAAGAAATGAGGAGAGCCATAATCCTCTCATCAGGGGAAGTTTTGTGGCCACGAAGAACACAGAAAGTAAGCACCAAAAAGGATCTGGAAATAAAGCTCATTACAATAGCCCAGGTCTTCCGTTACTTTCCTCTTCCCACAATTTGCCCTCTCCTTAAAGTCTATACCTCATATCCTTCATTTTATAACTTTCTCTACAAACTTATTTTTCTTTGTTAAGATGCTATATAAGCCCAAGTTCTGACTACCCCTTTGAGTTACTCATCACTGAGTTTCTTCTGCACATGTTAATAAACTCTGTTTTTTTTTCCTCTCTTGTTTTTCTGTGTTTTGTCTCATTTGTCAGGCCCTGGCCAGGAACCTAGAAGGGTAGAAGAAAAAGGTTTTTGTTTGTTTGTTTCTCTTTTATGACAGGCAGAAAAAATTTCCAGTGGAAAAGGGAACTTCTATTATTTTTTTCATGAAAGAAAAAAAAAAAAAAAGACATTTCTCAGAACCTACTCGCTTACTTCCAAGTCATTGACCAGAATTTGGTCACCAAATCATTAAGGCAGGCTGTGAAAGTGAGCACCTAGCAAGAAGAAATGGGCTTGCCTTGATTTTTGTAGACCAGACATCTTGGTGCCCCAATGAAAACTGGGGTTCTATTAGTAAGAGTGAAGAAAGGTAGGCTCTAGGATCATCACTTTTTATGGAGAATCAGTACAGAAACAGTGAAGACTCACATTAAAGTCCATTTTGATGTTACCTGACTGCATTTAGATTCCTGGAAGAACATGGCAAGCCATAATAGTCAGACTTCTAATATTTTCCTCCTCCTTCCCCTTTTCTCACTTCCTTACTTCCTCTTCCTTTCCTTTCCATTCCTTCCCACCCTCCCTCCCTCCCTTGCATCCCTTTCTTTCTTTCTTTCTTTTGACTAATAGACTTATATTCATGGATGACCATATTAAGATTATGATATCTACTTGGCTTCGTTTTTCTATGGCTGGAATTCACTATGATGTGGTAGCTGAGACATCACAGACTTTCATGTTGGAATCTGAATAGAAATTGGCCAAATACATTATGTAGACACACATCTAGTTTGTCTACCATGTATTCAGCCTACTTTCTTGGCATGGGTGAAGGCAGAACCAACCATCAGTCCATAAAGTACAAGAAACATATTGGAACATAACTTCTTAAAGACATAATTCCCTGTCCTGGGAGACATGGTTTTAAGTGTGTTAAACATGAATATTTTACATATATACATCTCAGAAAAATTTATATTTGTACGTATATTTATTTTATATATAATGTTTTATGCATATGTATATCAAAGAAAGCATATACATGTACATAGGGGATCCCTAAAATATAGATACACAGATAATATATTTTATTTTTTATAGATTGAAGGTGTCATTGACAAGATCATATTTGTCTAGATGTTGATTTTATAGAAACCTTTTATACATGTGAAGCATAAATACAAGAAAGTTAAAAAAAAATACTTGATTTTCCTAATCAAGTTCATATTTTTATTTCCAGGAGTACCTTGTCTTCCAAACTATACATTTACTATAAGGAATCTCTGTAAGACATCCCTAGAAGTTACATAATGAAGTATATCAGTGTGAGGTGGGTCCTTTTTCCCTATGACAATAATGTTACCATAGGCCCGGCTTCAGTGATCATGAATTAAAAAAAAATGATTCAGAATTCAAAACTAACAAAAACTAAGATCTCCATGGTCCTTTAAAATAAGATTTTGTTCTAAATTCCATACAACGAGTCAAGTCTATAAAGTGATGTCAATGTGTATATCAGTTACTCAAGGAATCTCAATGTAGCACAACACACGTATGTAACACTTAACATTATAACTGTACCATTCATAATGACTTATTTAAAACAAATAATCCAGCTCTAATAACCATTGCATTAATTATACATGACCGAAGGAATAATTTTGTTTGCATTCTTATGACACAGAAGAAGTTGGGAGAAATAATGTTTTGCCAAATTCTTTCTACAACTGCCTAGTAAGTTTGAATGGATAATACATTTTTTTCTTGGTAAATTTTCTTGCTGCAAGAAGTCATCTTCAAAATCATGAACAGTTTTGACTAGCGGAATTTTGTTATGATTCTACCTTACGCCAGGCACCATACCAGGCAGTGAGGACACAAAATTGAATATACATAGCCTTACCCAGGAGGAGTTCATAGTCCTGTGGGGGAGACAGATGTATAAGCAGTAGATTTCCACATAGACGTGAGCAATGCATGAGGCACCATAGAACACAGAGGAGCTGGAGTGTGGGAAAAAAGAGAAACCTGGAAATGAATCTTAAATTAAAGATGGATAGGAGTTAGTGGGATAAAGAAGTAAAAAGAACAGGAGACATTTTAGAGGGGCTAACCTGGGCTGTGCTCAAGATGAGGTCAATTGAAAATAGAGCTTTTGGAGTATTTGCCTACTGGGAGTCCTTATTAAGAAACATAGTTCACTCAATAAATGCTTACTGAGTGTTTTATTATGTATTGGGCAACGTGCTGCAAATACAATGATTTAAAAGACACAAAAGTCCCTGACCTTTACATTCTAATGGGGGAAACATAAAATTTGAATGAACAAAAAATATATATATACTGCAATGTCAGATATGATGAATGTCACAAAGGAAGAAAAGGGTAAGGGACTAGAGAGTGACAGGGTGCTATTTTAGGTGTGGGGGTGGGGCAGTAGTCAGAAATTCTCTCTCAAGAGGTGGTTTTGAACAGAAAAAAGTTAGGTGAAAGGCCATATGAATATGAAGTGCGGAACAGCATTTCAGATACTAAGAACAGCTTGTACAAAGGCTGAGGCAGGACCTTGGCTTGGTATGTTTAAAGATCAGCAAGGAGGCCAAAATGGCTGGAGCATCCTAATATGAGAGGAAGAATAACAGGAAATGAGTTGGTAGAAGTGGGCAGAGGCTAGCCTACATAAAGCTTTTTATTTACGAAACCTGCTTCTTCTGTTCCTATTTCCATAGCTATATTTCCCCAAATTCCTTGCAGATAGGGATATGTGACCACATGAAAGACTTCTGCCTGCTAGAATGTGAAGAAAATGCTGCAGGTGACTTCCAGACTCTCTCACCTAAGTATTCTGTAGGATTCTTTCACCTCTCTGCTTTTCTATCTCATGGAGACTCCAAAGCCTTTTTCTCTGACTAACCAAGCACATGGAAGACTGATCGTTGACTAGGAACATTTACTTTGGACACTGGATAAACACAAAATGCAGTTAACTGTGCTAAGCCACCAAGATTTCAGGGTGTGTTATAGCAGCCAGTGACTCTGATTAATAAAGCTTTGTAGTTTGTCAGATTTGAAAAGAGCTGTCTATTGAATATCACATTTAAATTCATTTTAAAAAATTATTTGCCCTATGTCTGCCTTCCTATGCCCCCAAATTAGGAAAACCTTAAAGAAGCAAAGTGGCCATAAGTTATCCATCTGAAGGATCTTGTTTTAAAGAAAAGGTGGATAGTCATCTTGCTTTGTCTGAGTGACACTGAGTGGTGTAGACATGAACTTGAAGTAGAAAGTGGCTTATAGAAATGATAAGCTTCAGCCTTTCCCCACGACAAGCCCCTGATTCCCTCTTTCCTTGCTCAGTTCCAAGAGGAATAGCAAGAGCGATACGAAGTATGGAAGGAAAAAAATGTAGCTATTTATTATGTAGAACTGAAGTGTTGACTACTTCATAAATAACAAAAGATCATATGAGAAAAAGACTTGATTATTGAAGAGTTTGGTTGAATAATTAATAAATCACCTTAAAATATATATAATAACTCTCCCACATCTGTGTCTTTGAGTGTAAGCACATGGCTAAGATATCATTATTTTTAAAGCTCCCAACAGCATTTTTAAACATTATTTTCTCTTCTCAGGAATGTTCCTCTAGCCTCAGTTTTAATTCTCTTATCTTTGTCAACTGTCATGGTACTAAAATGAACATTCATTACTTCATTGTCTATTATTATTATCTTTGGGCATATACTCTGTTTCTTGAACTGTTCTAGGTTCTAGGAATATAAAACTCCTGGCTCTCATAAAGCTCAGAAAAAAAAAGAACTTTTTTATAGTATTACTTGGTTTTACTGGTACGTTTGTCCTTGCCACGATAAGAAATTACCACAAATTTAGTGACTTAAAATCACACAAATGTATCCTCTTAGAGTTCTTGAGGTCAGAAGTCTATGGGACTAAAATCGAGGCACAGGCAGGTTGGTTCCTTCCGGAGGCTTTGGAGGAGAATCTCTCCCATGTTTCTTCCAGCTTCTAGAGATTGCCTGCATTCCTTGGCTTGTGGCCAAATTGTTCTGATCATTGCTTTTATCACTGCAGTACCCTCTCCTCTCTCTGACCTCCCTTGTCCCTCTTTTAAAAACCCTTGCGATTTTATTGGGCCCACCAGGATAATCCAGGGTGATGTCACCATCACAAGATTATTAATTTAGTCACATCTGCAAAGTCCCTTTGACTATGTAAAGTAACATATTCATAGATTCTGAAGAGTAGGCTGTAGATATCTTCGGGAAGAAAGGGCACATTTTTCAGCCTTCCACACTTTTTCAACATTTAAGACTAAAGAAATTAACACCTTTTTGGGAAAGCTTTAGTTGGAGTGTCATAGAAGTTGTTTATAAAAGACCAGTTTCATTTTCTTTCTCAAAATTTGCAGGTGCGCTGCTGCAACGTGAAGGCACATGTGTGTTCCATCACACTCGTGAGCAGGGCGTTCTCCCCTCTGCCACTTTCTAGCCTGCAACCTGGAGCAAATTCCTTAGCCTCTATGACCCTTAGTTTCTTCATTTCTCTAAAATGGAAATAATAGGACCTTAGTCCACTGTTGTTTTCGGTTGTCTGAGGACCGACTGAGATAACTATGAAAAGAATTCGGCTTCTTATATAGGCGGGATTTCTCAACTTTTGGTGCACTGTCTTCCAGGGAATCCAGATCTAGGAGACAGTGAATCGTTGATCCTCTAATATTTACATATAAATCTTTGTTGTCTGTATAAATACACATTTTGGGAGGAATACCATCTCTGTTTTTCATTATGTCTTCTAACAGTTTATAAACTTGTCCAATACTAAAAATCATTTAATTAGATAAATCACAGTGATATTTCTCTTTCAACTTTATCAGGAATGGGATTGGTACACTCCCTTCCTTAATTAAAACCACTGTGACATGTAGGCAAACCCCAAGGTAACATCAGTGACACATCTTTTTCTTTTTCTATAATGGTGCTTTGGGGTACACAGAACACATCCTGTTGAAAGTAGGTGACATGCTACCTAAAATGTCCATATCCTTACAATATTTCTGCATTTAAAGTTTCATGTCCCATTCCAACCTCCATTCTTCCTCTAAGAGGAATAAGCGTGCTTTCAGCTGCCAGTAACAATTTAGCCGTGATCTGTCTGGAATTTTAAATTACATTTCCATCCCTATGATTCAAGACTCATCAAGCACTGCTATCTGCACTTTGCCAGCACTCACTGGCAACTTTTCAGCTTGCCATCTCAGCCCAGCTCACTGAGCCATGAATGTGTTTTATGGACTAAAGTGACTTGAATGGAGGCACTTTATGGAGCCCACGAGTACGGCTTGCTTATTCCAGGATATAATATTTCCCTAAAGCTGTGGCTCTACGGTGTGATAATATCACATTGTATGATAGATGGTGAGTTCCTTGAGAGCAGAGCTCGTATGTTGTACATTTCCTTATCCCTTACACCTAATACCATGTAGCGTGTGCTTAGAAATATTTGTCATGTTAATTAAATATTTATTAATACCAAACTTCTTATTTTTCTAATCAAATCTACCCTTTCCCCCTATTTCCTTCTCTATTAATGGCATCAGTTTGAAACCATAATAATTTATATCGGGTGTCAGCAAACTTTGGCCCCTGAGCTAAATCTGGCTGCCACGTGTTTCTGTGTATGAAGTTTAATTGGAAAATAGCAGAGGTGAACAGCTGCGATACAGATCGTATGGACTGGGAAGCCTGAAATAGTTGCTATGCTGCTCTTTACCGAAAAGTGTTTGCCAACTGCTGACTTATGTGATGATGCCCAGCAAAGTTATCTTGTGGGATGGAGAAGACTTGGCCATATTCCTTTTTATTTATTTATTTAATTTTAGAGAGAAGGGAAGGGAGGGAGGAAGAGAGGGAGAGCAACATCGATGTGAGACAGAAATATCCACCGGTTGCCTCTCATATGCACCCTGACCAGGGATCCCAACTGGGGACGTGACTGGGGACTGAAGCTACAACCCAGGCATGCGCCCTGAGCAGTATTAGAACTGGAGACCTGTCACTTTGCGGGACAATGCCCAACCAACTGAGCCATGCCAGTCAGGACTATATTGCTTCTTTAAGGATGACTCTTCTCACTGATTCTTCCCCAATTCATCCTTAATCTCCACTTATACCAAGTACTAACTTGTTGAACTCTTCATAAGTCAAGAATAATAAACCTGACCCATGAAAGGCAGGAATTGTATCATATTTATCTTGCATCTTCAACTGAACTCAGTAAGTTGCTTGTGTGACAGTGTTCTTCTCCAAATATCCGATCAAATAGCTTACCGTTTGTGATCCTCTCTATAGGTATTTCATGTACAGCATAAAATTCTTTAACAGTTACTGTATTTTGCTGTGTATAATGTGCACCCACATTTTTGTGCACATTATACATGGGGATTATTATGCCCATGGTTTGTAATCATCATACCCATGTATAAAGCGCATCCTTATTTTCCCCTCAAAAAGTTGGGCAAAATAGTATGCATTATACACAGCAAAAATACGGTACCCGCATCTTACTGCACCTTCTTCACAAGTAGATAAATGCTTCAGGGCACATTAAAGGAGAGTTTTTGTAGGGGGCAAAAAGCCCAGAAAAGCATTGTGTAAAACACAGAAAATTATGGAAGGGAAAACAATAAAACACTCATTGATTTCCTATAACACTTTGAATGATTTTAGAGTGTATTGTTTAGCAACATAATAATCAATAAGAAGAAGAAAAGGAAAATCTATGCAGCATGGAGTGATAATTTATGTTTCATGTTTTATCTAAAAAATAAAAATAGATATACACTGCTAATATAAAAATGAGTACAGAACAACCGTACTTAATGATGATAAGAAAGATGTGTCTTATTCTGGTCTGCTTGAGTAACATTACTAATCACAGAGGTTAAGATAGACGAGATCAAATGTGTTAAAACATTTCTCTTTTAGGACCCTCCCCAAATTCAAGTCATGGGAAGGGTTCAGTCCCTTCATCCTCTCTCTTGTCCTTAAAGCAAAACTTAACACTTATGAACTTATTTCCTCAAATATTCTACTGATGGATGCCAGAGAAATCTAAGCTTTCATAGGGCTTCCAGAAATATAAAGACACTACTTGGATGGTAAATTTCTGAACTTCATATACACACATAAGACTTGGTGCATGTGGCATACATTTCTATCACCTGATGCTTACAAAATAGCATAGAAAACTATTAGATGCATCAAGATTAAAAAGAGAAAAAAACAACTCATCTTAGACCTGAGTTGAAGATCACACAAAGGTGAAAAGGCAATGAAGGTTACCTCAGGGTAGGAATAGTCTGTGGGAATAAAAGGAGACAGGGCAAGGGTGTTTGTTTTCTTCTCTCTCTCTCTTTGTATTTTTCTTCTGATTCTAGCATCATAAATAATTTTTTAATTTCAAGATATTTTAGAACACCCAACCATATTCTAGCATATATGAAGATTGGTGACCAAGATTACAGGGGAAATTGAACGATCAGACACCTGACACAGACAGGAGGACGAGGGGAACAGGCCTGACCGGACACTTTTAAAGCCAGCCAGCAGAAGTTTTGTTTTTTTCTTTGTTTTTTTTGTTTGTTTTCCCCACCCTCATTCCTATCTGTCCTTCTTTCTTTTTTAATTACTTCTTCCTTCCTTTAATTTAGAATTCCTAGTCTTCTCCTCTTTTTATTTCTTATTTTTTTATTTTTATTTTTTATTTTTATTTTATTTTATTTATTTTTAATTTTTTTACTTTTTTTTTCTTTCTTTTCTTCTTCTTCCTTCCCCTCTCTTCTTTATCCACAGGTGAGACATTAAAACCTGGAGTTGAAAAGAGAACAGAGCTAGACCCAGACAAGGGTCAGCCCTAAAAACAGACACAGTGACCCAAAATTTACTTCCCTACTCCAGAGAACTTGACAGATCAATTTAAGAAACATAGGCTAGCAAGAAGAGTCTCACAAACAATGGGAAGACAAAGAAACAATCCCCAAATGAAAGGAAAGGAGGAAGACCCAGAAAGAATGATAAACGAAACAGAGGTAAGCCAACTATTAGATAGTGAGTTCAAAGCATTGGTTATCAGGAAGTTCAAGAGGCTTGATGAGCTCGCAGAGAATTTCCAGAAACTACAGGGAAACTATAATGAACTCACTGCAAACTATGTCAACATGAAAAAGGAAATAGAAACTATCCACAAGGGCCAAGAGGAAATGAAGAATACAATATCTGAACTGAAGAACACAATAGAAGGAATCAAAAGCAGGGTCAATAAAGCAGAGGATTGGATCAGCGAGCTGGAAGATAAGGTAGAAAAAAACACCCAGAAAGAGCAGGAACAGGAAAAGAGACTCAGAAAGAATGAAGAGGTATTAAGGGAAATGCAGGACAACATGAGATGTAATAATATTCGTATAATAGGGATACCAGAAGGAGAAGAAGAAGAGCAAGGGATAGAAAACATGTTGGAAAAAGTAATGATGAAAAACTTCCCTAATCTGATGAGAGAAAAATCCAGGACACACAGAGAGTCCTAATCAAAAGGAACCCAAACAGGCCCACTTCAAGACACATCATCATTAAAATGGCAAAATTCTAAGACAAAGAGAGAATTTAAAGGCAGCGAGACAGAGACAGGAAGTAACATACAAGGGAGCCCCGATAAGGCTAGCATCTGACTTCTCAATGGAAACACTCCAAGCCAGAAGAGAATGGCAAGAAATATTCCAAGTAATGAGAAACAGAGGCCTGCAACCAAGGCTACTGTACCCAGAAAGGCTCTCAATTAAGATAGATGGCCAAATAAGGAGCTTCCAAGACAAAAGAAGTCTAAAAGAATACACCTCCCCCAGATCAGCTCTGCAAGAGATGCTAAAGGGACTGCTTTAAGGAAAGGAAGGAAAAGAGAGAGAGAAAGGAACACAGATAGAAAAAAAAAGGCAATGAATAAGAACCTTTCAGTAATAACCTTAAACGTAAATGGATTAAATGCTCCAATTAAAAGACATAGAATAGCGGAATGGATAAGAAAGCACGACCCACACATATGCTGCCTACAAGAGACCCACCTCAAGACAAAAGACTTACACAGACTGAAAGTGAAGGGCTGGAAACAAATTTTCCAAGCAAATGGACAGGGAAAAAAAAAGCTGGGGTAGCAATACTCATATCAGACAAAATAGACTTCAAAAAAGGGACATAAAGACAAACCCAGAAGGACACTTCATAATACTCAAGGGAAGAATCCACCAAGAAGACATCAACATTGTAAATGTATATGCACCCAACACAGGAGCACACAAATACATAAAGAAAATCTTGGAGGACTTCAAGAAAGATATTGATAGCAACACAATTATAGTAGGGGACTTCAACACTCTACTGTCAAAAATGGACAGATCTTCCAAACAAAATATCAGCAAAGATATTGTGGCATTGAACAATGCCCTAGATGAAATGGACTTAACTGATATATATAGAGTCTTTCACCCCAAAGAAGCTAAATACACATTCTTTTCAAATGCACATGGAACATTTTCAAAAATAGACCATATGATAGGACACAAAACAAGCCTCAACAAATTCAAGAAAATTGAAATCATACCAAGTATTTTCTCTGACCACAAGGGACTGAAATTAGAAACCAACCCAAAGGAAAAAAAACCCAAACACTCAAAATCATGGAGGTTGAATAGCATGCTATTAAACAATGAATGGGTCAAGGATGAGATTAGGAATGAAATCAAAAAGTTCCTTGAAACAAATGAAAATGAACTGACAACAACCCAAAACTTATGGGACACAGTGAAGGCAGTCCTGAGAGGGAAGTTCATAGCAATACAGGCCTACCTAAAAAAAAAAAAATAGAAACATTTCAAACAAACAACTTAACCCTATGCCTACAAGAACTCGAAGAACAACAACAACGACAACCCATAGCAAGTAGAAGGAAGGAAATAACCAAGATCAGAGCAGAATTAAATGACATAGAGACTAAAAGCACAATTCTAAGGATCAATGAATCCAGGAGTTGGTTCTTTGAAAAGATAAACAAAATCAACAAGCCTTTAAGCAGGCTGATCAAGAAAAAAAGAGAGAGGACACAAATAAACTCAATCAGAAATGAAAGAGGAGATATTACAACTGATGCCACAGAAATACAAAGGATTGTAAGACACTACTATGAAGAACTGTATGCCAAGGAATATGAAAACCTAGGTGAAATGAACAAATTTCTAGAAAAATATCATCTTCCAAAACTCAATAAAGAAGAAGCAGAAAGCCTGAACCGACCAATAACAGCAGATAAAATTGAGGCAGTAATCAAAAAACTCCCCCCACACAAAAGCCCTGGACCAGATGATTTCACAGGAGAATTCTACAAAGCATTTAAGGAAGAGCTAACCCCTATCCTTCACAGACTATTCAAAAAAATCCAAAATGATGGAAGACTCCCAAACTCTTTTTCTGAAGCCAGCATCATCCTAATCCCAAAACCAGAAAAAGACATAATAAAGAAAGAAAACTTCAGGTCAATATCGCTGATGAATATTGACGCTAAAATCCTCATCAAAATATTACCAAACCGCATCCAGCAATACACTAAAAAGATCATACATCATGACCAAGTGGGATTCATCCCAGGGATGCAAGGATGGTACAATATTCGCAAAACAATAAATGTAATACATCACATAAACCAAAGCAAAGACAAAAATCGCATGATCATATCAATAGATGCAGAAAAAGTATTCAATAAGGTACAGCATCCATTTATGATAAAAACACTCAGCAACGTGGGAATAGAAGGAGCATTCCTCAACATAATAAAGGTCATATATGAGAAACCTACTGCCAACATTATACTCAATGGACAAAAACTAAAATCTTTCCCACTAAGATCAGAACAAGACAAGGCTGTCCACTATCACCACTTTTATTCAACACAGTATTGGAAGTTTTAGCTACAGCAATCAGACAAGAAAAGGAAATAAAAGGCATCCAAATTGGAAAGGAGGAAACAAAACTGTCATTGTTTGCAGAAGACATGATAGTGTACTTGGAAAATCCTATAGACTGCCAAAAAACTATTCAATCTAATAATTGAATTTGCCAAAACAGCGGGTTACAAAGTCAACATCCAGAAATCAAAGGCATTTTTGTATACCAACAGTGAAACAGCAGAAACAGAAATCAGGGGAAAAATCCCATTTGATATAGCAACAAAAAAAAATAAAATACCTAGGAATAAACCTAACCAAGGAGGTAAAAGACCTGTACTCAGAAAACTACACAACACTGAAGAAAGAAATCATGGAAGACACAAACAAATGGAAACATATACCATGCTCATGGATTGGAAGAATCAACATCATCAAAATGTCCATACTCCCCAAAGCAGTTTATAGATTCAATGCAATCCCTATCAAAGTACCAATGACATATTTCATGGATATAGAACAAACACTTCAAAAATTTATATGGAACCATAAACGACCCCGAGTTATCAGCTGCAATTTTGAGAAAGAAGAGTAAAGCAGGAGGGATCACAATTCCTGATATCAAACTGTATTACAAGCCACTGTAATCAAAACAGCTTGGTACTGGCATAAAAACAGACAGATAGACCAATGGAACAGAATAGAGAGCCCAGAAATAAACGCAAGTCTCTACGGGCAACTAATCTTCGACAAAGGGGGCAGAAGCATGAAATGGAATAAAAATAGCCTCTTCAACAAATGGTGTTGGGAAATCTGGATGGCTACATGCAAAAAAATGAAACTGGAGCACCAACTTACACCATACACAAAAATAAATTCAAGGTGGATAAAAGACTTGAATGTAAGTCGTGACTCCATAAAAGATCTAGAGGAAAACATTGGTAGGAAAATCTCAGACATTCCACGGAGCAACATCTTCAATGATATGTCCCCGCAGAGCAAGGGACATAAAGGAAAGAATAAACAAATGGGACTTTATCAAAATAAAGAGCTTCTATCAGGCTGGTGTAGCTCAGCGGATTGAGTGCGGGCTGGGAACCAGAGGGTCCTGGTTCGATTCCCAGTCGGGGCACATGCCTGGGTTGCAGGCCAGGCCCCCAGTGAGGGCCATGTGAGAGGCAACCATACATTGCTCTTTCTCCCTCCCTTCTTCTCTCTCTGAAAATAAATAAATAAAATCTTAAAAAAAAATAAAGAGCTTCTGTGGGGCTAAAGAAAACAGTATTAAAATAAAAAGAGAACCAATCGTATGGGAAAACATATTTGCCAATGATAACTCAGACAAGGGTCTGATCTCCAAAATATATAAAGAACTCATAGGACTCCACTCCAGGAAGACAAAAAACCCAATTAAAAAATGGGCAAAAGACATGAACAGACACTTCTCGAAAGAGGACATACAGAGGACCCAGAGACATGAAAAGATGCTCAGCATCATTAGCCATCAGAGAGATGCAAATTAAAACGACGATGAGATACCTCCTCACACCAGTCAGAATGGCCATCATCAACAAAGCAACAGATAACTGTTGGAGGGGATGTGGAGAAAAGGGATCCCTACTGCACTGTTGGTGGGAATGCAGACTGGTGCAGCCATTGTGGAAAACAGTATGGAACTACCTCATAAAACTAAAAATGGAACTGCCTTTTGACCCAGCAATTCCACTACTGGGATTATACCCTAAGAGCCCTGAAAAACCAATTCAAAAGAACCTATGCATGCCAATGTTCATAGCAGCACAATTCACAATAGCCAAGTGCTGGAAACAACCTAACTGCCCATCTACAAATGAGTGGATCAAGAAACTATGGTACATTTACACAATGGAATTCTACACAGCAGAGAGGAAGAAGGAGCTTATACCCTTTGCAACAGCATGGATGGAACTGGAGAGCATTATGCTAAGTGAAGTAAGCCAGGCGGCGAGGGACAAATACCATATGATCTCACCCTAAACTGGAACATAATCAACAAAATCAAAAAGCAAGCTAAACTTAACCAGAGACATTGAAATTAAGAACAATCTAACAATAGCCAGGGGGTAGGGGGGAGCGGACAATGGGGAGAAGGGTTTTCAGGAACCAATGTAGAGGACACATGGACAGAACCAAGGGTGGGGAGGGAGGCAGGGAAGGGAGGTGGGATTGGAGGGGGAGGGGAGGGGAGAGTATGCAGACAACTGTAATTGAACAACAATAAAGTAAAATTAAAAAAAAAGATATTTTAATACCAAAAAAGTCAAAGAGTACAAATAGTCATATATGAGCCTGGTGATGGGTATTTTAAAATTCTCAAGTCTAGTCCTGGCTGATGAGGCTCAGTGGATTGAGTGATCGCCTGTGAACCAGAGGGTCACTGGTTCGATTTCCAATCAGGGCACATGCCGGGATTGTGAACCAGGTCCCCGGTGGGGGATGCACTTGAGGCAACCACACGTTGATATTTCTCTCCCTCTCTTTCTCCCTCCCTTCCCCTCTGTATAAAAATAAATAAATAAAGTCTTAGGCAATAACATAAAAAGTAAAATTCTCAAGTCTAGAAATACTTCAATGAACAAAAACTTGATCAAAATAATAAAGTATACAAACATCACACAGACATGGACATATGCATATGTTCACCCACTTATCTCTCTCTCTCTGTCTATCTCTCATCTATCTACCTATCACTCTATGGCAAATGGGAATTTTCAGAGCAGTTGTTACTAATATAATTACAATGGTAATGAGGCCTATAAAGTTTAGGGTGAATAGTAACAAGATTTCCCTTTTTTTTTTTAAAGATTTTATTTATTTATTTTAGAGAGAGGAAGGGAGGGGGAAAATGAGGGAGAGGGAGAGAAACATCAGCCCTGGCTGGTGTAGCTCAGTGGATTGAGCATGGAGCTGCGAACCAAAGGGTCACCAGTTCGATTCCCAGTCAGGACACATGCCTGGGTTGCAGGCCAGGTCCCCAGTGAGGGCCATGTGAGAGGCAACCACACATTGATGTTTCTCTCCCTCTCTTTCTCCCTCCCTTCCCTTCTGTCTAAAAATAAATAAATAAAATCTTTAAAAGGAAGAAAGAAAGAAACATCAATGTGTGGTTGCCACTCATGTGCCCCTTGTTGGGGACATGGCCTGCAACCCAGGCATGTGCCTTGATTGGGAGTCGAACTGGCGACCCTTTGGTTTACAGGTCAGCACTCAATCCACTGAACCACACCAGCCAGGGCTCTGTTTTTATATATTGCTTCATGGCTGAGTCCTAGGAAACAGATATAATACAATTTTTACTGATGGCTTACAATGTATGTATTTTTTATCTTTAGTCCATTCTAGTCCATTATTGTCTTTGAGAAAAAAGTATACCACTCCTACCAGGATTAGGATGAGAGTTAAATTTATCATTAGAATGGGAGAAAGACACTGGATTCAGAAGCATTATTTTTACACATATTGAATATATAAACCAACTCAACCATTAATCTCAGTAAAAACATAAAGCCTAAGTCTTCTTGGTTAATATCTCAGTGTTACAAGATTGTTGAATGACCCTGGACAAGATTTAACTTCCATGTTAATGTGAAGGTTAGGTCAATTTTTACTTCTGGGGGAGTCAACACAATTATGAAATTCTTTACAAGAAGAGACAGTAATGAATTTCTGATCCTATTGAGTCTCTGTAAATACCTTGCTCTAACCTAGAAACTACTCCTCTGACAGCTCATGTTTAAACCTTATTAGATCTTATACACTTAAAATTATGCCAAAACTCCACCCTGCCAACCACACTATCACCCTCATCACCTCCTACATTCCTTCTACCTTACTTAGTATTTCTAAAACGTTTTTAACCTCATTGTTTCCTTCTCCCGCTCTATTCCGTAGTTAGTACTTATTTGTGCTCCACTATTTGGATTTGAGTATTATGCTGATTAAGAAGTGTCAAGCTTTCATCTTCAAGTTTTCCTTTGCTCAAACATCTTAAACCTACTCAAATGCTTATCTCACCAGGGTCCCCAAATGCCTTGCACAATTTGAGAGTCTAGTAATGTGAATTGAGTTGTTCTTCCTACTGAAAATGCGGACCACAGGTGTCTTTGTTTGGGCAGGTATAACGGAAATACCATAGACTAGGTGGCTTAAACAATAAACATTTACTTCTCACAGTTCTCAAAGTTGGGGAGTCCAACCAAGATCAAGACTCTGGAGATTCAATGTCTGGTGAAGGCCCACTTCCTCAGTCATAGAGAGCTGCATTCTTGCTATAGTCTCACAAGGAGGAGAGAGGGTAAGAGAGCTCTCTGGGGTCCCTTGTATGAGGGAACTAATCCCATTTGTGAGGGATACACCCTCATGACCATTTCTTAATACCACCAATTGGTGGTTAGGATGTCAGTACATGAATTTTGGGAGAAAACAAATATTCAGCCCATTGCAGTAAGTTCAGTAAAAAGTACAACTAAAAGCAAGTCTTCTTTTGATCCATTAAGCACTACTTCTCCACCAGGACTTGTTTTCTTTTTTAGATATAAAATGACACTCCCAGCTATAAAATGAGTGCCAATGGCACCTGATAATCTCAGTTGTTTATTGGAGTATCCAGAGTGTATTGTAATTATAATGTTTAATCCCAAATTAGGACAGGTGATGGTTCTGTTCTCGATGTATAACGAGGAGGAAGAAGTGAGAGGCAGGTGAATGTGTTTCCTTTCCAAGGCCAATTGTCTGGTGTTATTAACCCAAGGGATTTAGGAACGTTTTGAGCAAATTCATTATTTGGGCCTTTGAACTGGTTTAACTCACGCCATTTGGAGAAAGTCACCCACACAGAATTCCTCCATGAGAGACAGAGATGAAAGAGCTGGTTAGGTCCCAGTATTTGGCTTCAGTTCTCCAGGGGCCGCTATAGGCAGCATGTTGACTTCTGATGGTGGGGGTGGGGGTGGGGCAGGGAGGAGCAGCAGCACCGCGTTCAACTATCCCTCCCGCAATACAGATGACGTCACACAAATCAAAATCTACCTGGGTCTCGTATTTTTTCATCTTGAAGATACTGGAGTTTGATGAGATGACTGCATTCCTTCTAGTCTTAACATCATATCAACATCATTATTTTGATTATTGTTTTGACCTTTCACATCCTCCAGGGATCATGGGTGCAAGAAATAAGAATTGGACAGGAAGTTAGGAGCCCTAATGGAGTGATAATGGTCACTGTTCTCTGAGCCTCGACTTCCTCGTCTGTATAGGGTTCAGTGGAGAGAAAACCAGGCATTTCCTTGGCCAGAGAGCAGGGTTGTGGGGTGCTGGGGAGAGAGCATGGGGCAGGTACTATCAAGGTTCTTTCCACCTCTTAGTCCTCTGAGTCACCTTAGATATTTTGTCTATCATTACTCAAGCAAAGATAAAATGAGAGGATTTCATGGAATCTAAATTCCTTTTTTTTTGTTGTTCTGTATTAGGTTTTCATTTTTTAACATTTTTTATCTTGGGCAAGTAGAGAGAATGACTGACTAGTAAGGACAAAAACACAATTTCTAAAAATATTTTAAACACCCAGTCTCCTGATATGTAGAAGGACTCCTTCTAAACCCAGGAATTAAAACAGTTCATGGAAGAATAGCATATCACCACACTTTTTCTTTTTTGAATGTGTCGAGTATATGAGTTTAACAAGCAACACTTGCTTACGATGTCTTTAAACTCTTGCCCTTATTTGTTAAGAAAAGCAAAGGGCAGAAAACCCCACACTGTGTTACCTATATTGTTATCCTTACAGATTACTCTTTCTGGGAATCACAAGAAACAATTGATCTTAGCGATCAAAGGAAAGCATTCGTTGCTCTCACCCCTGGGTCAATGGACAGCAGTGAACTTCCCTTCCCAGCACAGAGAACCCTGGAGGTTAGAAAGGACATCTCGTTTTCTGTTTAGCAGATGCAGATTGGTAAAACCAGAAATCATATTATTTCATGTTTACCTTTCAATTAAGCAGCAAGGAAGATAAACAAATAAAACTAAATATAGCTCTACAGAAAAAAAAAAAAAAAAACCCAAACTATTTCCAGTTGTCTTCTCTTAAATTTCCCAAGCTCAGACAACTATAAGAAATGTGAACTGGAAGACTTTCGTCCAAGTAGTGAATATTGAGAGGACACTACCCCCATTTTATAGCTTATCTGGGAGCAGCTCAACTAAGTCAAAAGACATTGTAGCTGTGTATGAATAAATAGTAAAAGTATACATGGGAAAATTTAGAGGCTATATGACTTTTAAAAATATGGTATTTACCCTTTATAAATTCCTTGTGATTTCTCAGCACACAGTAAGCATAGCCCTTAATGAACTGTTGTTTTTACTGTTACTGTGATTTCTTTTTCGTGATCCATGTAATAACAAAGTCCAGAAGTGTCTTCAAATAGGGCCCTGGTGTTTTTAAATAGTTAAACGTATATGTCAAATATTCTTAGGATTTTTCAAATATAGGATAATCTTTCATTCTAAGAGTATAATCCTAGCATGCTACAAAAAGAAAAAAAAAGAAAATAGGAATTTACTTAAGAGAGAAAGGGGGCTTGGCTGTTTTAGAAATAAATACCACTTTCCTTGAATGAAGAAAATATTTCTTAAGATTTCTACTTTATAATCTTCGTTTCTTTCTCTCAAGTACTATCTTGAGAAATTTATGACTAAATAACTCCATGATTCATTTTTCTCAGAAGAAATCAGAAGCCAGGTAAACTGAGGATGGAAGGAGCAACCTGCAAACAAGTACCCAGACCTTCTCTTCCTTGCGCTAAATCAGCGTGAGTCGTAAGTTTGAAACCTTGGTGTTGAACCATCTCAGCACAAAACGATGATTAATACACTCATCAGCCTTGAATAATGGACCTTGAGAAGGCCTCTCTTGAAGGCAGCAACATTCTTGGAAAAACGGACACGAGCTCATTTAGAATGTTCTGAGGAGCTTCTGTAAATGTAAAGCCGCGCGTGTGGTACCGCTCACATTGCCAGACTGAGGGCACGCAGGACCTGTAACGTGCCTGTAGTAGTATTTTCTTGATTCCTCTGTCCCATCGCCAGAATTCTCATGAAGACCCTGGCCACTCTCTTTCCTGCCTCACTGGGACTTCATGTTCTTTCTCAGCGGCTGCTGTAACTCAGCGGCTGCTGTAACTCAGCGGCTGCTGTAACTCAGCGGCTGCAGACGCCCAGCTCAGCCCAGGCCTGTGAGTGTTGCTCCTGCTGCTTCTCTCATTCAGTACACTTGTTGCTCTCTTCAAGTCGCTTTCTCCCTTGTTGTCAAAACCTCTGCCATTTGTACCAACAGTGACGGAGAGAGGTTTCTCCAGGGCTTAACCTTGCTACTTTTCCTTACTGATGCTCTATTAGGATTTCTGAACATGATTGCCAAAACCCAAGGGTAACGTAGCAAATATATGCCTCATCAAGGATTGCTCAGTGACACAAAATGAGGCACATGTTTTATCAGCCTAGGGTCTGATCTTCTTCTTCTGTTGTAGTGTGAGGCCTCTCCTCCTACCTGCCCTTTCTGTGTGGGTGTGTCAACGTCATGGACCTGCAGGTTGGGCCCAAAGTCCTCCCCACGCCAAACAGGCGGGTTGCTTTTGTCTCTCGGCTTGTGCCTTACCATGCTAGCAACTCCAGTGAAAGGAGGTTTTCTTTCTCTAGAGTTCCAACAAAAGTTTGGAGGGAGAATTATCATTTGCCCTGTTGGGTCATATGTCCAGCTAGGAACTAGTTACTCAGTAGTTAGGGAAATGCAGTTCTCTTATTGACTAGGCAGGGCTCAGACGCCCAGGTCTAGAGCCAGGAGATGGGGTCTTAATCACACACGCTGAGAGCGGATAGGGGTGGTATTACTCAAAGTGGGTCTAAATGGTCGGCAGGCAAAAACAAAACATAGCTACTAATGTTTCTCAGAACTTGGGGAAGATACTACCTAGAGATTTGATATCTAAACATTGCAGGAATAGGAGAAAACAAAGTAGGTGTTCTTTAAATAATACACATTATGAAATATTCATGTAAATAAAGCCAAGTGACTTTTTTTTAACCCTCACTCAAAGATATGTTTACTGATTTTAGGGACAGAAGAAGGGAGGGAGAGGACAAGATGAAGGGAGAGAGGGAGAGATAGAGGTATGAATAGATTGCCTCCCATGTGCACCCTGACTGGATCAAACCCATGACCCAGGTATGTGCCCTGACCAAGAATTGAACCTGCAACATTTTGGTGTACAAGAAGATGCTCCAACCAACTGAACCACCTGGCCAGGGTTAAAGCCAAGTGAATTTTATCTTTCATGTAAACATTGAACTTTTATATGCATACTTCCAAATATTATCTGTGTGATTTTAAGCTAATTACTCAAATTTCTCCTATGTTAAATAAATAATCCTTATTTTCTCAGAGTTGTTAAAAGGACTAGAAATAATACATGTGAAAAACCTACCAGCAGATAGGATATAGTTTATGCTCAATGAATGGCAGACATCATCATCGACATCATCATCATTTTAATAAATCTCAGTATTTCTCACCGCTGGAAGAAGAGTTTAAGTTACAGCATTTCTAGATCGAAGTTTCCCTTAAGGGCCAATAAGCTACTTGTAACTCTCTGCTTTAAATGTCAGACTTGAAATGAAATTTTGATCAATTTGTTCTGAATCCATTAGGCCTTTTCATCGATTGAACTCTAAGGAAGACCCCAATAGCTTTAAACGCATTGATGTCGGTTGAAATTAATTTTAATTTAACATAAACCAATGGCAAAGTGAGGTCAGACTAGCAATGTTGCCAACATGAAATCTGTGCCCTTCCGAGATGTTCTTTCACTTGCGCTCTCCATTAAGTCCAGTTTTGTTTTATTAGCTATGATGGATGTGATTCTAAAGCTGTATCTCTCTTCTAAATCCCTTTTTATAGAGGGATGTCTTCTACTGATAAAGAGAATTGTCTGTAAGCTTCTTAATGCCAGGGAATGTTTCTTACTGTTTTATATGTGCAGTAATTCTGTGCTGAACCTATAATTGGCTGCTCACTAAGAATTTCTTGGATTGATGCTGTTTAGAAATCAAGATGCAGGAAAAATTAGAGAATGATAGTAAAAAGGAAAATGCTTTATAACTGACAATTAGGAATTAACTTGGATTCCACAACAATTTTTGGGGTGCTGTGAACCTTCTGAGATTCTGGGCAAAATTTCGAGGGCATGTCTGTATGTCTGTTTTCTGGGAGAGATGGTATGAGCACCTAAGCTACCTGGGATGTTTTATTTTTCCGGTGTTACTGGGCAGAGTGCAAGGATCTTATGTCCCAGAAGCATCTTAGCAAGCACACTTGAGATCATTTGTATTGTCATTCAGAAATTTTTTTAAGGCTGAAGGACAGGGGAAGTTCTCCCGCATGGGAACAGCGTTCCTCCCCCGGGAACCCTGAAGTCATAGGTAAGCCCAGGTTCCCCAAGACTTGTTGGGATGTCGCAGCACATGCTACAGTTGTAAAATGTGAAGCCATCCAAGGTTTACACTTTGACTGTCAAATCCTTGGCTCAAGAACTGGCCAGTGTGGCTTAGTTTGTTGGAGCCCTGAAAAACAAAAGGTTGCGGGTTCAATTGCTGGTCAGGGCACATGCCTGGGTTGTGGGTTCTGTCCCTGGTCTGGGTAAAAAATATGAGGTAACCGATTGTTGTTTCTCTCTCACATGGGTGTTTCTCTCCCTGTCTCTCTCCCTCCCTTTTGCCTTCTTTCTAAAATCAGTAAGGCTAAAAAAAAAGTCCTTGGCTCAAGTTCCCCAAATCTGAGAGTTCAAATCTGAGAGCCTGGGGAGGAATGCTCCCTGAATAAGATGTGTGAGCAGCCTGTAGGCAGTGAACACAGACGATTGGAATAGGAGGGACCTGGGCCTGGCCAAGCTGAGCCAGAACCCGAGGCTTGGATTAGGGTAAGAAAATTAACCTGATCCTATAAGTTGGTAGGAGGACATTGTAAGGGAAATTCCACATGTAAATGAGGGGTAGGCAGAAAAGAAGAAATGTTCCAAGGGGCAGGTAAAAATAATAGTTAATATTTAACGCAAGATTATTATGATATACACAGTTGTGAACATTTTACAGTACACATATTTTCTCATTTAAGTCTTCCAAAGCTTTATCGGGTAGATCCTATTATTATCCCTATTTTGCCGGCAGGAAACTGAGGCCAGAGAGATTAAGTAACTTGCTCAAAGTGTTACAACTACTGAGCATTGGGGTCAGATGGGAGCCCAGGCAGAGGGGCTCCATTGCCCATCCTCACCACCACCCTACCACATACCTCATTATCCGCTTTGTCCTGCTCCAGCCCTTGCCTGTAGGCGGTAAAAGTGGCCATGCACCCAAAGCTGCAGCCCCTCGTGAGTCCTAAGTCAATGAAAACCAGCACTGAAAATACAGTGGAAATTCCTTCTGTGTTGCCAGTGAAGTCTGAAAGAGTTCGCCGCTCCTCCCGCCCCTCCAATGAGCTCAGTTTACCTGGGTTACCTTGGCGCGGGGCGGGGAGCAGAGGCAGCTTCACCATGCTCAGGTCCTACTGTGGGTGACCTTTCTGCTGTTTCCTCTTCTGCCTTGTTCTTTGATTTTCTGGGACTGGGGACCTGTCCTGAACTCCATCCCCATTATCTGGAGCCCTCAGAGTCTCACGTAGCTTCTTAATGCTCCCTTCACCTAGCAGGCGATAAGCGCCGACAGTATTATTGGGTAGTCTTAAAATACATCTGCCCATGACCTCAAGGCATGGCTGCCTAGAAGTCTCTGCAGAAGTTCGAGTCAGACAACTTGGGCTCGAGACCCAGCTGTGCAACATTAGGCAAATTAATGTCTTCCTGAATCCACAGTTTCCTCATTTGTAAAATGGGGGGTAATAAAATACCCCCTCATAGGTATTGCCATGAGGATTAAGAAATAATGTACATACAGAGTAAACTTCCTGGCACAATCTGGGCACTCAGAGAAATGTGAGCTATAATTTGTGTCCTTCCCCCAGACTAGACCTTAAAAAGGTGCTCTCAGCCTTGTGGCTTAGGATGCTGATTCTTCCCTAAA
Organism: Micronycteris hirsuta; assembly: GCA_004026765.1. Lineage (NCBI taxonomy): Eukaryota > Metazoa > Chordata > Mammalia > Chiroptera > Phyllostomidae > Micronycteris > Micronycteris hirsuta. The sequence continues at coordinate 223,674 of PVJI01000669.1, forward strand.
GGAGTTCAACTTCACGGCTCTGCTTTGGAAGCCCCTGCTCTATGTCAGTACGGGATCCTCCTTCCCAATGTCCTCTGTGGGTGGCTTTATATGAGTTAATTGACCATGGTTTTGAAAGCCAGGGGCCTTGGTCAAGATAGGACAACGGGGGTCAAACAGGAAATCAGTGTCCACAAGAGGCCCACGGAGACCCGAAAGAAGGAGTAGACGGGAAATGCCGTGAAATCAAGGGCTACAAAATTGCCACATTTCTCTCCAGTGAGCTATTTATTGGATCAGACTGATGGCATAAAGTCATTTATGTTCTGATAGTGAATGGAACCGAGGGTCTCTCATGATGTTTTCAGGATCAGGGAAGGGTCTGGGTTTGCAGGAAGGCACTGCAGTCAACACCGAATATGTTTTCTATAACTGATGTACTAAATTGCCACAAATCTAGTAGCTTAAAACACATGAATTTTTTCTTTTGCAGTTCAGGAGGTCATAAGTCCAAAATGGGTTGGCAAGAGCTTCTGGAAGCTCTAGGGGAAAATCCATTTTCTTGCCTTTTGTAGCTGTGTTTTTGGCTTGCGGCTCCTTCATTTCAAAGTGTAGCATTTTCAAATCTCTCTACTTCTCTCTCTCTCTGACCTCGGCTTCCATGGACACACCTGCTCAGAGTCTCCTGCCTTCTCATTTACTTACAAGAACCCTTGTGATCACATCATCCCTCCTGGTGATCCAGGATAATTTCCCCATCTCAATATCCTTAACTGAATCACATCTGCAAGGTCCCTTTTACCATTTTGGTGACATATGAACAGGTTAAGATGGGGACTTCTTTGGGAGGCTGTTCTTCATCCTACCACACCCTGCTGCGTGGAACAGAAGCTCAAGCAGGGGAAACACAACAGGCCAGACACATCCGGCCTTGTAGGTGTTTTCCAGCGAGAGTCTTCCTCATTGCCATGGCACTCACAGACCCTCAACAGGGAGTCTACCGGAAAAGGAGACTTCGCTTTACACATAAGCTTGGCTCTGTTCCCATTATTCATATATGAAACAGGTGCCCATCCTCAAATGCTGACAATCTTTTTGGCACTAAAATGAAGTGTTGGTATTTTGTATAACAACAGCAACAACAAAAAATGCACACACACGTGTATTTTACAAAAATGATAGGAGAAAAACCTCATCTCAGATACAGGTTCAGCAATTTAACTCAAAGATAAAAATATTAAATTCCCAGAGAAATGTTAAATTGCCAGTGAAAGCAAGAGAAATCACGGAGAAAGAATGATTTTTATGTGGAAATGGTCACTAGTCTCCGGGACTCACACTGTGTGCCTCAGACGCCCAACAGCAGGGGTGTGGGGCCTCCGGCAATGTTAATTTTTAGGACATTTCCCCTTAAGCAGTGCCAAGAGGGAATTAGTAGATATGGGGGAGAAAATTGCTAAAGATGGTAGATATAGATGTGAAAGGATTTTAAACATTTTTCATGAATATCATGGTCATTTATGGACACAAAGGGAAACTTCCATTCTACCCAGACCCCAGTGAGGGATCGTATTGGTTTGACAGGGCTGGACAACAAAGTACCGCAGGTCAGGTGGTTTAAAGAGCAGAAGTTTATTTCCTCTCAGCTCTGGAGGCTAGACCAATTTCAGGGTGTCGGCGGGGTTGGTTTCTTCTGAGGATTCTCGTCTTGGATCAAAGACAGCTGTCTTCTCACTGTGGCCTCACATGGCCTTCCCTCTGTCCATGCTGTCTGTATCTGAATTTCCTCTTTTTACAGGGACGTGGGTCATTTTGGTCAAGGACCCACCCATATTCCCTCACTTTAACTTAATTACTTCTTAAAAGGCCCTGTCTCTAAATGGTCACATCGTGTGGTACTGGTGGCTATGACTTCAACATGTGAATTTAGGGGCAGGGGAGAGACGAATTGGCCCATAGCAGGACCAACAAAATTCATTTTTTTACGTTGTCTTTTGATGGCCTGGGTTGTTACAGTTGCATCCACCACTCTTTCTGGTGAGAGAAGGGTGAAGATGGGGTACGCGCCCCTGCCAGTCACCAGGTGATGCTCCCAAACCTGGCACCATCAGTACTTAGTGTCACGTCCAACCCAAGACAACGTAAACCCATTCTGGGTCCAGGTCCCTGTCAAAATGATCTAGAACCCCGGGGATTTAGAGGATACTGTGGAAAGTTATTTAAAGATAGATATCCAAGCTGTTATCTGTTCCTTTTTTTTCTTTAGCATTTTATATTAACTCACAATCCTTTTGGGACAGAGGGTTAGATTCCTTGGCTTTTCTCTGTTTCCCTCATTTCCTTTTCCTATGTAGTAGGGTTTATATTTAAAGCCATTGCTTAGAAATGCAGAAACGTAATTCTATTTTCTGTAACTGAACTCAACTTGCCCGTGAGCCCCCATTGTCAGGAATGGGAAAGAACTCGAAGCTGCCGATTCAAGTTTTCTTAGTCACTTTCAATTTATCTTCATTTTCTCCAGGGTAAGTCAGTGTTTCCCCTCCCTTACCTGGCCCCAGCACGAGAAGTAGACGCCTAGGAAAAGGTCTTTGTCTGCCTTCTTCTCCTCCTTGGTTTTCCTGAGGTGCCTCATACCCAGAGATGAATTTGCAGTTAATCAAGCTTAAACTTCAGAGCTCCTCATTTGCGGGGCTTCTTCTGAGCCCTTGGACGGGGCTGCAGTGATGGATTCATATGATCAGATTTCACGATATTCCCCAAGTGAAAGATTTTAACAGCAATTAAAAACACTGTGGCTTGCCACTCGATTTTCACTCCATCAGAACCGTCCCTTGTGTGGTGGCTTTGGAGCAGCCGTAGTACTTTGGGGCTCTGATTAAGGGGAAATTGACATGAGGATACGTTCAATTTGTATTTAGTGTGATGTTTACTTTACAGTCACTTTTGCGAATAGTTGTTATTTGCTGGTCAACCTTGGGTAGAAATGGCTTCTAGAAACACACCTGTCACCTGCTGTACCACCTCAGAGAAGGGTGGTGTGAGGACACAGTGGCTGCAGTGCCTGGCACGAGAGGGTGCGGGAGTACAGGAGAAAGAGGCTTGGGAAAGAGCCTGGGAAGGTTCTCCTGGTTAAGCAGAGGATTTAGTTCTCTTAGACAACTTGATACAGAGACTTTTCAGGCCAGGAATACTCAGTAACACAGCATATACAATTATAAATGTTACACCTATTTTCTTTCTGATGGAAATTATACAAAATAGAACTTGGAATTCTTGTGTTTGTAGAGCACAGGCAAAAAGAAAAAGCTGGCACATCTGTGTGAGGCCCCGCAATTTATGCTTTCCAACTATCAGTTACAAAAAATAAATGTCAATCAACTGTCCTTGAGAAAATTATCTACCTTATTTTCTTTATAGAATATTCTACAAAATAATTACTTGAAGAGGTGATCAAAGAGTCAGCTGCCAAAAATGTAAGAAAAATGTGTTATTGCTGTATAAACAAATAATTGATTTATAAAACTACAGGTATTATCTAGATTTAATGGTACTTGTATTCATTAGTTTTTATATATTTGTTGTTTTCTTTCCTCAATTTAAAGAAACATTTACTTGCATTCTTTTTTTAAAGTTTCTCTCTTTTTTTTTAAAGATTTTATTTATTTATCTTTAGAGGGGAAGGGAAGGGAAGAAGAGAGGGGAAGGGAAGAAGAGAGGGAGAGAAACATCAATGTGTGGTTGACTTTTGTGCACCTCCTGCTGGGAACTGGCTTGAAACCCAAGCTTGTGCCCTGACTGGGAGTTGAACCATGATCCTTTGGTTCACTGGCCTGTGCTCAGTCCACTGAGCGACACCAGCCAGAGCTACTTGCATTCTTAGCACTGTATTTATCATGTTGTATTCCTTTTCCTCAGCGGGCCCCCCAGTCCTACAAGCATCAAGCCCTATGAACCCTATCCTATCCTCCTTGTGCCGTGCGACTGGCGAGCACTGTGGGTCTGCATGGTGGGGGTGTGGGCTCCAGCCCCAAGGCTGCACCTCCACATTCTCCTTGTCCAGACCCCACCCACCTTCCAGACCAGGGTTCCCCAAGCATGCACAGTCCAGCATACTTCCCCTACTTTTGAATTCCAGGAGCACCTGTGACCCCAGTGACATCGGGGTCACATGGGACATGGGAATCACAAAGCATGCTACTACTGCAAGTCCTCTTGCTGAACAAGTGCTCTGTGTCACCATGTCAGCTGCTTTTGTGCTGGCGTGGGTGAGGCAGAGGTGGGGGATGGGCGATCTTTACATAGCCTTCTCTGCTTTGGAATTTCTCTACATGACTGAAGTTTATTTTAAAAATCTACCCCCTCCAAATGATTGGATTTTAGATTGTTCCAGCCAATAGTCTCCAAGCTCCTCCTCCCAAGCCCAGGGCCAGCTTTCGCAGCACCATGGTGTAACAGTTAAGAGCACAGACTGAAGCCAGTTCACATAGGATCAAATACCGGAAACATCCGTTACAAGTTGTGTACATTTGGATAAGTTTCTTAAGATCTCTGAGCATCAGTTTCCTTATCTGTAAAAAAGGTTGCTATGAAGATGAATGAGTTAACCTACCTAAAGTATTTGGAATACGAAATGCATATGTCCCGGCGTTTACGACCTCCTGGCTGTGGGGTTGCACTTGTGCAATGTCCTGCACTTTCTTGTTGTACGGCTTACAATGAAATCACTATGTTCTGACCTCCAGGCTTTGTTCCCTGATGTTTAAAGAGAGGCTTTTGGGATTCAGAACACATTTTTTTTTTTTTTTTCAAATCACAAGTGCTCAGAAGTTAAAATCAAAAGCCAAGATTTCAGGACTATTGCTTTAAAAATGGACTTCAAATATCTATTTTGAAAGTCCAGAAATGAACATAATTTTTTTGTTTATGAGTGATGACCCCCTCAAAACTGAAATTATCTTCTGGAAGGTGGGCCCCTTGTAGTACAGGCTTCCCCCACTAGGTGAGTGTTCTCAGAACCCAATTGTGTCAGTGTACCAGCTGGAGTTGTTGTGAGGGGCTGCATTCAGCTTCAGTGAATTTTTTTAAAGATGCATTTGCCCATTTCGTGATGGGTGATTTATGAGCACACCTGCCCACACTGTTGAGTGTTCAGAAGTTTTTGACCAAAAACGACTTGACCTCCACGCCCCACCCTCTGTATTCACCTGATCTCACCCTAAACAACCTCTTTTTTTGTTTGTTTGTTTCTCCAGGTGAAAAAAAAAGTCCTCAAAGGGAAACATTTTGCTGACATGGAAGATGTGAAACAAAAAACAGCAAAGTGCTAAGTCATCAAAATCGACGAGTTCAAAACCTGGTTTAAACAGAGGAACAAATGTTTCGATGGATGTATATTGCATCAAATGGAGAGTACTTTTAGGGTGACTGAAATTTAAACATGTAAGAATAAAAACACACTTTTTTTATAAATAAATTCAAGGTTTTGGGGGTCAGCCTCGTATGCTTGCATCCCAGCAATAAAGACACTAAGTGTCTTTGAGACAATGGACACTTCTAGCTGCTAAATCTTGAGCAAAGATTTAAAAAGTACAAATATGCCCTGGCTAGTGTAGCTCAGTGGATTGAGCGTGGGCTGGGAACCAAAGGGCCCCGGTTTGATTCCCAGTCAGGGCACATGCCTGGGTTGCAGGCCAGGTCCCCATGAGGGCCATGTGAGAGGCAACCATACATTGCTGTTTCTCTCCCTCTCTGTCTCCCTCCCTTCCCCTCTCTAAAAATAAATAAATAAAATCTTTAAAAAAAAAGTACAAATATTTAAGTAATAACATATTTCAAAATTCTATATAAAAACAATAAAGGAGAATCTACACTTTCAATTTACTTTAAGTATGCCAGGTATCACCTGATCATAAAATTTATATATTTTGCTTAATATTTACACTATCCTATTGTCTGAATAGTTTTATGTCCACTTTACTAATGAATAAACTGAGCTTTACAGAGATTCAAGTTACTTGCCCAAACGATCGATTAAGTGAGATAGGGGCCCACCATGATTCAAGCTGACAGTGTGTTTCCGAAAGATGTGTTCTCTCCATTCATCGCTTTTGCTGCCCTAACCCTCCTCCCTAAAATGAAATTCTTGGAAAGAAAAGCAACAGACTGGAAAAGAGCAATTTTCTATAAATAAGAGGCTCACAATTGTTGATTGTAGGGAGCATTTTCCTGAATCTTTGGAGTTTTCTCTCTGTCAGAAGAATAGCTTGAAGTTGAAAAATCTAGGGTTATACGTTCTATCTGCAAGTTTGACATATATTATGAGAGTGTATCTCAGTGTGACTGTGCAGTTGATTCTAATTACCTCTCCTCTTCCAGTAAATCCTGCCAATACACTGATTCCATTTAAAAAATTCTAGCTGTCCTTGTGGAAAAACTTCATTCCATCTCTCTTGATTGTTTGTTGCTTTGACTCTAAACCTCATCTTTATTCTTATCACAAATTCCTCTGAAAAACTGTCTCTCCCATTCCCTTAATGAATTAAATTGATCATACCTAAGATAGTGACAACAAAATCTTGCTTTTACTTCAAAATAGGAATACAGAGATCAAATGTGTGAACCCATTACTCTAATATTGAAAATCAGTGCCGTACAATGCATCATTTGCATTTTCAAGATGGATCCCAAGTGAAATCACGAGGAATACAAAAATTGTTTTTTATGATCCAATCTCTCTTTTCTTTAGCACCTGCCACCTTGCCTTTATATTTCATCCACAATACCATAGTTAAGATTCTTATTCATTCTTTGCTTCTCTCTCTCAAGATCTCATTTCAGGGAAGGGTCTGTGCAATAGTCAAGAGCACGAACTGGAGCCAATAGTTCATACGGGGATCACATTCGATCAGACCCCAGATTTTCCACGGGTGTGTTCCTTCTCGGTTCTCCATGTGCGGATTTATGCACATGCCTGTCTCCCTCCCACCTCCATCCTTCCCCGAGGATGGTATCTCCTCTGATTTTCAATTTAATTATAAGTGAGCTAGGAAGCATTTAAATTATTTCCATTTTGTCACATGGAAGGGTTTAAAAATAGATATTTCTGCTGACAATGACATCATTTGACAATGTTCTTTAAGTTCTGGTTAATGTAATAAGACTAAAATAGAAATAAGTTATACACACATTTTGGAAAAGTGAAGGCACCATTATTACTTGCAGATGTGAAGATATGCCTAGAAAATATGCATGTAATGAATAAAATTCGGTAAAATGGCACATGTGGAAAACGTTTAACAGCACCTTCATGTTAATTCCAGCAACTCCCGTTTGGAGAACATAAAGGAAGGGGGGCTGCTCATGGTACAGGCATCCCCTGCTTTCCAAAAGCTGGCGTTGGGCTCCTTCACTTTCCCAAAAGACCTACATTAGTGATAAAGGCTTTTGTTTTGTTCTTGTTTTTTGTAAAAGTGAAAATGCTCATTGGGTTTCATTTGTTTAGTGAATACTGATACTATTGTAGGTCTTTTTAAAAGTAAAGTGGCCTAAACTGAACTTTTGGAAAGCAGGGGATACTCTTTGCTTTCCGCCACTCTGGCTTATGAAAGTCCTCATGGGAATCCTCTGCTTTTCATTAGCGAGAGAAACCTGTATTAGCAAAATACACAAAACAAGGTAGAAATGATTTATCAAACAATAAATAGTAGTGGAAACAATATAATAAAGATTAAATTAAAAATTGCAGGTATTATATAAAGTAAAAAAATTTTAAAAAGAAACAGAATATTTGATGATGTAGGCCTGTTCTAATTATGAAAACACTAAACATTGCAATAATATTTTCTTGTATACATATACATATGCAAAACATCTAATTAAAATTCAAATAGAATTAAAATAAATAATTTTACAAATGTTTCCAAGGTTTATCTGGAAAAAATAAGTAGGCAAAAATAACTGAATTTATTCTTAATAAAGCTTATTGAGTAGGACTATAAAAATGTTAAAATAAAATATTGTATACAATGATTTAGGGATTGATTAAAATTTCAATAAATCGCAGATTTATGCATAGTTAGAACTTAGGTGTTCTAAAATTTCCCCATGTGTCACCAGCCTACTAAGATGAAGTCTCATTAACATTAATTTCCAAATTATAGTGACTTAGCCTCTGTCTTTGATGCTGAAGGACTTCTTTGGTCCCGAGTCAGAGCCTCCCTTATTTATTTCTGGGGTGTCAGGGTGTGCCACTTGTACCCAGAAACGAGTTGGTTCCTGTTCTTCATGAGTCACATCACCACGACCCCTGCTGCCAACGTTCTCTATGAGAATCACCCAGGGCGGCCCTTTGGGGCCCATGGGCTGGCTGCCGAAACCCCGCAGTAGTCCATAAGAAAGTTGGGGGGAATGTTCACCTAGACCCGGAGTGGTAACGTTTGTGTCCACAGCCTCCGTCCTTTACGAGCACATTTCCTAAACCTTCCGATCTTTATCCCTCTCATCATCAGAACTAAAACCTAGTACCTCAAGCCAGAGAGAAATCCAAGCCATCCCTATCTTAGCCAACCCTGTCCTCCTCACCTTTCTCCTTAGCCCAAGACAAAGCCTGTGCATTGTCAAATTACACAAACAGGCTAGGCTACCAGGTCACCGAACAGTCGGATTCTGAGCGCGAGTTCGTGCTCAGCAGGGACACTCTGCTGCACTGTGTCAAAACCCTCCTAAGTGCCCTGGCTGGTGTAGCTCAGTGGATTGAGCGCGGGCTGGGAACCAAAGGGACCCGGTTCAATTCCCAGTCAGGGCACATGCCTGGGTTGCAGGCCAGGTCCCCAGTGAGGGCCATGTGAGAGGCAACCATACATTGCTGTTTCTCTCCCTCTCTGTCTCCCTCCCTTCCCCTCTCTCTAAAATAATAAAAAAAAACACCCCTCCTAACTCTGTTACACATCACTTATTAACAATGATTTATTACATCGCTCGGTTCTAGGCAAAGGACATTGTAAAAAGTCATAGTACATTGTTAAAAAGTTCTCAAAGAAACTTATTGTCTAGGACTCAGCTCTTATTTACTAGGATATCATAAAAGGGCTTACCAAACGCATTTCTAAAATATATAAATAACATTTTCATACTGTATCAAGCTGAATATGCTACAGAAGAGCAATTAAATTTAGTTATGACTTGTTCTTAGTTAACTGATGTTCTCTCTTAGAACTAACTCTTTTCTCCATTTTTTAATGTCCTTAAAATCCATTTGATAGTATTTCTGACAATCCACATCCAAACTCACTGGAATGCAGTGCAAAAATAAAGACGACATTAGCTTTTCGTCAGTATTTAGCAGTTCTCTTGTTTTCTGCAGGGCTGCCATAGTTTTTCACTGCCCTCCACATTCTGTTAAAACCTTTCCATATAATATACTAAGATAGGAGGTCTGACCTCTCAACATAATTCTGTGACTTCAAACAATATCTCTACTCATATTACAAAACAACATGGTATAATTATTAATAAACATTTATTGAACATAAACTCTTAACTGACAGCTGTGTTACATATAGAAAAATGGTGAATAAAATACAATCTTGTTTCAAGACGCTAATGGGTTAGTGGAGAAGACAGGCATATAAGCAAATGATGATGATGGTGATGATGATAATGATAGTGACTATATATGCTATAGTAATGATAGAAGAATAGTGGAGAGGAAAACTTTTTTAAATTCAAAAATGGTGCTGGGTTAATTAGCTATCTAATTGACTTCTATCTCACACCATATTAAAACATCATTTCCAGATGGATTATAGATCTAAAGGCAAAAATTAAAGCAGTAACTTTTAGAAAATAATATAGAAAATATATTCATTATGTTGGGTAGGAAAATTTTTCATGGACAAAAAATGCATTAACCTAAAGGAAAAAAATTGAAAATTATACTTTACTAAAAGAAAGAACTTTTAATTCACTAAAAGATACTAGTAAGGGAGCAAACCACTGAGTAGAAGAAAATATGTGTGACATGTATACCTAGTAAAGAACTACATTCTAGTTACACATATTTAAGAAAATACTCTAGGAAATATATTTAGAAGTGGGCAAAACTTCTAAATGTAAATGGGATAAGCACTTACATTAGAGGAAATCCAAGTGAACAGTGTACATTTGCATAAGTGATCAACATTATTAGTCATCATGGAAATTCAAATGCAAATGACAATAAGACACCAATACAAAGAAAGTAAAAACAAAAAAACTGACAATACCAAGTGCTGGTGAAGATATAATACCGCCAGTCTGGAAAACTAGAGGTACTAAAGCTGAAAACACAGTACGCAAAGACTACAGTTCCACTCCTAGACAAGAGAAATGTGTACATTTACCAAAAGACTTGAGCAGGTGTGTTAATAGAGGCACTCTTTGTAATAGCACAACCAACAATAACAACAACAAAAAGAAACCCAAACAACTGGAAATGAGCCAATTGTCAATCAACAATAGAATAAGAACTTACCACGGTGAAAGAGTAGTCTCTTTTTTTAAAAATATATATATATTTTATTGATTATGCTATTACAGTTGTCCCAATTTTGCCCCCATTGCCCCCCCTACACCCAGCCTCCCCCCACTCCCTCAGGCAATCCCCACACCATTGTTCATGTCCATGGGTCATGTGTATAAGTTCCTATGCTGTACTTTATATCCCCATGGCTATTCTGTAACTACCTATTTGTACTTCTTAATCCTCTCACCTCTTCACCCATTCACCCACACACCCCTTTCATCTGGAAACCATTAAAATGCTCTCCATATCCATGATTCTGTCTCTGTTCTTCTTGTTTGCTAGTTTGTTTTTTTAGATTCAATTGTTGGTAGGTATGTACTTACTGCCACTTTATTATTCATAATTTTTTTTAAATTTCTTACATGAAGTCACTAGATAGCATTTTTTTTGTTTTTTTAACATTTTTTAAATTTTTTGTTCAATTACAGTTATTTGCATCCCCTCCTCTCCCCTCCTCCCTTCCCCTCCAGCCCCACCTCCCCCCCCAACCTCCCTCCTCCCCCTTAGTCCTGTCCATGTGTCCTCTACAGTGATTCCTGTAAACCCTTCTCCCCATTGTCCCCTCCCCTCTCCCCCCTGTCTATTGTTCTTAATTTCAATGTCTCTGGTTATGTTTTGCTTGCTTTCTACTTTGTTGGTTATGATCTGGTTAAAGGTGAGATCATATGGTATTTGTCCCTCACTGCCTGGCTTATTTCACTTAGCATAAGGCTCTCCAGTTCCATCCATGCTGTTGCAAAGGGTATAAGCTCCTTCTTCCTCTATGCTGCGTAGAATTCCATTGTGTAGATGTACCATAGTTTCTTGATCCATTCATTTGTAGATGGGCACTTAGGTTGTTTCCAGCACTTAGCTATTGTGAATTGTGCTGCTATGAACATAGGAGTGCAAAGGTTCTTTTGAATTGGTTTTTCAGGATTCTTAGGGTATAATCCCAGTAGTGGAATTGCTGGGTCAAAAGGCAGTTCCATTTTCA